>CM067280.1:11802500-12192500 GCA_033220335.2 Troides aeacus
GAAGACAACATAACAACTACAGGTATACCGAGCTGCACAACATTTAAACGCCTTGCTACTAGTTTATATGTAGACATGATAACACTAACAAACAACCTTTTACATTTCGTTTCAGGTTTCAGCGGAGCGGAAATGGCCGCGCCCGTTTCAGCGTACGGCTGCCGGAATGATTTATTTGTTACTGGACAATTTTGAAGTTCTACTATTTCTTTAGTCATAACGATTTATCCGTTCGCCTGAGCCGAGCAAGTTGTTTTATTACTTCGAAATAAGTATAGAAGTATAGAATAGATAACAATTTTTTTTTTTCAATAAATTACATAACTTTCATATTTGGTAATAAAAAAACATTAATGTAACCTTAAGATAAACTTGACTCCACTGTACCTTAACTTTATATATACTCTTCTCGTAAACTTACATAAAACAATGTTCACAAATTTAAGAATAATTACATGTACTGTTACATGTTAATATAATTAAAAAGCGGTATAATAATATTTTAGTGACATAACGTTGCTGTATAATAATTACTTCATATCTTCCCTGTCACATATCGTGTAAGGACTTAATGGTCTAAAAATAGGTTGTGTTGGTATCCATCAGGCCGGCGGCTCGCGCGGGAGCCTCCGGCGAGCTGGGCCGGCCGCTGACCCCGGGGCACACAGGTACGTTTCACACTTGAACTTTCAAATATTCGTTGACATTTTAACAACTTAACCATTAGGCGGAGAAGGGTATTTTTTCTTGAAACTTATCAAGGAACCACGTAAAGTGGCATGTCAGGCAACCCCAAAGTTGGAGAGGCAAATTCTCAACAGAATGTTTATTGTCTCTTTCTGTTATGATTGTATTTTTTTTTATATCATAACTTTATTTCTGTCCATCTAAAGTAGTGTCTCAGTGGTAAAGCTCCCTAATATCTATAGGTTTAACAGGCATGATACAGTGCGTAGCCCTTCCACCGCCCCCACTGACGTCTACAACCGTCGTAAAGGTGGATATAACACAATTAGCCGTGGGAAGGAAGTACGTGGTAATGATGATGAAGATACGTATACTCCACTCTACTGTTTTGGTGTGGTTTGCTAATATTTACTATTCGGTAGGTTTGAAAGCTAGTTCTAGTATAAAGTTAACCAAGGACAATTTTAAAAAGATATTGTATAAACTATTCATATGATTTTTCTTCTCAGCGGTATAACGCCCACAGTTGGACTTAAGTCCAACTGTTATATTCATGGGCGCGGTCATATGCCTCTCACTAGGATCTCCACGCCGGTCGGCGCAGCGCTGCTCACATCCAGCATTTACATCATTACTTAAGTACCTTTATGTTACTGTAGTCAAATATTACGTCCTAACTGTTCCTCTAACCGCATAAATGAATCGTTTCCTTTGTATTATAAGATATTGCAGAATATTGTAATCAGCAATGTTCCTAGCACGTTACTTGAATATACTACTATAATAAACCTAGTGCTTAACTTAAATATTACTAAAAACTAAAAAACGTTGTAATAAATGTTCATAAATGTATATCGTCGTATTACTAAAACAGAACATAACCAAATGAATCAGTTTGAATCCTAAATTGTAGTAAATGTGACAGGACAATACAGCTAAGTGACCAATTAGTATTAAGCGTTGTCTAGTTCACGAGTGATGTGGGCTATCTTAATCCGACGTTTTATATTGAGCGCTTAACGTGTCTGCAGCGCGCGATCGTGCCGAACTCGTCTGACGTACTCACCAAGTGTATCCTAAGACATAAACTTTGAATATCAAGTTGATAATAGCAGCAGCGATGAAGAGATTAATAGAACTTTAAACATTTAATTCGTTCATTTAAGTTGCTTTAAGCGTAAAGTTGTGTTATGTCTGCTTGTCGTGGCTCTCTTCGCCCTGAGACTGTTTACAGAGGTTATGTTATTGTTCCCGCTTTATATAAACTGTTAGTTATTTCATTAACAAATAAATACAAAGATGAGATTGTTTGGAACTTGCAAGTTGGTAGTTTCGTTGATTAAAATTGTTATAATATATAATTTTTGCTCGTTGCATTTTTATGTATAGAGATAGATGAAACTTGTGTAGATCGTCGAAGTGTCATTTCAATAAGAACAGATTTAAGAAAATCCCACTCCAGCCACAAATTGTATGGATTGACTCATGCAATGGATGGATACGACAGTTTGTAACTCGCAAGTGGATTTGTTACTTTCCGTCGCAGACGCTAATGTAATGTTTGTTATAAGAATAACAAATCGTATCCATGCTTCCATCGGGGCATATCGCTGAACATTTTCACTAGTTTACATTGGCAGTAGCCAAAACAATACCGGCTTCATTTTAAAGACCCGTGACTTCTTTTGCCTCATTGCAAAAAAAATGAACGGCACGGAGATATAAACAAATGCCATTTTCTATCAATTGCAAATTATCACTTATTTTCTAAACATGTACTTAGAAATCTAGAGACAATTACTTGTCAATTTATAATAAACACTACTATTTTGAGTTTCATTAATTTTTTGCACAACTGAAAACTTACAGCTTACTAATTTCATATTTAAAAAAGTCACTAGATGATCCTGTACGCCTTTAAGTCAAGATAAGAATACTAAGATCGTTCATGCTTTCTTGAAATTCCAAGTCTAAAATATCCTTGTGAAATAATAGCCATAGTAATAACATAAACTTTTACTATGTATTGTTGACGCCTGTAACAATTTAATAGCAATTATGTGTAATTGAACTATATACAATTAACAATAGGAGGAGGAAGTAATTTATAACTACCTTTAAAATAAATTTGCAATACGCCTAAATATTTTAAATATATGTCCTTTTAAGTTACTTGCGTACGTGCATTTAACGGCATACTTAATTTTTAGATTTCTATTGGGCGGAAGAAATAAATGTTACAGTTTCGATGACCTTTATGGAAGTTTAATTCAACGAAAAAAAACAACAAAGCAACTTATTTACTTATAAATCCGATGCTTACAAAACAAAGTTTGGGCTCGATAAATAATTAAGTAAGAAAGCGACGTTTTCTGTCGGAAAATTTTATTAACACAACAAGAACTTTGTTTCAATAGATTAATGCTGAAGTCGTTTAGCGAAGTTTGCAAGAAATGTGCTCGCGATACACCGCTGCATGATATACTGATTTATCAGACATAAAAACATACATAGGTACACAATAAATAATTTTAAACGTAATAAGATAATTTTTATTTCTATTTCAACCCGTCTCTCATACAAGATTCATATATGTCTTGTATGAGAGATAGGTTGAAATAGACTTGATTGGAGATGTTTCGCAGCACACGCCAACAGGCTAACATTATAATGAATAGAAACGATTAAATTCTAATTGTGTTCATAAAATTACATGAAAAAAATATACTTATAATGAATATGAAGTCATTCAAAGTTGCAGTTGTACTTATCTTAACGAAATTCTAAAGAAAATACTGGTAAAGTTCAAATGCCGTTTCAAAATGTTTATTTTATCCACAATGGGATAAATCTTTCCCAAATTTGTTCCAACATCAATTGACAAGACCGACGACGGTGCGGTGCGCTCGCTCGGTACTCACGTCTATATGTAACGAAATAGCATATGAGAATGATAACTACAAGCTCCAATTTAAAGAGATTTACCATATAGAATAACCATTTATACATAATCTGGTTCCAGAATAGCACCGTATACAGTGACAACCCCAGCGTTACTGACGCTGTTAAACAATTTAATAACGGTGAATACTAGCAAGTGTAACAACACCTTTATAACTCCCTGTTAGGTCGTTCAACCCCTTGCGAGTCAGTAGTAAAAGTTTAGATTGAAAAACCCGGGTAACGGGTTGCTTTGGTTCTGCTGCTAATACAATAGATATTTAGACCCTAACCTATGACTCTAATGTTTGGTCTTCTAGTTTGGCAGCCATACTGAGACCTCTTGGTTGTAGTAAATGATGTGATCAGTAGTTATCGTATATCAGAGGATTCATTCTCACAAGTGTCGTACCTCAAAATGTTTTACTTCTGTCAGTGTTCCCCTTCCAAACAAAAAAGATTTGTGCGTCTTCAAGAGGAGAGTAAATATAGGCAGACCTTCCGAACAACACCTAAATCAGACATTTCTTCCGTTTAACTAATTATTATACTAAATACATAATTGTAACTAAACATTGTGTATATCTGAACATACATGGAGTCTATCGAAGGCAACATTAATAACTGCTGATGTCGACGCCACTCATAGAACTACTGAACGGTGTTTATACATTAGACAGGTTCTGGAAATTAGCTAACATTTAAAAAAGACAGCTCAAAGATCACAAGTTAGGGTGCTACGGACACTCTCACTGATACACAGATGAAATTCTCTATACTCCTTTTGGGTGGGGAGTTAAAAGATTATGAAAAAAATATATAGTCGCTATAAGTCGACTAACGCGGCCCACTCGCAGCCCTCGGACCTAACGACACACGCCTATGTATTCTTCTAAATCGTAAAATTGCCGTAAACCTAAAAAAGTCTGAAAGTAAACGAACGAGCCGACCGATATTAGCGTCCATTAATTTTTACCGCCAGCTTAAATGGATCCCTTTACGAGCGGTGGCGCGGTGGCGCGGTGGCGCGGTGGCGCGGTGGCGCGGTGGCGCGGTGGCGCGGTGGCGCGGTGGCGCGGTGGCGCGGTGGCGCGGTGGCGCGGTGGCGCGGTGGCGCGGTGGCGCGGTGGCGCGGTGGCGCGGTGGCGCGGTGGCGCGGTGGCGCGGTGGCGCGGTGGCGCGGTGGCGCGGTGGCGCGGTGGCGCGGTGGCGCGGTGGCGCGGTGGCGCGGTGGCGCGGTGGCGCGGTGGCGCGGTGGCGCGGTGGCGCGGTGGCGCGGTGGCGCGGTGGCGCGGTGGCGCGGTGGCGCGGTGGCGCGGTGGCGCGGTGGCGCGGTGGCGCGGTGGCGCGGTGGCGCGGTGGCGCGGTGGCGCGGTGGCGCGGTGGCGCGGTGGCGCGGTGGCGCGGTGGCGCGGTGGCGCGGTGGCGCGGTGGCGCGGTGGCGCGGTGGCGCGGTGGCGCGGTGGCGCGGTGGCGCGGTGGCGCGGTGGCGCGGTGGCGCGGTGGCGCGGTGGCGCGGTGGCGCGGTGGCGCGGTGGCGCGGTGGCGCGGTGGCGCGGTGGCGCGGTGGCGCGGTGGCGCGGTGGCGCGGTGGCGCGGTGGCGCGGTGGCGCGGTGGCGCGGTGGCGCGGTGGCGCGGTGGCGCGGTGGCGCGGTGGCGCGGTGGCGCGGTGGCGCGGTGGCGCGGTGGCGCGGTGGCGCGGTGGCGCGGTGGCGCGGTGGCGCGGTGGCGCGGTGGCGCGGTGGCGCGGTGGCGCGGTGGCGCGGTGGCGCGGTGGCGCGGTGGCGCGGTGGCGCGGTGGCGCGGTGGCGCGGTGGCGCGGTGGCGCGGTGGCGCGGTGGCGCGGTGGCGCGGTGGCGCGGTGGCGCGGTGGCGCGGTGGCGCGGTGGCGCGGTGGCGCGGTGGCGCGGTGGCGCGGTGGCGCGGTGGCGCGGTGGCGCGGTGGCGCGGTGGCGCGGTGGCGCGGTGGCGCGGTGGCGCGGTGGCGCGGTGGCGCGGTGGCGCGGTGGCGCGGTGGCGCGGTGGCGCGGTGGCGCGGTGGCGCGGTGGCGCGGTGGCGCGGTGGCGCGGTGGCGCGGTGGCGCGGTGGCGCGGTGGCGCGGTGGCGCGGTGGCGCGGTGGCGCGGTGGCGCGGTGGCGCGGTGGCACGGTATTACTGTGTCCGAGTCCATTGGCGCTGTAGCTGTACTGAAGTTACATGCTAACTCACAGAAGAGATAACGGACACAATACATAGATATATTCGTCAGTAAACGTAAATATCATTAAGTTTTAGAAGTACTGTAAATAATGAACTTAGTAGTTCGTAATTATGCCCACTCTTACTAATTAAGTTATTATATAAGTAAATTTGTTACCCTTAGCATCTTTCGTCTTATCAATATATATTATATAGATACTGTGGTGATCTTCACAGCCTGATACATGAGAGCATTTTTACGATTCATATAAAATCTTTTATTTTTGTAACGTATGAAACGATGAACTGTGCAGTATTTACCAGAATATGAAACGGGCAAACAATTGTACCTATGTACGTAAATTGATACATCAGGATGACCGACCCGGCGTGGAGAGCCATGTGCCCCACATGTCCAGCCCTTTGCCGGCTTAAAACCACTAAAGCTGGGATTAATTACTTTGTACTTTCAAAGTACTCTAGATACTTAAAGCGACCAAGAAATGGTTACAGATAGAGATGTATAACAGTAATGGAGTTCAGGTCGCCGTCAGCGCCGATTCGGGCATTTCGCATGCAATTAGGACAGCCCGACAACGTCTTGGAGTTTCGCGAGTTGTGCGGAGGTGGAGCCTGAAACTGATTCGCGACACGTTTTCAATAACTTACAAATATTTTCTCTATGGAGTCATTGACTTAACGTTTACTATACATTTATTATTTTACATTACATCGCCCAACTTTTCACCTTGTAGACATTAACTAGACGTAGACCTGTCTAAAAAAACTTTTACCGTATTGTCGTAGTAATGAGATTTCTAGAATGTTCCTAGTGATATACATATAAATAGTTTATTGAAGCCAAAATAAAACAAACAATATACATACTACAAACATGAGGACTTTCCTTACAAGTGTTAGGCGATAACATGATATGATATAAAAATTTTAAGTAGCACCACTTAACATTTGTTTGAAGGTAGCTTGACTACTAGACTTTTTTGCTTAGTAATTTCAATAGGCAATAAGCCATAACACTTTTTGGTTGGAAAATAGTAATGACAAGTTTAATTATACGCTACTATTTCGATGTGAAAATAGACGCTGAACGTCGGCACCTGCCTTGACTTACCTGTCACTGCTATTTATAATGTAACTACATGATAAAACTGTCATTCACTTGAAAACTGTGAAAGATATTTGTTTATGACAAAGGTATTAATATTTGTTAGATGGATTGGTGCAGGGTTTGTGGATCGTCAGAAATACATAATATCAATTCGTTTTTTGTTTCTGTTCGCCGCTAACTAGATTCTGTTTATTCGCCGCCGTAACTCAAACGCGGCGTCGCGCTGTCCGCATTAATCAGTTGGGGGGATGTTTTGACGTGGCGGCACCAGAAGACACATTGCACGAATTGCGCTGATCCAGCGCCGCACGCCTCGCACTATGTTGATCTATTCCAATACTATCCTACTACGCAAAAAGAGGTGAGCGTGTTTGCAAAATATTTGTTAATCTATTTTTGATAACTCGTCAGAGCAAACTGCTCAATGGGGTCATACATTAACAGATAAATAAATTTGATCACTCTCTATTTCATTGGATTACCAATGAAATAGAATGAATATTCATTAGAATACTTTGGGGGAGGCCCACGTCCAGCAGTGGACGTCTATGTGCTCATGATAATGATGATAAATTAATTTTATATAAAGTCCCTTTGTAAATCGCTTCCTCGCTGCTGAGTCGTGATTCCTTAAGGTGAACCTGCTTCTTAGGTCACGCCGGCTCCTTTCGTTCGCCGCCTTGTGTATAGCGTCGTATTAAGGATATAGGAATTAAAAAAAGAAAAATATATAACAAGTAATATTTATATCTTAAAACAAAAGATATTTACAGTGAGACAAATATACAGTTTACATATAAATATTACACAACAAGTTTACAAAGACTGTCTTAATTAAAAGGTGGTTAAAGTTTAAAGATCTTCTAATGCGCTAAGATCTATACCGAATGGCACTTACTTATATAAGCACTATCCACAGAACATCGCTCTGGACTCGGACATTCCAAAGATAACAAAACGCTAATATCTACAACATCACAACAGCTCCACTCAAAATACTAACTTAACATCCAAAGTGTGGTAACGACGCGAAGCACTGTTTACTTTAATGATTAAAAATATTTCAAGTTATACAAGATCTAAATTACTAAAGGTGCAAACGGCTCAATATATTACAGAGCCCAAGTCAACCTCACCTGCACGAGGTGCACCAGCTGCTGAACAACAACCGAGGCTTAGACTGCACAACGACCCAGTTCTCCTCGATGTACACTGTGTAGATCTTTGGGGGGGACCTATGTCCAGCTGTGGACGTTTACCGGCCGATAATGATAAGCCCTGGCGTAGAGTATAGTAATTATACAAACATACAAACAAATTCTTAATCAAATATATTTCAACAAAACATGGACAAATTTTACTGGCTTTTTCGTGATCAGATGCACTTGGGTGTGCTGTAGTACAAGTGCAACCGCACTGCATGCTCTCATTGCACCGAAACACGAAATGGTACATAT
Organism: Troides aeacus; assembly: GCA_033220335.2. Lineage (NCBI taxonomy): Eukaryota > Metazoa > Arthropoda > Insecta > Lepidoptera > Papilionidae > Troides > Troides aeacus. The sequence goes on from CM067280.1 coordinate 11,810,894, forward strand.
CATATAGAGATTTAATCCGTACGAGTTCATGTACAAACTTAGTACGTACGAATTCATATAGAAATTTAGTAACGTTTGCACACTACTTCTTGGCGAGAGAAATAGCCAAAACGGCAAAGAACACTTGCCAGCTGTACGCTTACTTAATTTAACTTAAAACTTTAAGGTCTGTACACACTATTTACACCTTGCTTACGAATCACACAGAACAGAGGCACGACACCGCAGCCCGTTGCGTTTAAATAAGATCCCTTAAAGAATTTTTTTCAAAGAAAACTTTGCAGACATCGTTTCGTCGTATTATGAAAATTTAAATCCATTCGAATGGATCTCTTTTATTTATTCTCCTATTCAAAATCAATACATAAATTAAAGCATTTTTCGGCCCACCGCCGCGACGCAACCCTCACTATAAGGGTCTCGCGAACATCAGCCCCTCGCTCCCCTGCCGCCGCATTATCTCCGCCGCCGCGGGGGTCGCCACGAACACCGCAGTCTGACCGTTCAGCTCCATGAAATTTCCTCTCTTCCGATTGTGACCGCTCAATCTCCGATCCAGTCGCGTATCGAACAGATCTTCCGCTTCGCTCTGATCGTAGTCAACCATAGGTTCGTTGACGACTTCCTTTCGTCGCAAATTCTTTTTGCCGGCCATGAAATATGACTGCGGGACGTTGGTGACATTAGGAGTAGATGTCTGCCGAGCCATCCTGCCGCCAGATCCGATCCTTTCAAAGGGCGGGAAGTGTCTTTGGATGTTTTCGGAGAAAGATTGTCTTCGATTGTTGAACTTGCGCGCGTCCAGCGGTTGGTGGCCGAAGGAAGCCCGACGAATGAACCGCTTTGCTTCCGGCTCGGTGCGGAACAGTTTACCGTGCGACTCTTGATTTTGGTTCGACTTCAACGAGTCCTCGTAACTGCAACTAAGACATTACTTTTAACATGCCCCTAGTATATAACTTCTATATGTCTAAAATACTTTCGAGACTTTTGGATTAACTATCATTTTTATTTCATCACCATCCTCATCGTCAGCCGATAGACGTCCACTGCTGGACATAGGCCTTGCCAAAAGACCCCAACGATCTATTTTTGTTTACTGATTTATAAATTGGACAAACCACAATATATGATAGTTAGTGTATAAATGTTTAGTTACAGATTGCCAAAGTCATATACAGGGTGGATTAAAACTCTTGCCTATGAAGTTCGTGGTTCATTATCGTGCCTGATAACATTAAAGCAAAAAAGTACCATGAATGTATTTACTATTAAATCGAAAGTATTTATTGTATACGTACTGAACAAAAATCAAATTTAACCTAACTTTAACATGGTTATAATAGAATACATATGTGATGCTAACCTGCCTACACAATATCGTGGAACAGAAATCTGTCACACCGATACTACATGTTGTGTTTGTTTACCAACAAAAATATAATCTATCAGCTACTCACCCACTGCTTTCCTCGGAGGTGTGAGTGGTGGAGTGTCCGCAGGGACACCGGATGGCTTCGGCGATTCCCGAGTCCTGACCACTGGAATTCACTGATGTTATCGAAGTGTCCTGCCCTTTCCTAGTTTGGGAGGTGTACTTGTGTTTACTGCATGGTTCGTTCATTGTATTAGAGTTAGTGGTTAGTGTTTAGTCGATGGAGAGGAAGTTATCGAATGTCAGTCTGTTACTGGTCACAATTTGGATAGGTAGGCTTTTAGTCCATGCGACCGGTGGACTTGCTGTTTCGGCTGCCGCCGTAGTTGCCGTATGCCAGTGAACATTGGAGCGGCGAACTAAAGCTCTCCGGATTTGATGTGTTATTTGATGCAGTTAAGTTACTTGGTTAGTGTAAAGATAGAGTGTGGTTTGCGGAAAGAAAACACTTGGTTAATAATGTAACCGACTCGTAACCATTTCAAAATCAGGTTGACAACTGAATCAAATGGGTTAAGGAATTTAATGTTTTGTGTTATCTGAAGATCGATGTTTTAAATTTATGAGCACTTCGCAAAGGATTGCGAGGATGCAAGGGTGCGAGGATTTGAAACTCCCAGAGAGTCAGTTGGACCTGAAAGTTAAGCATTCGTCTCACCTTTTCTGCAAGGGACGCTGGTTGTATTTGATACACACTCTCTCGTGTTTCTGAAACGCATCGACGCTGTCGACGAATTGGTTTTTGACACATTTCTGATGCGCTTTCCCGAACTCTTCAACCGTGTTGCCATGGGGACAGGTTTTCTTCAGCGTGCTGTGATTTAGCACGTCAATGTAAGAGTCTGCCTCGCTATACGACTGGTTTAACTCTTGGCACTGGTTGCCTCCGGATGGAAAGAGGCCGCCGAATTTTGTAAGGTGCTCAGTGGAGAAAGCATTAAGGCGTTGTTGGGAATATGGTTTGTGGCGTTTTCTGTTAGGGCAAAAGATAGAAAAGGAAGTCAGTCATCGGACACAACAGAGACCGCGTGGGCTTCGGGGAAAGAAAACTCTTTTTTGTCGTAAAAAGTATTTATTGTCTCAAATTACAGTTCAGAGCTGGAGTTAATTAAATAAATAATATTACAATTAGTGGGCGCTATGTGCTATGGACGGTTTATATGAAATAATGAGTCGCATGCTTTCTTTTGTGATGGTGGTGGTGTCTGAAAAGCAACAGTAAAATAAATTGTTACTTACCTTATACGTTAAGCAATGCTTACTTACCTAACATATCACAAGTCCATTTATTTACTTAATGTTATAAAGATTCAAGACGTGTAAACTATTTAACTACACGGTAGTTAAGAATTCCTCTTTACATAAAACATTACTTTGCGCTCGCTTTGTTTATGATCACTCTTTCTGTTCGACAAAGCGACGAGATAACGATGTTCACCCAATGATAAGTGATACGATTGCACATCAAAACGTGTCACTCTTAAAAATGTCAAAACAGCTCCACCATTATGCTCGTGACCTTGAGACTCAAGATGTGAAGTCCCAGTAATGAATTAACTACAATAACTTTAAAAACGAATGCTTGGTAATATCTGCTCATTATTATTGGGCAGCAGATAGAGACGCTGCATTAACAGTTATACAATCGGTTAATAAAATTTACTGAAGTTAAATTTATAAACTGTTACATGCTCCACGTTAGCGTAAAGTTAAAAGCAGTAAATAAGCAGTTAACGTTCTATGAATCATTGGACGTGTGTCGGCTGATGACGGTGAATTCTATGAATCTGAAATTATGACTCCGATTGTCAATGTTTGTATCGGATTGAGACGGCAGATGATAACTATTTTGTAACTAACATATAGAGAAGACTCTTCTCGGCTGTGAAGTGCTTTAAGATCAACAAGTGTTCATAAAATCAGTATTAGAGATAACTGCTTAAAACTAAACATCCTCAGATGCGCCCAGAGTACTCATGACAAGACGTTCAAAAACACTTTCACTTTGCTCAGAAAACTTTTTGAATGCACTATGAAAGCATGCGAGCGTAAATAACTCTATATTAGTTCAGTTACATCGCCCTGCATAGTCGACTACAAAGTTTCCCGAAGCAATAAATGGAACTCTAAAGAATTTGTATAATGCGACTCCTTAATAGCTTTCACTGAGATTGCAGTGTCTACGCGGCTTGGCGGAGTTTCATTTTGTGATTGCTGAAATAATGTTTATTGTGCGCTATTGAATTTCTTGTTTTATGATACTTGCACGAAACTTTTAAACGATTCGTACAGTGGTAACTAGCTCGTTATGATGCTCTGAGGACACTTAGCGTCTTGTGTCTCGGTGAGTAAAGAACTAACTAACTACGTAATGTCATGTCACTTTGAACCGAGAAAACAAATGATAACGAAAGAAAAACTTCTCAAAATATGTCTTCCGTAGAAAACATAAGAAAGTGAAAAGTAAATTTCAATCAGTTTATTTATCGATACTGTCAACCTTAAAGAAAACTTCGGTGATTTTACCTCACCGCCGAAAACACATAAAGTGGCAGGAAACCAACAGTGGTAGACCTAAAACACGGACAAAAGAAGTTTGGCTTAAAACCGCTTAATGGGGAATCACTTGAATGAAACATTACCTTCTGTTGTTTCTGACGCAGAGTATGCAGATGGCCGTGGTGCACGCGCCGACGAACACTAGGCAGCCGAGGGCCACCACGCTGATCTCCATGGTGCTGAGCAGCTTCCCGCTGCGCGCCGGCACCGCGCTGCTGTCGCCAACGCTTAGTAGCTTGAAACCGGCCACTTCCCGGCGCTCGCTCACATCGCGCTTCATTATGGATCTACGAAATAATTGTTCATCTACATTAGGTTAATATACAGGTGACGTGTACTCATCGCGTGACGACAGTGCGCAGCTTTTAATGAATCATGCGAAATATAGTGTTTGCAACCGAACTTGGCGCTGTATCGAGGCAACGAGCGCTGTGTCGTGTGTCGTGATATCTAAACATCTGTTACCGCTAGTTAATTTTACAAATCGTTGTATTAGGGATAGTTTCCACTTTCTCTTTTAAAATTACTCTCTTCCACATTATTCTACTCTCTAGACGTTAAACATAACATTTTCTGTACTTACTTCTGCAGTACGGCCATATCAATAATCGCATTGGACAAAGGATCGACACCATACACGTACATGTCAGTTCTGTAAGAAATATATATTTAAACAACTTTAACTAGCATTTATAATGAAGAGCTGCTGTTATTTATTCTAGACACATTATTTTTTTTATTACATAATATTTATAGAGAGACAGAACTTACGCATATCCATCCATGCCGCCTTTAGAGCTGGGCTCTATTCTACGCACTCTGATATCATAGCCTGTCATGTTGGAGAGAGACCTGGTGATGTTCTCCATCTCTTTCTCCACCTCAGTCGGTTTCGCTGCTACAACAAGAACGAGTTGCTTGCTTTCGTCCAGTATGTAAACCTTAAAATTTTAAAATCTGTTTATACTAGGTTTTAAAAAATCTTTATTAACAAGTTTTGATCAATGCATGTAGTTTTATCTGTAGCTATTTCTATGGTTTTTAGTTTCTTTTCTTCTTGAATATTATGTATCCATTGCAAGGTAAGAATTGATGCATAATATTTTGTACTTAAATTTTTTTACATTCAATACACACCACCTCCAAATGTTGTGTAGAATTGCGCTAAAATACAGACTAATGTCACTGTAATTGCTTTGAGATTAATTTGTCGCGTTGCAATTAAAAAATTTCTTTAATATCATTTTAATACCAAGAGATTTGTTTTATCTGTGGATGAATGAGTTTAGTTTAAATCTGATAGTGCACCTGTTATTTTATGTTATTACGGGATAGCTTGTATGTGCTATGTATGACGTGGTAAGTAGAAATACAATACCAAAGACAACTCACAAAGACGTTAGCTATAGCGGAGCGTCCGTCGTCAGCGCCGGCGCGGTCGGTGGCTTTGACATCGAAGCCGAACACCTTGCCGGCGTCGCGCGCGAAGCTGCCGGCCGCACGCACCGCGCCGCTGCGCGCGGACACTTCGAACCGCCCGCCCGCCGAGTTCATCACCTGGTACCGGATATCCGCGTTCAGACCTATGTCTGCGTCGATAGCCTGTTAACAAATTTACTTACTTTATCTGCCCAATTTTATCTCTATAAATAAAATGAATTGTCAGTTCACTCAAAAGTACTTAGTCAACGCTGACAATATCACTAACTTTTAAAAACTGTCAATTTCTGTACTATAATATTATTTATTAAACGAATGAATACCTGCAGCTGAATCACTTCATATCCAAAAGAAGCCGTAGTGGGGATAGCTGTGACCATCGGACGTCCACCATTAATGAATCTTGGTGCGTTGTCATTGACATCTTTGACTCTCACAATTACTTTCACATCGAACTTCGTCATCCCCTCCAGTACATCATCCGGTACAGGGTAAATCATATGCGGCAGCTCCCTGCTAATTTTTTGTCTTTCCACTCTGACTAAAACTTCATAAACATCCTTCACTTCTCTATCAGGACTTCGAACTAAATACAGAGTTCCATTGCGTGGGTCGATTACAAAAGTTCTCTTAATGTCCGTGTCGTTTTCGTTTAGTATGAAGTACCTCATTTTAAAGTTTTCGTAATATTCGGTTAAATTTAAAGTCACCAATTCCACGGGTGTGTGAACATTTTCTTCAATTTCTAATTCATAATATCTAGAAATAAATACAGGCTTATCTGAGACTTCAACTTCATCCGCAACGTCCTTAACTGTTAACATTACTATCGCGGTTGAACTCAAACTTGGAGAACCCAAATCTGAAGCAACAACCGTAACGTTGTGTACAGCTTGACTTTCATAATCAAGTCTTCCAGTTGTAGTAATTATTCCTTCCTTTGAATCTACTGCAAATATATTCATTTGGTTTTTTCTTTGGGGTAAACTATAAAGTATTAATCCGTTGCCATTGCCTATAAAGTCAGAATCATTGGCATACACACGTGTGACAACACTCCCTACAGGAGCGTTTTCTTCCAAAGTCGCTTTAAAAACTGGAATCATCATAACAGATTCGAAATTGTGGTTGGAAAGATTGTCTGCTTCTGGGTGTTTCCATTCTAATAATTCATCATAGCCGTAAAACTTAGGCGAGTTATCGTTAACGTCCAATACTTCTATCTCTACGCTAACTGATGACGTCAATTTCTTTTCATAACCATTGTCTCTAGCGACTATTGTAAGAATGTATTTGTCCTCTTTCTCTCTGTCAAGCTCACCATTAATACTCAATACACCATTTAGCGGCGAGATTTCAAAAGGCAAATCCTTACTATCGGGTTGTAAATAATATGTCAAATTAGCGTTTTGCCCGAAATCAGCGTCGGTAGCATCAACTTTACCCAACACCCGCCTGCTGTATTGGGCTTCATCGACATTAAAGCTATACCAGGATTTCTTAAACATGGGAAAGTGGTCATTGATATCTTTGACGAATATTCGTATGGTAATAAAATCACTTAACCCACCGCCATCTGTAGCTGATACATTTAGTCTAAATTCAGATTCTGGAGGCAATGCTCTTGCCACAACAACGTGTCCATGGCGCTCGTTTATTACAAAGTATCTTTTGACTTGCAAAGCGTTACCAGATATAGCACTTGGTGGCATAAACACTTCCGATAAAAATTCGTAGCGAATCTGACCGTTTGCAGCACTGTCCATGTCAATAGCATTTAGTTTTAGAATCGTCGAACCTATTGCTATATTTTCGGGAACTAAAAACAAAGGCCCGCGAGCGTTAGCGGCCACAGAAAACTTATTCTTTGGTTTAACTTCTATTTTTGTAACCCCACTATTTGTATCACTTTTTCTCTCTCTTAATATTTTAACACTACTTTTGTCATCTATCTCTAGTAAATCTACACTTTCACCTAACGGTATAATAATTTGGTTGTATTTTGGTTCGTTATCATTTTCATCCAGAACTATTATTGTTAATTTTGCTTCAGATTTAAGACTTCCTTTATCTCTAGCAACTACTTTCAACAGGTATAGACTTTTTTCTTCACGGTCTAACTTATCACCGATATATGTGACAACACCACTGGTTTCATCCACTGTAAATAAATCGTGTCCATCACCGAATAAAGTATATGTAAAAATAGCGTTCTGTCCGACATCCGCGTCTGTTGCTCTTATTTTGTTGGTCATCTTCACTTCTGTCCCTTTCCTTGCGTTTTCTATTATAACACCTTCATAAGCGGGGCCATCGAATACCGGTGGATTATCATTATCATCATCTACATATATATTAACTTGATATATTCCTGCACCTGATATAACACCTTTATTAAATTCAGCTATAACAGTCATTCTATACGCATCCCGTTTTTCTCGATCCAGCGGCTTTTGTGCAAAAATTGTTCCATCGACACCTGTAAAAGACAAGCTCTCATAAATTTGTGTACATTATGTTATTTTCATTAACAAAATGAAGACCGCTGTAATGTTTTACCTATGGCTATATCATCTGTGACGTCTTGTTGATTTGCAATTATGAATCTAATATTTCCAGTTTTATTTATAGCCGACGTACTAATGTTCACATTAAATATTTGTCCAATTATAGCACCAGCGACATTTTCTTTAACACGGAAGACAATAGGTGATTGGGTGCCCCTGAAATTATATTTCACTGCTATTCATTTACATCAAAGACAATTAAAGCATAACTATTTGTAGCAAATCAGTATATGAAGGTTGTGGTTTTTAATATATGAATATTAGTCCATATATCCACGCCATATTCAATGCCGAAGGCAAAATAAACATAATTACTTTAGTAAGATGCCTCTCTCATCGTTCGCGTCCACCACGTGTACTGTGGCGTTTGTAGCGATACTCATGTTGATCCTCTCCTGTATCGCAACTGCTTCGAATTCGTACATAAGTCTGTTGAACTTGGAAAGTTCATGGATAACTGTGATCACACCAGAGCGTTCTTCAACAGCAAATGGTACTGAAGCAGAAAAAAAGTATTATCAAATTCTTGTAAAAATGTATATTCGGCAGTAGCTTGATAACCAAGCGTGATCCGAAAGAACTTTCCTATTTACAGTAATATATTATCATCATCAGCCGATGGACGTCCACTGCTGGATAAAGGCCTCCCCCAAAGATCTCCACGTCGTTCAGTCCAATGTTGCTCGCATGCAGTGGATTCCAGCGATTCTCACCAGATCGTCGGTCCACCTTGTGGGGGGCCTCCCAACACTACGTCTACCGGTACACGGGCGTCACTCATAACGTAAAATAATATATAATATATAATGATGGCCCGCAATGAAGTATAGATTTTAAAGAAGTTGGTTTATAATTGTAAACTAGAAAACGAAAAATACCAAGGAATTCAAAAAGAATTCATGAAATCAGTAGCTATTGTTATTAGCAAAACATATTTTTTTTTATAAAATTTCACTTACCTCCTTCTTCATATCCATGTAGTAGATCATACGACACGTCAGATTTATCCATAGCTTCATTCACTCTGATTTGACCAACACTTGTGCCAATTCCGACGTTAGAACCAACCCAGAATTCATACGGCGCCCCGATGAAGTCTGGTTTATCTGTAACGACAATGTCATCTTATCAAATTAATTTTAATATTTTAAGTAAACTATTCCAAAGTGGATTAAATTTTCCCGTTTGCTAATTTTATTGACAACTTGTAACTCGTTACTCGCATTACGATTTTGATAAACCTAAATAATATAATGTGATGAGAGTAGCACTCTTACTGAGGTCCTACTACGTACATTGCACGTGATTGCCAGACTGCTGATGAAAAAGTTGAAACAGAGCTGTAACTTCTTTAGCATGTTTTGCCGATTTCAATTTAATGCAATGTTGAAAAGTGCGTTTACAAATGAATATATATTATATATAACGTACCAAAGTTAAATCTAATCACATCAACTGTCACCACCGCCAACGAATATCTCCTCTCGCTTGGATTTGCAGGTTGATCGGAAGCCTCAATGAACAACGCGTGCCTTCCCTCCAGTATCGGTGACTCCGCTACAGTAACTCTTCCGGTCTTGGCATCAACTTGAAATGGCGACGTTATTGTCAGATTGCTCGTCCTTTGCAAATCGTATAAAACGATTCCATTCCTTCCTAAATCTGGATCAACAGCTTTCACGTTACCTATGAATGATCCCACCTTCGCGGTCGAAACGACGCTAAACTCATATAGATTGCTCGGAACGAACACAGGATTATTGTCATTAGCATCCAGTAAAGTTACTTCTACAGTAACGAAAGACATAAGCTGGTGCAAGTCTTCAAAGTATTCGATGTTATCGCTTTTAGTACCTATTTTATCAGGGTAAACATACGTCGTTTTTTCTTTCAGAGTTTGTGTTGGTATAGAAGGGTTGCGGCGCCATTTTGAAAGTCTCTGCTTATCTAGAAAGGTGCCGACTACACTCGGGTTTTTCTCCTTTGCGTATACTTTCATTCTCAACGACGAATGCTGCTCTCTGTCTAGCACCGTCTAAGAAAAATCAAACAGAGTTACTCTTAGTATTACTTATGTGAACTGAGCATTAGGTAGCTAGGCGGATTCATATAAACTTTAGCTAACAGAGCTGGCTGACTGCTTACCTTGTAGCACGGTGCAAGAGCAGTTAGTCACTCCACCACTAGGGCGGTAAAAATACAGCACACAATTCTAGATCAATTTAGGAGCCATAAACTACATTTTCGGTTTTAAAAATTTATTAATTTATATTGATAACAAGAACATTCTTTACGTTTGTACCGGAAATGTAATTAATGAAATGTTATAAAACCTTTCCCATAAAAGGATGGAGCTATTATAATTTTAACGGCCGACCGGTCGTTAGGAGAGCCATAACACACGCGGCATTCATTTCCTCACTTATCTCACACATTGTATCAAGTTAGTGCTGTTTAAGTGTATAATTATGATCTCAGTGGAAATGATGCAAATAAGGTATCATCTCGTTTCAGGTCAAGGGCAGATCCTATTTACCAATCCGTTAGTTCTGAAAGTAGGCCGTATGGAGTTTTTGTTCAATGGAATGTTTTGCCCGATTTGGGCATAAGTAAGTCGAACTTAAGCAATTAAGGTTGTACATAACAGACAGTAAAAAAACTTACTGTTCAAGATTAATAGAGTGAGACAAAAAAATTGCCAAAAGTTTTTAGGTTTTGTTCCGGATTCAGAAAGCAACGGGACGAGTAGGACATTACTTAGTAATTACGCTGTTTTTAGGTTTTGTTTTTATAAAGTAATGCAGCAACATTTTTTACACTAATTGGCATATGATGTTTTTACTCTTTTTTTTCTGGAGACTGTTCAGTCTTTTAAAGTATATCCTCCGAATTTTTATCGGTATAGGTAATTATTGCTACTACTTGTCTCATTAACTATATCCTCCTAATGTTAGAATATATCTATAACTTAAACGATCTAATACACAAAAGATAAAGATAATGATACAATTTGTGTGATTTTATACCTGATTCCTAACCGTGAGCCATCCACTCCTCGGGTCAATAGAGAAGGCTCCTTCAGGATCGCTAAGTTGGTAAATAAACTCCCCATTTTCGCCTTGATCTTTGTCAGTCGCCATTACTTGTAACACGCTGAAGCCTAGATTCATAATTGTATTTAGACATCAACAAAAACCAATTAAGAATAACTTAACACAATACTAAAGAACTTAAATATTTATAACATTGGATATTTAAATAATCCAATGTATAAACCAAATCCAATATAACTTTAACTACTTTTATTAAGTTTAGTGGATATTATCGGTGACTTAGATTATTTGGAGCGCGTTTAACATTATACTTAATAATATATATACTTGGTAATAATTCTAACTAACCATTAGGTAAATTCTCCACAATGCTGATGTTGTAAAAGTCTACTTCAAATTCCGGCAAGTTATCGTTTAAATCCAGAATTTCGACTTCTACACGAGCCTGCGCAGTCTTCAGCGGATTGTCCACTTGGGCTGCCTGCACTTGAAGAACGAAAGTGTTTCCTGAAAATAAGGTTAACGTTATTGTTGAAAATGTTGTGAAGTAAAAATTACAAACTTTGCTCTTGTCATTACTATGAAGTAGAAAAAAGTTAAGTAACTACCTGGTAAAGTTTCAGCATCCAGATCGATCTCGGCGTCTAAGAAGAGAGAGGCATTGAGAGGGCCGAGAGAGAAAGCGCGGCGAGCGTTGCCCGCGACCAGCTCGTAGCGCAGCGGCGCGCCCACACCCGCGTCCTGGTCGAACGCCCGGATCGCCTGCTCGAAGACCAGCTCCTTGTGAATGCGTTTACCCTGAAAACAGTTAAGCCAAAAAAATTGCATTATCACTTTTATTGATACAGAAACAGCGTTGATTTAAAATTGAATATCAAATAACAAAAAAGCCAGATATTTACTAGGAGCCAATGTCTGGTAGCAGACATCAATTGACTAAGATAACGATGATGATGCCATATTTTTAATACATACAGATCAAAATTACATCACACATCATCACTAACTAAAATTAGAGTGCTCAAACTTCATACATTAGTTTAATTTCATAAGAATTCATAAATTTAAGTAGAATCTACTTACAACGCAAAAGATGAGTACTCGTGTTTGCTAGTACTCACCAGTATGGGATAGAACTCGGGTATCCTGGTTCTGTAGACGTCCAGAGTAAATTTAGGTGGCAGGTCGTCGTTGTCCACCACGATGATGTGGACGGTGGCGTTGTTGCTCCGAGGGGGGGATCCGCCATCCTTTAAACAAATCATGTTGCAGAAATCAAAGTGATAGCCTAAGACTAACCATCATTCAAGAAACTATTATTAAGCTTGTGTCTTTTTGCTTCATACACCATGCTTGCGCCTCATTCCCCCTGTAATTTTATTAGCTACAGCGCCCTTCAATCTGGAATACAGGAATGTTTGCACACTATTTTTTAGTTTCAGGAATAGACGCTGCGACGGTACCTACCTGCACGGTATCCAGTAATAGGTGACCTACCACCGGCGCACGTCTATTCCAAACACTTTTGTAGCCAGCGCTCGATATTCGAGCAGTAATCGAAATTTTAATTGTGTTACTGATTACTATCAATGCTTACGGATGCTGTAACGGTGATGAGAAACTCGCGATCGCCGGCGTCGTAGTCTAACGGCTTGGCAAGCACTAGGCCGGGTTTGTGTGAACCCTCGAGGGTGAAACGTCCCTCGGGATCCCCGCCGGTGATGCTGTACTGGACATCCGAATTGGGCGTGTTGGGTTTATCGCGGTCGAACGCGCGGATGGTTTTGAAAATTGTTAGACCTGGAAAAATAAACTGCATTTACTATACATCATCATCGTCATCATAATATCGGCCTATCGCTGCGCGCAATGCGGTACACTGGTTATTTATTTATTGTTCATTCCATAACTTCTAGTCGAGAGTAACAGTAACACTAGATTTATTGGGTTATATTACCTGGCGGAGTGAGCTCATCGACGGAGACCCTGTACGGCATATCCAGGAACCTTGGAGCGTTGTCGTTCACATCCTCGATGTAGACTGTCACTGATAGGTACGCAGATATCTGCCGCACGACCAGGAGTACATATAAGAAATTATTTTTCCTGTTAGATCATAATCAACGCTGCTTGCTGCGACCCTTGCACCACATGATGTAAGGTAAATGGAGTCATGAATAGTCAAGGGTGCGTATCCTGAAAACTTTATTCTCATATTTATGAAAACCGAAACACAACAGAGGTTGTATGATAGGAGAATGACAATGAGCGCGATACCGAGAAAAGCTTTTAATTCTGAAGGCAGTGTATCGATTATCACGTAACACATATCAACTCCTGTTGTTCTTCTGGATCAGGTTTTATAAAAGAAGAGTCATCATCACCATCTGCCGATAGTCGTCCACTGCTGGACATAGGCCTAAAAAGAGTGCGTGCATAAAATTAATAATGTTGCTCTAGCTGCATTCATTATAGACGTATGATGAACATGTTCCTCTTCTTAAGTTCTCCTCACAGATCACTTCCGGTGCTGCGATCAGCAGCCTTCCGCGGCATTTAACTTAGTAGATGTCGTTCCAGCTTTACGGCTGACGGTATACGGATACGTATAATAGCTTAAAAGATTTCTAGACTTAAATAGAAATAGGCAGGGCACATTGTTCGAAAACTAATGGCTGTTGGAGGAGTTATATCGAAAGTAATCTACAGACTGTAAGAAGGAACGTTGGAAGCCTCGTTTAATTGAGGGCATAGTAAGGGCGAGGCTACCTAAAACATTAACAGGGCGAAAAGGTTCCGTTTAAAGCTTAACCCGTGTAAATATCGGCGGCGAGCGAGCAGCCTCCCGCGCGAATAATTCAACAAAGGGAAATGGGTTAAGGCCACGCCGCCTGCAGCGCAATATCAAATACATACCGCTCGCCGATCGACTCACATAAAGAAACCAGTTCAACCCTAAAGACAGTGTGTTGCCAGGGTGTATATCCATTCAATCTATTTATCTCATGATAAACAATTTTGTCTTATATCCCGACGCGACAAGCAGAACGTGCATCTGGTCGTAGGTGAAACGCCCGTCCTAACAATTGTGTGGGTAGTTATAATTAATGTCCTCTACACCACATCGTGCTCGTCGCCTGGGGAAGCAGATGTTGTATTGTTACGCCAGTAATTACACTAGCTATATCGACCATCAAATTATACCACATTAACGTTTATATGCAATATGGTTTACTGGTACACTGTTTGGTAAACGATCGAGACGGTGTTTCGAAATGAAAACTTACCGTTTGATGATGATGATGACTAAAAAGGAATCAATTGCGTTTTTATTAGTATTTTATTAGGATACGTAACGAAATAAACAATTAATATTTTTCATTTGTAGCAAACTCATGAAATAAAAATGCATCTGATATTCTTTAATGGCGACATGAAGTAACATGAAGCCTGAGCAAATCCTCTCGCACGAGATTTTAATTGAATTTTAAACTCTAGCTCTTTCTACCAAAAACACCTAAATTCGAAAGAGGAAACGCTAAACGTATCAGATCTTCGACACCGTGTAAATCTGTTCCTAGTTTACGATGTGAGCTGTCGAATGTTCAGACGAAAATAATTGAGTTTTATTGTCCGGGATCAACGTGTCGAGTACGTGCGTTGTATACATGGCGTCGGACGTGAAGTGCTACCTGTTGCTAAAGGAAAAGTTGCAAAATAATGCAAACGTCTGCTTGCAATGTTTTTTTCTCCTTAATTTACAAAATCATTTAGTCTAACATATGGAAAATGTTGGATCTCTCGATTTTTATAAATTCAAATATTTTATTTAAAAGTTGCTGATTTTGCCAAGGGTTTAAAAATTTTATTATACTGCCATCTTTAGGATTTTAGAGTAACCTTTAGCGCTACTTTACCTACTTTACCTTTTTGTTTATATTTATACTAAAATCTTCTGACTCGGGTCAGATTTCTTGTCTACATACATAATTAGTGCTTTAATAAATTTACACGTTTATTTAAAATCACTTATTTCTATTTACAGTTCTCTGTGCAACGTATTTACAGTATTCTAGAAAGTTGTTCCTAATGTGCTTATTGCTAATTAAATCACTCAATTTTCTTATACCTATTTTTGTCTAACTCTATTTCTAAGTCCGTTCGCTTTCTTCCGAACACCGGGCACTCCACAATCAGGTGTACGATTGTTTCCTCTTGTAAAGGATCGCAGAGACATGCCGGACTATCCTTGCATTTGAAGAGAAACAAGTACTCCGACAATGCACCATGACTCGTGAGCACCTGCGTGAGCAATTAGTCTATTTTTATTTCCTTCATGAGTCCATATGCCTCAATGTCATCCGGATAAAAGCGCTTGGTGATGCTAGCTGTCGTACCTTCGGATATACGGATTTGACGTTTGACGAATGAACTCGGGCACAAGTAGTTATCATGAATTTTTGCGCTGCCACTTTAGCAAGATAATCAGCTCTTTCATTACCTGTTAAAACTGCGTGAGCTTTAACCCAGAACAGAGAAATCTCCTTGTTTTGGAGTTTACTAGCTTAAATATATGTTCCCGACTGTATAGCTAAGAGGTGCGTTGATTCGTTGTTTACAACCGATTCCAGTGCTGGTCGCGAGTCACTATATATTCTGAAGCTCTTTTCTTTACTTGTTAATACTATTTTAGTAGCTTCGCTGATGGTCAGAGGTTCTGCCTGGTCATCTGTGCAATACGGCGACAGTTTCAATTTGACTGTTTTAGTTTCAACATTGTTAATTTTACTGCTATCCGTGAAAATACGGATCGTTTTCATATTATGATTATCAACCTAAACTTTGATGTCCAGTCTCTAGAACTCCAGGCTTATTTGTTCAGACTCGCTCCACCTCCTTGTCCTTTAATTCTGCCCGGAGCATTCCACTCTTAGTTTCATAGAGCGCAGCTGCTTCTCTAATTCTAAGATTGTGTGTGATTCGAGGTGTAGTATTCCAGACAGAACCAAGTCCGAATTGAGAGAAACGGTTCTCTATACTTTAATTATCCTTACCTTTAGAGTATACTAGCGCTGATTGCGTTATTATTTTAACGCCATCTTATAAACGAAAACAAGATTAAAGTAAAGATTAGCGAGATTTGAGAAAAATATATAACAATGAACACAACTTTAAAAGTATTCTTGCTATACAATGCTTTTTATGAATTACTTATCTACATGTAATCTTTAACATAGACATCTGTTCTAGGTTTTGTCAAACATTCCCACAATGAACATGCAGCGAAAATAGTTTTAGTGCTCACCGCTAGATGTCGCTATTAACAACTAAACTAAGTATTCAAACTGCAAATTCTGGACCCTAACTCCTAATTGAGATTACATATTTAGACATTATTAAACAGAAATAAACAAACTTATATGTTCCGGTTTTAAAGACGTTGTGCTCATCGGCATGAACAAGGTAATATCTTAATTTTTAAGGTGATAAGTACAATGTGATTTGTGGTACTTTCTATCAAACGAGTGTCCTGCTCATTTCATCAGTCCGTTAATTAAAGAACAACGGGGTGCTGTATAAATATCCTATCTTAGAATGTCATTATTATGAATAAACATAGATTTTTTGAATTTTTTTTTTTGGTTAAATATATTTTCTGCAACATAAAGCCAACGTTTTCTATAACAATCCGTACGAACTCTAAGTGATGTTCCTCCCCACCACGGTGTTCCACTGCTCCATCCTCACTGTCCGTCCTATCTCTTGGTGTACTCACGAGATCATCCCCCGTATCGAAGTCGCAGCCCAACCGAAACTTGACGACATTCTGCGGCGAGTCGCTGTCGACCAGGTGGTCCACACTCCTCGCCAGCACCACCGACACGTGGGTCCTGTTCAGCTCGCGGTACGTGAACAGCTGCGCGTCCTCCTCACGGTCAACCGGCTGCAACACGAGGTTCTTCCTGGAACAGAGAAGAACTATGATTAGAGGATACCAAACAAAAAAAAAATGTGTTTGTTTGTACGGATTTAGATATATATTATTCTCATGTGTCACTTATTCACCATAGTCAGACTAACACACACAGATGTGTTAAATTCCTTACAAGGAGTGGGAGGGAGAGTTATTGGGAAGGGGCTTAAATATACAATGCTAATGACTCATCTAATTCGGTTACATGATAATTATAATACGGACACAAAAAAAATTCCCACCGGAACCGGAAGCTGTGTGCGGTTACGTTATAATCTGCATACACTATTCCGCAGGCTTTTGTCTTGTAATCGTGTGATCGCATTAACTTCAGTTATCATAATAAGTGAAGTAGTTTCTTAGTGTAACTTAAAAAACATTTAATTCAATACGTCGTGTCTTTTATTTACAATGCACATTTCACTTCTACATCGTATGGCGGTGAAGTGGGCTCGCCGGAAGTGCCTCCGCTCTCTTATCTATCCTTTCCGGAATACGGAGTTGTTATTATTTGTTACCATCCAACGGCTCACAAGGTTTTGTTTTCTAGAGAAAGACTCATAATGCACATATGCAATCTTAATAAATATACAAGGGGTGTTTAAATTAATAATTATAATAATAATAAGTTATATTTAAGACATTGATACGTATGAACATTGCATAAAATTTTGTTTAAAGTATACTCTTCAGTAGAGGTCGTACAAGTGGGCCGACGACCTGGTGAGAGTCGCGGGAACGCACGGGATGCGAGCCACGCGGGACTGATCGACGTGGAGATCTTTGGAGGAGGCCTATGTCCAGCAGTGGACGTCTGTCGGCTGATGGTGATGATGCGTTTCAGATTGGGAGATACGTGTTATGAACTGATGGAATGGAAGGCGCTATTTAATTAGACGGCATGGTTGGTGATTGGTTTTACTACTAGTAGTAAAAAACTGCTCTGAAGAGCAGTTTTTAGCTGGAGTAATCCGTAGTACCATTATTTGTCTAACAGCGGTGAGCGCAGTGCGCAGCTGCGCAAGACCAGAGCAAGGAATCAGATTAACTTGGAGTTCGTCGTTTTGAAAAGTTAAAAGACGGAGAAGAGTTTCGTTATTACAATTACAACGTTTAAAAAACCGCAGCGTTTCAACCGCTCGTCTGTATCGCCACGTATCGAACGGGTTCGCTGTGCCGAGCGTCTATTACGAGCGTATTAGTGGAGTCATTGACATTTGGACACTTCAGCGTCAGCTTATATGTTGAAACACGTGGAGACCTTTACCAATGTAATGGTATTCAAGTATTAATGAGTGAAAGGATGTTTTGAAAGGGAGAGAGAATATAATAAGATAAATATTCTGGCAGGATGTCAGGGTTATAATTATTTACTTAATCATTAAGATACAAACTTAGGTTGCGATGGAGGTTCTACTCCAGTCGGCCTTCCGCATCATTATACTTAACATGTATAAATATACATAATAATAATGTCCTCGAAGAGTTTACGGAATCTGCACACAACTTCTCTCTGTAAAGACTAGCTTACTATAAACATTAGCTACGTTCGTTTCCGTTCGCAGATCTCATGCGTCGCAACAAAACACCGACCATAATCGCTGCGAGCTCTTATTTAGTTCGAGCACCATAAGTAGTGCTCGAACTAAATAAAAGATTAATTCAATCGGGTAATTAATTGACGAAATAAATCGTTGTGCTAATTATGGCGAGTGGTCGTGCGCAGCGGCGGCCGGCTCCGCTTAGCGCGCACCGGTGGGCGCTGTTCTGAAATTCGGATTTAGTGTTTTTGTAATGTGACGACAGATTACACTAATTATTGTTAGTTAATACGCTACGTGTGATCCAAGCCAACCTCATCCGCTCGAGGTGCACCCTGCTTATCAACAAACCAGGCTCTGGCTTCCACCGATCCGCATTAGGCCAGGGGGGTGGGAAATAATACAAATTCCGTCATATTAATTCCTACAAACGACGGCCTCTGGTGCTCGGTGGTACCGGATGCCACGCTGATTGCGACGGACGTTCGCAAGGCACCGAAATCAGGTCAGAACAGGATGTGGAGATCTTTGGGGGAGGCCTATGTCCAGCAGTTGACATCTATCGGCTGATGCTGAAAACGCTGTTCTCGTTCGACTGTCTCCAATGATTGTTAAAGAACTAAAGCAAAATTTTGGGAAACATGAGATATATGTAAATACCGGATATCCGGAGCTTCGTTGACTCATCACGAGATCTCCGAAACTATTAGACTTAAACACTCAAACATTTTAGTAGAGATATGGCTTCAGCCATTTAGAGGTCAGCTAAAAATGGATTTTACAAAATTCCTTCCCCAAAGGGTGTTGCGGGGGTGTTACCGCAAGCAAAGCTACTGCTTGTGCGTGCCGTGTATGTTGTGTTTGTGTACATACAATTGTTTTATGTAGTGTATTATTTGTTAGAATTCTTTATTAGGGAAATATCTTCTCCATCAACAGAATATTAAGAAAACATACAATTCGTCAGATTCGACAATATTTATCTTTGAAAGATCCAGTACGTTATTAGTATAATAGCTGCGTCGCCGACTCGGGCAGCCGCCCCGACGCGAACAGTGGTGGTGGTGGTGGTGGTGGTGGGGGGGGGGGGCGCGCGCGATATTATACAATGAACTAAATATTTTGCTTACAAAAAGAACTATTATGATATACTTCACAAAGCTACCTAAACAAGTTAAAATGCTTGGCTGTCCGTACTTGTCTACTTCATTTGTCGAAATTGCGACATGTGACATGATTACTTGCTTGCCTACCTCACGCACTTACGAGTACGACGCGCCACGCGCTGCGACGCCTAGGTATTATTGCATGTATCCTAAAAGTCAGTTCGGAGTTAGATTTGGAAGTGTATGTATGGTTTATATGTAAACGTTTTCTATGATTTAATTAATACTATTTTAAAAGCCTGTCACATCCCTCTCGCTCCCCGTGGCGGAGCGTCAGCAAGGACACAACCCGGACGCATGTAACAAGCACTCCAATAATTTTATTTATTATATTTCCATCGCCGACGGAAGTGTCGATGTGATATCCGCTAGACGACCGATTGGATAAAGTATTAACTATCCTCGTGTATGAAAACTTTATGCGGTTTTTAATAGTGGGGGTTTAAAGTAAGTAGTCTTATACTAAGTAGTTATCGCTGCTGTGCCTGTCCTCGGAGCTGATTGTAGCTAATGCAGGAAGCGCAGATTTGGGGTGCAATATCACACTTGGCCAATTTGAAACGTTAGCGGATCACGTTGTGGTGCAATCGTTGTGGTGGTATTCCGAAGAGATAACGGTTTACATCACCTGTCTATTGCACATTATTTTCCTCGTTGCGGCCGAAATGTTGAGCGGAAACGTTGATACCGAGTGCACAACAACGTCGGGGCGAGGCTGGCTTACGTTTGCTTTAGTTATCATTTTTTTTTCACGTCGCGTAACGCTTTGTAAGTGAAATAAATTAACTCGAAAGTATGTTACTGTTAACTTAGAGATATCGTTTGAGTAACATTAAAAAATAATCTTAAAAACCTAAGCTCATAAGAGTTTATGCTAATTACAAAATCTTATTGTTATTTCACTATATTACCATCCGTAAACACTAACTAGAAAAAGAAACTTAAAATTTTATCGAAAATAACGAATACCAATCAATCATTTAAGATTTCACCATGGCAACGAGCCAGTTATTCGTTTGTTTTCTTTTAATACACAACAAACACGTACATCTGCTCGAGAGTAATTAAAAATAAATAAAGTGTCACACGTGTGATGAATCGTTTGTTACATTGAATGTATCGAAACAATTTAATTGTTTACGACACTTAAATATTTGGGTCAACGCCACTCGGTCCGAGATAAGCACGGGCATTATACGTTATGCTATTATAGGGGCTTGGAAATGAACACGTTAACTTAATTATGATTTTAAAATGCAGTTGAAATATAATTAATTTGAGCTGTTTACTGTTTACTCTGGACTGCGCGTCTGTCGTTAAGCTAAAATATTCAATCAAATCATTTCTTAACTTAGAAAAGTTCGTTGAAGAGTACGAAGTAACTTCTGGACGTTATATAGTCCTACGTTTCCTTAGTCTGCAGGGGTGAAATAAACCGAGAAGTTAAGTCAAAATCAATAAAGTACGCTATTTATCAGTACCTTTGCAATATCTGTCCTTTATGATAGGATCCTTGACAACTTAAAAGAGTGTAATAACAATTTGAACCTGTACAGGAAGACCTCCGTCGACAGAGTCTTATGCGTTAATGTGTTCTGATTTGAAAGGCTTTGCATTTTGTATGTTATTTATTTTTTATTATCATATAGCCTGCAACGAGCTCATGCTCTCAGCGTCTCGTTAAATAAAGAAACTTTAGAACACACGTCTTCCTATCGTTCCACTATATTCATTTTGTGTTAGCAGCTCCCTTGGCAGGATGTCGCCTGTCAATGTACCACCGCCAGTGCCTCCTCACGAGCGCCGTGCGGAAGTTTAAACAAATTTAGTACTAACATGTTTTCCATAAATTCACAAATGCGCTGAAAACGCCGCCAGCACTCTGTTTCCGCCCGCACTATACACGAACCCTTACGTTTGTAACTATTATCTGTGTACAGTTTTATCTTTTCCCTGAAATTATCACATGAATATAATAACTTTCCACGTTAGGTATTTCACTTAAGCAAACTTAGGCGGCGCCGGCTACCTGCCGCACGTACTTTACTGTTGCTGTCTATTCATTTATTCATTTAGTGCCAACGTCAACGCGCGCCGATATTTAACTTGTAAGTAACGCAGAGATAAACAGTGGCTACTGTTTGTACTAAAATATTAAACGCAGAAATGGTTTTCAATGCGAGCGTAATGTGAAAGTTTTCTTCTTCTTGTTGTTCTTCTTTAGTGTAAAACATTGCTAGCGACCACCGCGATTATGGAGAGGCAGCCCGGCAGAAGCACTATCAATGAGCAAGACATTAAAATTATTGACGGGATTGTTTCCGACGGCAGAGGGTTGCCGCGGCCGTGCGTGTTGCGACAGGTGAGTGCTAAAATAAGGCTTTTCAAAAGAAGAAAACGACGGAACGAGCAGTACATTCATCTGGTGCTAAGTGCGCTTGAGCATAACAACGTGAAGCTAATTGGGTTATTACGCAACAACTTCGCAATATCACTAGCAGTGGTAGCCGCCTAGCTGGTCTGCCTAGTCTCCGGCAACACAAGCATTTGCATTGATCTTTATAATGTCAATAACTATTAAAGAGATGTCAAGTTGTTATTCTTTTCATGAAGATTAAACTTTAACCCAACATGTTATTAAAAAACATACAATGAAATAAAATATCTATAACCATCATATCCTTGCTTCAGGTTCTGATATCCACTGCGATCTGGACCAACTACTTCACGCTGGGACTTTGCCTAGGCTCCCCCACGGTCATAGTGCCGCAGCTGCGCCGCGACGCGAACTCCTCGGACATCATCAGTGAAGAAACCGTATCTTGGTTGTGTTAGTATTTAACATTTGCTGTCTAAGATCACTGTCGCGTATGAACGTTATCAAGAGTTGCAGCCGTAAATGATAATTACAAAGGATTATGAAAACAGCTGATTACACGAGTTGCATTAGAACAAAAATATGAAGTGAACACCGTTTCGTTTGCTTCGTCTCGTTCCCATTTTATTATATTGCGCAGCTGTGTGTTGCAACGTGCACGATATCTTCAACAATGCATTGTGTAATGTTTACAGCATCATCGTCCAGTTACAGCGGGACGCTTCAAGTGGTTGTCTTCACAATACTGCCGAAGTACACGGGGCGGAAGGATTGTTTCCTCCTCGTGTCCATCGTGGCAATGGGTGGCTTCGCGCTCATGTACTTCGCGAAAACCGTAACTCAGCTGTTGATAAGCGCAATCATCAACGGCGTGTTAACCGCCAGCCATATTACAATAAGCATTATGATTATCACTGAATACTCCTCGCCACAGTTTAGAGGGGTATTTTTGACCACCAAATCAGCTTCATTCCTATGGGGTGTTTGGGTGGCGAATATAATCGGTACTTTCTTTCACTGGAAGTACATCGCTTTGGCGGGGTGTATTTCAACTGTGTACATACTACTTGTGACTGTTAAACTGCCGGAGTCGCCGCTTTGGCTCGCGAGCAAGGCACGGTTCGAGCAGTGCGCAGCCTCCCATCGTTGGTTAAAAGGTAACGGTGCAGAATCCGAGAAAGAGTTGGATGAGTTAATTAATTTTTATAAGGAACGTCAAAGACTTAACAATATAGAGAGTAGGAGAGGAATACAGTTCAAAGGTTTCCTTGATACGGCTTGCCAGAAAGGTTTCTATAAGCCGTTATTTCTGGTGGTATTGGTTAATTTGTTATATAACTCTCTGGGGAAGATGACGTGCACCGTTTACGCGTACGATATACTGAACAAAGTTACGAGGTCCGAACCCGCCGCGTACACCGGCATGTTGGTGTTGGACGGGGTCACGCTGCTCGGGGCCTACGTTGGCAGTGGGGTGTCGAAGGTCGTCAGAAGGAGGCCGTTCTTGCTTATTACTACTGGTATTGGAATTATATTTCTGTATCTGTTATCTCTCTACATATATCTAGGGAACCTGGGTATCTTGGACGATGATATGTACGTTTCAGGTTTTCTACTATCTGTGTACTCATTGGCCGTGAGTAGTGGTCCAGTGATCATGGCCTCGTCTTTAATCAGCGAATTGATTCCACTGACTCACAGAAATGGGTTTACGCTGATCATTGGAATATTGGGTAACTTTTGCTTTGCGACTTTCTTGAAAGTAGCGCCATTTTTATTTACATTGTGGGGTTTCGCGGGTATGTTTTTGTTTTACGCTATTCTATCTACAATTTTTGCAATTTGGTTATACATTCTCTTACCAGAAACAAAAGATAAGACTTTGCTGGAAATTGAAATGATAATAGTCGGAAAGAAATGAAATGTACAATAGATGTCGTCCCGGCGCAGCGGACTCGAGCTATTTGGATTCGCAAAAGATGTTAATATGTGTGTGTGTTAGTATTACAGAAAGGAGTACTGCTGGCTTTGATGATAACTTTTTGAGCAGTGGTAAATAAATTTGCTCCCTAAAATTATTGAAATACATGTATTTTGATATTAAATACTCAATATTATTCTTCTTAAAGCGCCGCTCCAACTAGGGAAGGTTGGCGATCAGCGTGCTACGGTACTTTCTGTATTTAGTTAGGCGGATCAATTCGGGCACCTCCGATGCGTCAGTAAAGAATGAGTGTAGTGTCTTAATTTACCCAAAATTACTTAATCAGTTTCGTTAAAGTTTATATTAAGTAAACTAATAATCATGGCTATGTGCAGTGACTCCGTATGCATATGCACGGATATATTTTGCAAAATTATAACCTAAAACTATTTTGTAAAGTTGTTTGACTGCATTGGACATTAGTTTAGTCATGATCGTAGTAACTCTATCAATTTGAAGCAAAGCACTAGTATCGCTAGCGTGTCTATAAGCTTGAATTTTTCGAACATTCAGCGTGGACGTGATAAACATCACCGATTGTATTACAGTCAGAGCACAACGGTGGAGCAGCAACACCCTGCGCATTAAATAGGCAAGCTTGTTGCGCGGCACGTGGCCGGCGCGCACTCGGCGCGATTACAGTGGTCTGTCGACTCAGTGGTGCACAGTTGGTAGTCCACGCTGAACGTAAAGGGTGTGGCTGGATTGTTCTATACCATATTCCTTTCTCTATGGATCTTAAGTCAAACTATTCCCTTCAGCTTGTGTACCAAATAAATTTGTCGTCTCTATATATTCGCTAAAAGGGGTAATAATATATGTCTATAGGCACACCACCTGGTGGCAGATTTAGCAAGTAAATCTGCTATTTCATTGCCTAAAATATTGACATGAGATGGGATCCATTGCAAAATGACCGTTTTGGATTCTGTTTGTAGTTCTAATAATAATTCTAAAATTGTGTAGGCTATCGGTAACCCTCGAAAAGTCGAGCTACAGCGAGCCACGTGCTGTAGAAAGTTTTTAGTATGACAAAACAACAAATTCATCATAATTAAGTGATTTAATGTATGACAAGGCCTCCATTATAGCGAAAAATCTGCGAACATGATGGAGGCATCGTGTTTAATGTTACATTTCTTTGCATTACTAGAACTATAACGACAGAGAGCTGCTGCAACTCCTCCCTGTGCATCTTTACATTTAGACCCATCCCTATAGATTTTTATGAAACTACTAAATTTGGTATAAATTACTTTACCGCAAATATGTTTAAGCTCAAGTGCGTTTTGCTTTTTTCCATTTCTATAATACTAGTTTTCACACAGTCATCTAAATTGATATTGCTCACCCAAGTATTTAATGCAAAACTTACACAAAGTGTGATTTTTGCGTGCAGGCAAGGAACTACACCGACTGTGAATTGTTAACAATAGAGGCTTCCCTTGAGGATTGCGGTCACCTGGAATGCATGCGGATGATAATTCGTTGAGTATTTTTAGAAGGACATTATTTTGAAATGAAAAGGATTTGTGATAAAATTTTCCTGCTAAATATAATCGTCTGATATGTGATGGCTGTAAACTAAGTACACTTTCCATAACATGGACAGGTGTACTTTAATAAAACCACCAATAATTCTCACAGCTTGATTTTGTATTTTATCAAGCTTATGTAGGTTACAAAGTGCACTATTGTCGTATAGAAAACTGGCGCAATCAATGCGACTGCGAACAATAGGAATATATAACGCCCGTAGATGCTTAGGGTGTACACCCCAACTTGATCCAGAGAGATCTTTAAATAAATTCAAAAACTAGCTTTTTCCTCATCCTTCATCTCAGGGAACGGTCCAACCACACGATAGCCAAGATACTTGACAGTATGGACAACTGATAGACAAACATCATTCACTTTTAAATTGATTTTGAGGTGTTGCTTATGGCCACACTTTCAGAAAACACATATTTTGCTTTTTGTTATAGAAATTTCTAAACCTATTAAATCTAAAACTGTACATACATATTGATACGATTGTTGTAATTCTGTCTTGGCCTTTTTAAAATCTTTTTTGTAACATATATTATAACACAAAATCATCTGCGTATTGTGTAATAGATTAGATATTGTGTGGTAGAAGAAGTAATGTTTTTAACATTATGACAAATTTCAACAATAGCCGAATTACTTAATAAAGGGTAAATCGATTCCCCTTGTGCTAAGCCACGTCCTGTGCATCGACGTAGTTTTAAGTTATTAACATCTATGTTTAAATTTCTTTCACTCAAGAACATCCATAGATATGTATGTACAATCTTTAGAGCATACACCTAAATGACCCAGCATATTCCAAATATAAACAATATTCACATTGATATCAGCATTGCTGATATCAATGAAACAACTCAATGTTGATTGAGATTTTGAAAAGCCCAACTGACCTCTTGAAACCCATATACTTAAATTATCCAGGCATGACCTCCCCCTTCCAAAACAATTGTATTCTCGGAAAATATTCTGTGTGACTCGAAGTACCATTCAAGTCTATTATTGATTATAGAGTGAATAATTTTGCATAGACAGGACTTAAGAGAAATTGATCGTATAGATGACTGCGACGTAGGATCACGTCCTGGTTTCGGTTGTATCGGAATTACACGTATCTCACGCCACTGCTTAGGAACAAAACTTGTTTGTAGAAGAGATTCACTTCTTTAAAATTGTTTAAATCTTCATCAACTCGCTCCTCATTTAACACGGTATTTGCATTGGACAGATCGATAATGTCCTTATCTGTGTAATCCACTAATATGTCTTCGTTCATTGTAACTAAAGTGCATTATGCAAACGCACGACCGGAGACACAAAATATGTAGGTGTGAACAGTTCTGCTTCTACACGGTACAGCTTTAGTACGCGTCGCGTGGACACCGCGGGGTGAACATGAATGTAAAAGGCAATTGAAATGTAATTGTATCGAATGTGTCAATTAACTGTTTCTTGATGTATTATATTTTTTTACTTGATTTAAACTGTTTTATTGTTAATTAACTTTCCTTAAATTCTACTAATAAAATTCCCCTCAATATTAGGCATTTTTGTATGTAAAGTTTAACAATTTCTCCCTCAATGTCGTTATCAGTTGATAAATATACTATATCTCAATTGTATTAAGAACGGAAGCGGGCCTAGTGGCGTTCCTTGGGAGAGGGCTGTGTCCAGCAGAGAATAGCTGCGAGCTGATGATGATGGTGATTAAGACACATAAAATTATTAGATAACATTTAACAAAAGTTTTCGAGGATTACCCTAATCTATTGTATCCTACCCTAATCTATTATAAATGTTACGAGTGGCAAATATAAAAATCTTGAATGGATTCAATTACAAAACATTAAACACCTTTGTGAGTTTGTGATGCACGCTGATAAAGAATCAGGGTGCAGGTAAGGAGTAGTGGAGCACGTCTCGCAGTGATCAAACGTTGATGATGAAGATTAGTTACTAACAGTTTAGACAAGTGAACATGTAAATGTTCACTAGCTGTAGCATTTAAAAATTTGAGACACGGCAATGCCTATGCAGTTTGGATGGTGACAGCCGTTGAATCTGTGATAGGATTAGTTCACACCGATAAAGCACAATAGCTTATATATTGATCTGGAAATGTAATAAAATCTCTTCTCTCCCAAAATCTAAAATAAAATAAAATCTAATAAAGTAAAATTGATGAATATGAAGACTCAAATCAAACTGAACACAGATTCATTGTAGATCCAAGGATTTTCAATATTTGTTGATAAATAAACAATGCACCGCATATGGTTTTCATTACTTTCGATTATGAGGCAACCAAGGCACATAGCTCTAATTACATAATAATGTAATTACAAAGATTATAATACTTATTGACCTGCTTCCGACGGCACCTCGCCAAGGTCTGTTGCCTCAACTTAGTACGATAATTACATTTTAACTTTAACTTAAATATAATTTACCATTTAGTTAACAACGTTATCTCCTTGTTAAGGTTAAGATATATCCACACTGATGTCTCAGTATGTTACGAACGAAATTTTAAGGCAGTGTTTTTTTATAAATCTTGCTGACTGGCAAGTACGAGAAACCAACACTTACTCCACGATTGAATTTCAATGATTGTAAGGAATTGTTTCAGTCGATTTGCTATACGTAATAATGTATCAGACTAAGTTGTAATTTTTATGTAAACTATCTTCACCTACCAGTTAAATTACTTACACTACAACAAATAGACAAACAGTTATAAAGAAAAGAGGTAATATATGATAATCGTGTAAACTAAAAACTAGGTAAATTAAATAAGAAGTTGTAACTTTTATGTTACAAACAGATATTCGAGTTTATTTAATTTATTTTGACTTGGCATATGCGCAAGCGCATGTAATTACCCTAACTTCTTTGTTATCAATACAATTAATAAAAGCCCAGCTCTTTTCGGCTTGTTTAAGTTAACTTGGCATAATTTAAATTCAATATAAAAAGTGAACTACATTGTAATTTTGAACACAGCCTGCAACGTGTCCTAGAGTCATTAATACCTAGCTATCCGACCTAGCGCGCGGCGCTGCTGCGCGGTCAGTCGTTGCGCGGCGCGGCGCGGCTTGCGGCGCGGCTTGCGGCTCTTCGGAGACAACGGACGGGTCGAACAATACATTTATTGTGATTGAGCAGTTAATGTTTATTAGTAAAGACCTGGATATGCAAAACAAAGTGTACACGTATTAAATAATTTTATTTATTTTTATAGAAAACTAACAGAAGATTAAAAATGGCTTTAACCGGAAGCTGTGAGTACGAAGAAATTACCAGCAATATTTGTGAAAAAGAGAAAAACTTTCAATCAATGGAATCAAACAAAACAAACTCCTGTTTCCGTTTGCGACAGGTAAGTCGCTTGACTTGCTTAATAAATATTAATTTTATAACAGCATTCGAGAAAAGGCCTAAGGCCTTTGTCCAGCAGTGGACGTCTTCCGGCTGATTGGATTGGATTGGATTGATTCGAGAAAATTCGCCAAATCCTCACCTCCCAAATTTCCCAATGACTAATGATATAAGACTAACTAGGGTGTTCTCCCCAACATCGCCATGTCTATATATGGCACTTAACCGTCAGGCTAATCCACCGAGTTAAAGTAGCACAGCGAGCGATCTGAGAGCTATGCCTGGCATTTCTCTAAGGGACAAAATCTATAACGAAGAAATTCGACGAAGAACTAAAGTTGTCGACGTAGCTCTCAAGATCTGCAAGCTGATTTGGCAGTGGGCCGGCCAGGTCTGCCGTTTCAACGGAGGCCGCTGTGTGAGTGTCCGCCGTGTGAGTGGAGGCCGCGTTCAAAACATGGAGGTGTAAGACGGTATGTCTAGAGATGGACCCACGACATCCCAGGAGCGGTGGGATGTGAGAGGATGCAAAAGGCTGCGGCGCGTATCTGGTGGAAGACATTGGGCTGACAAGGCCTATATACAGCAGCGCATTGGGAGAGGCTGATAATGATTATAACAAATGAGATTCTATAAACAGGAAGCGGGGATGAGAAGTAATGGGATATATATGTAAAATAGATTTTAGGTAAGATAATGAAATATTGTAATACCTTATTACAAATCTGAAATTTTTTCAAAAGGTAATTAATGTTACAATACAATCCGCTTCTGATCGTAACATCGATTTGATGATCCACGAGTTTCGAAAGTTCAGAAATGAAATACAAACAAAATTTTCTCGCTCAACAATAGCGAACGTTTAAGACAAGTCCTTCTTTCTAGGTGAAACGACCAATGAATACATTTGTAGTAATGAAACGGATAAAAATAGATTAGATTTTAATGAAATTTGTCATTAATTTAAGATGTATTTACTAATTTCATATTTATCTTTAAGTGTGTTTTAGTGAATCTTTCTTATAACCTTTTCGATTGACTCGGGGCAGGCTGCTGCTAAAGTTACGCGATGTCAATTTACAGATTTTCATCTGCAGCTCCCTGTGGGCGAGTTACTTCGCGACCGGGATGTGCGTGGGCGCGCCCACCGTCGTCGTGCCGCAGCTGCGACGCGAAGCGAACTCCACGGACGCCGTCACCCAGGAAATGGCAGGATGGATATGTACGCACCCTTTCATTACAATAACAGTTATCAATTATTACATTATACGTCTAACGGTTTCTCCTGGGGATAAGATCTGAAATTAAATAACCCGCCAGAGAACAAACGTGACAGAGTGGAGGCCACGTTCGGGCGAACGAAGCGCTGGTCTCCGTTTGACCAGATTTAGCGACGATCAAAACGACAAATTGCAAATGAATAAGTATAACTGTGGATCGATAGTTGGTAGTGGGTCTCTATCGCCGGAGATCATCTAGATAGGTACTACCGCAGAGGCTATTACAGCAGATAAATAGTAGTGTGCAAACATTAACTTAATTTAAAACATAGGACGGTCTTTCAGACAGGTCTGCGTCTAATGATGGAATACTGAGAGCTGATGCTGATGATTATACTTAGCACAGACGCTATCTAATGAAGTTCCACCGTAGCGCCTATTTCTGTCTGTAAACCATTAGAGCACGGAGACGTTTATACTGAGCATCGAGCCGTATGTATATTATATAAATATATTGTGAGGTACATTTAAAAGACTCGGGAGAGGAAATTTGTGGCACCAGACGAGCTCATGCCTTCTACGAGATATGTATTTCACTTAACACTTGGCTACGAC
Source organism: Troides aeacus (assembly GCA_033220335.2). Taxonomy (NCBI): domain Eukaryota; kingdom Metazoa; phylum Arthropoda; class Insecta; order Lepidoptera; family Papilionidae; genus Troides; species Troides aeacus. Next base: position 11,841,751 of record CM067280.1, read on the forward strand.
GTCCTATATTATATTATAAAAATCATAAACAAACTGTGAGGGTTGTTGTTTCAGCCTCGACGATGGGCTACAGCGGCGCCGCGGTGGTGGTAGTGCTCGCGCTGTTGTCAAGATTTTTCGGAAGAAAAGTAATATTTCTATTAACCCTGCTGGCAGCTGCCGCCGGATTTGTCATTTTATACTTCTCTCAAACTGTAATACAATTAATAATCGGTCTCACATTCGTGGGAGTTCTACTTGGCAACCAAATAACCATCTGCCTGATGATTATGACAGAATACACATCTCCGCGCTACCGCGGAGTTTTCCTTCTGATGAAATCCGCGTCGTTTGGCTGGGGCATTTGGATCTCGAACATTATTGGCACCTTCTTCCACCGGAAACATATATTTAGTCTAGGTTTCTTTTTGACGGTATATGCGGTTGTAACAATATTTAAGTGGCCCGATTCACCCTACTGGTTGGCCGCCAAGGGTCGGTATGCTGAATGTACAACGGCACATCGTTGGCTCAAAGGATGCAGTATAGAATCAAATCGAGAACTTGAAGTTTTACTTGAACGAGAAAAGAGTAGAAAAAAGGAAAAGTTGAAATGTTATAAGAGCTTTTTTGGCAAGTATTACAGTGTTTTATGCAGCAGAACCTTCCTCAAGCCACTTTTACTCGCGATGCTGGTGATGACGCTGTACAATTCTACCGGTAAGATGGCTTGTGCAGTTTACGCGATCGACATCATCAAGAAAATAACCGGCAGCGAAACCACTGCATACTACGGGATGCTGATACTGGACGGAGTGACCGTCGCAGGCATGTACGTCGGCTGCGGGATCAGCAAGGTGGTGCGGAGGAGGCCCTTGTTTTTCACATCCACCGGTGTAGGAATATTGTTCCTGTACCTGCTGTCGCTGTACCTGTACCTGGTGCAACGCGGCCTTCTCGATGAGAACACCGTCGTGTCCATGTCACTGCTCGCGCCGTACACCTTGGCGATGTGCGTGGGCCCCATGCTGATGGCCACGTCACTGGCCAGCGAGCTCTATCCCTTATCATTTAGGAATCTATTCGCGGTACTAATGGGCATGTACTCGCATTTCATCTTCGCATCCGTCCTTAAGATCGCACCGCTGCTGCTGGCGGTTTGCGGCGTCTCCGGCACATTTTTCTTTTTTGCAACTTCGGCTTCTGTTTGCGTTATATTATTGTACATACACTTACCGGAAACGAAGGACAAAACCCTCGTGGACATAGAAACATTAATGGCGAATAATCAACTTATGTAGATATTTAGGTATCATGTAATAAACTTATTTTATGTTCTTTAATACGTAATAAATAACAAAGAATTTTTTAAATACAACAATTACTTTATTAAACTTAGACGTTCCTAATAAACATTGTTTTGAATAAGAGTTTTTTTTATATATTATTTTTATTTAAAGTGGCAACGAGACGAGCGCGCCGTTCAGCCAGCGGCCGGACAGCCGGACGGCTCGCCCATAGCAATGTGCAAAGGTGCAAGTGTAATTATGATGGTATTTATAGCAACACAATGCGCTCGCCGCCTTAAGACGATATGTTGTCTCATTACCCTAGTAATTGTATTTTTTCGTTGTAGCTTCGACGAGGAGCTTTGGCTCCTCGTCGAAGCTCTTCGACCGTCTCTTCTGGATCATCGGTTTGGTGGAGGAAGCGGATCCTATGAAAGATCTCTGCGTCAATATCCGCCAGGATGTCCAGAGGTGGGAACCGCGCTAAAAGTGTGGCCGCCTCGTACGAAATCGTCCTGTATCCTCGGGCTACTCTAACTGCAATAGTGCGTTGCGTAGCGTTAAGCTTCGCCGCCCGACGCAGTCTACGCGAGAGTATATCGGCCCACACAGGAGATCCGTAGAGTGCGACAGAGCGCACCACGCCTGCATAAAGACGGTGGACTTCTTCCCTCGGCCCTCCTAGATTCGGTAGCCGTCGGTGCAAAGCACCCGCTACCTCTTGAATCCGGGGGACGAGACCATCGAAGTGCTCGACGAAGTTCCATCGGCTATTTAGCTCTATTCCCAGGTACTTGAGGTGGTCGCCAATATGGAAACTTAAGTCACCGACACATAAAAATGTTTCGGGGGGTTTCTCCTTCAGTCTCGGGCCGTGAAACCACATCGCTCCGGCCTTTTGCGGTGCCACTTGCAGTCCGAGTCTTCGTATTCTGCCCATAATCATGGCAACCCCGAACTCGGCTAGGTTTGCGGTCCCTTGGAAAGAGTCCCCCTCAGCCAGTATTAGCGTGTCATCTGCGTAACACACCATGTTTACGCCCGGTGGAAGCACCGTCCGTAGTACCGCATCGTACCCGATGTTTCACAAGAGCGGTCCTAAAACTGACCCCTGCGGAACGCCGCGCACTACGGCCCTCTCTTGTAAGCTTCCGTATCTACCGGGGTAACAGATGCTTCTATTTGAGAGGTACGCCTTCAATACGTTCCTCAGGTACGTCGGAACTCGGTGGTAGACCAGAGCCTCATGTATGACACACTAGGGAAGGGAATTGAAGGCATTGACAACGTCGAGGCTGACTGCTATGACAACTCTCCTTTCGGATATCGCCTGGTGCGTCAAGTTTCTCACGTGGAGGATGGCATCCAGCGTGGAACGCCGCCGTCGAAATCCGTATTGATGGTCTGCCAAGTCCGGTCTTCTATTCCCGAGATGTGTGTTTATTCGAGTGGTTATTATCCGTTCGAATAATTTACCTACATCGTCTAAAAGACAGATTGGTCGGTAGGCTGCCGGTTCATCCACTGTGTAGGAGCACCAGCTTCGCCCGTTTCCAATCTGCTGGATAGTAACCGTCTCGAAAGCAGTCGGTGAACAGACGCCGCAATCTCGCACCAAGAATTGGTGTTAGGATTTTCCAGACCCTACCTGGGACTCCATCTAGCCCAGGCGCCGTGTTCCGAGCTCCGATGGTTTGCACCGCCTCTCGCAGTTCTGTCTCCGTGACAGAGAGCTCCTCCGACCATTCATAGGAAACCATCAGTGCCGTTCGTTTTTCCTCTTCATGCCAGGGTCCCGGGAAAAACGCATCCAGTACGGTAGACACAAAACCAGGATCCAGCGTTTCCGTGAGGGGCGGAACCCAAGGCCGCAACTTGCCGAGCACCGTTTTATAGGGACGTCCCCACGGGTCTTTGTTTAGCCCCTCAAGCAGGTCTCTCCAGCTCCTGGTTTTGCTTTTGGCGATGGCATCTTGCAACGCCTTGCTCGTAGTACGATACTCTCTGTATTTGCCCTCTCTCTCCTCTATCGAGGAGTTTTGACGTCGCCGAGATCGCGAGTATATTCGTCGTAATCTCAGGCAGACCGTGCGAAGATCGGAGATTTCTTATGATCACCAATATACCGGACCCTTTCTGCCTGTTTGGCTTCGTGGCATTGCCATATCACATATGGTTTTCATATCCTCGCAAGTCGAGCAACTGCATTATTCAGGCTTTCGTCCCCGCTAGGGCATGACCAGTCCACCACATGGGCAGCTGCCATAAGTAGGTCTTGGTTGCAGTGCTTAAGTGCCCATCGCTGTAGTGAACATCTATTGGAACGACTATTTATAGCTGTGAGCGTGGACTCCATATCGATAATAATGTACCGATGGTCGGAGAGGGTCTCCATCTCCTCTGCAACCCTCCATCCTACCACTGAGCGCTCGGCGGAGGGTGTCGCCCATGATAAATTCACGACCGATTCCCCCTGCCAGCGCACGCAGGTGCTGACTGAGCCACTATTAAGTAGTCTCAGGTTCAAGCCCGCCGACCATTGGAGAACTGTGTCATCCCTTACGCTATCTCGTCTGCTTCCCCAAGCCCTAGAGTGGGCATTGAAGTCGCCTAGCACGAGCACTGGGCGTAATTGGCCCCATTCCACCGCGCCGATACAAATTCAAATTCTGGAACATGGGGGGTCTCCACTACTTCCTCTCTAGTAGACAGCGACCGACCCAACTTTGTCACCGAACCACTGCCAGTGATGCAGAACACAAGAGCAGATCTTGTGCTGTCCGGCAGTGGTTCAGGTTGCTCTGTACCATCCTGTATTAAGACCTAGCCATGACCAATCTCCATTGCTACCTCGGAAGGGTGATAGGACGAACCGCAAACCGGAGTTTGTGCAGGCCTATCTACTCGTTTCGCACGGGCGCCCGATTTCGACCTTTCGTCTCCTCTGCGACCACTCCTTGTGTTTGGATGGAAGCACTTTCTACAGTCCAGGCGATGATCAGAGTTTTGACCACGATCCGCGCATAGGACACATTTCGGTGCCTTCGCTTGGCATTCTCTGGCTTTATGGCCTGGATCCCCGCATATGTAGCACAGTGTGCTTCTGTCTTTGGTGCTAGTGCACTGGTATCTAGAATGCCCGATGTCCAGACACCGGAAGCACTGCAATGGTCGGGCACTGAGTACTTGAAGTCTGGCGACCACCTTTCCCACCTTGACCCGCTTCTCTACGGCAATTCTATGTACGGCCATGAGCGGGCATCGAACCCATTCAGTCCTGAGTCTCGTGGACCACCTGTGAATTTGACCCAGTTTCACAGTGTCGATTGAGCAACCTCCGGCTTCATCGATGGCCTCGGCAACATCCTCCTCGGTGACAAAGTCGTCCAGGTCCTTGACCCGCATCTCACCCGTTTTGTAGGGCCGCGTAACCCTGACCTCCGTTTCGTATAGGGCTTCCTGCAACTTCGCAACGAGCGCGTTTGCTTTATCAGCGCACTGCTCGCCTTCCACCTCCAGCAGTAAGCCACCGTTTAGGGCCTTTTTTTACTTAACCCCAGAGATTCCCAGATCGGTCAGGCTCACCTTTTGTTTAACCATCGCCATAGCCTGAGCGTACGTCATAGTGGCCTCCTTAGGGACTGTGACCGTCACCGCTGCAGTTTTCGGGACTTTACGAAGCTTGGCCTTTTTCTTTCGCTTCTTTTTCTTCCCTTTACGAGGCCTGGGTGTCCTGGTTTGTACCTTAAGTTATGCTCCCTGCCCTTGTTTTTATACGGGTTCCATTTGAGTGTCAACTCGCTTTGCCTTATCTTTGCACCTGGTCACTTCGCTCCAGCTCGGTTCTGGCAGCTGTGCAGACGTCTTATCGACTGGTTCAGTTTTTCTCCCTAAAAGCGGCCTCAGAGCCCTGTCGGGGAACAATTCTGCTTTGAAGGCATTCAACTTTCTGTCGATCATAGCCTCCAACCTTGACATCAGTTGGCCTTCGTCCGCCTTGAGATGATCTCCACTAAGATATGTTACTGTTTTGGGTTCCTCCTTATTTTGTCGGCATAACTGACTCACTTCCTTCGTTAGTACCTCAATTTGCCCTCTCATCTCGGCAAGTTCATTCTGGAGCAGGGCATTTTCTTGCTCGAGGTGACTCGGAGAGCTTCGCTGCACCAGTTCCGCTGCGATGGCCTGTATATGACGCACCGACAGTCTCAAGGCGCGCACAAACTCTCTTCAGGTTTTTAGACCTGTCTGCAACGCTCTCGATAGTGGCAAGGCTCTCTGTGAGTCGAGAACCGAGGTCGCCAGTTGGCTGCTCAGCCATTTCCCTCGCGAGTTCCTCGACTCTAGGAAGCATCGCCTTTGTCCTTGTCGTTTTAAGGAGGGTCGAGAGGTACCACGAAACATGCATTCTGAGTCCTGGCGGCTTTTGCTATGGTCCGATTACCGTCACTGCTTCCGCTCCCCCTTTGCGGGGCTCGCTTTCACGAAGCAGCCAATGATGCCCTCGACCGCCCTGAAGTTGCCGTCCTCGGGGAGCTATCCGAGTCTTCTTCCGTTGAGGTCCTCAACAATTCCAAATTTTGAGTTCTGTCCGTTGACATTTGCCTTGATTCCGTTTCACTAAATACATCATCGTCCGGTATGGGTATGCTTGGGGAGTGTTTACGAAGACCGACGTGACACCGACCTACGAGGCAATTGTCGCCCACTTCAGAGTACGGAGGGCGGCCTCCTGCTGCAGTAGCATCCGCAGACACATTCCTTAATTCTCTTGACAGTACGTTAAATAACATTGATCCAAAAAGGACGGTCATTGTGGCTGGGGACATAAACATAAATATCAACAACCTCATAGACTCCCAGGTAACGACTTACTTGTCTTTGATGGCATCTCATGGATTCCTTTCCGCGCTATCGGAACCAACGAGAAGTGCATCCTGTCTTGACCATATCTTAGTTGTTAAAACAACTAGTAAACCATTCGGATTCGTTTGCAAAACGAATATTACTGACCATGACTTGGCCTTAGCTTGTGTTCAGTTAAAAGTAAAACGAAACCCAATGAAAAAAGAAACAGGAACTATAGTAGACTGGGTTGCAGTGACCAAATTTATTAAAAACTCGGATTAGAAAGATATTCTCCGGGAGACAAATGTAGATGCCGCTTCACATAACTTTAGTACAAAGATTACAGACTATATCAATAAAAGCACAAAAGTGAATAAAATAAGTAGGAGGAAAAACATTTTAAAACCCTGGGTCACACCTGGTATTCTTAGATGTATGAAACATCTTGACAAGCTGCATCAAATCCAAAAAGCCGACCCAGACAATGAATTAAAGCATCAAATTTACACCTGATACAGAAATTATTTTCAATTATTGCTTCGAAATTTAAAACTGGAATACTATAGAAAGGAAATTATTGATAATAAAAATAACCCAAGAAAATTATGACACAAGTTGAAAGAGCTATACGCCAACCGTACTTCAGTAAATCGGAATATTAACCTAATTAAGGACACGGCTGACCCATCGGCATCTTTAAATCTGTGCAATACGCATTTTGCTTCGGTAGGCGAGACTTACGCAGAGCAGATTATAAGAAAGATGGGGTTAAGTCAGGAATTAATAGTCAAAGGTTATAAATGTGCCAAATCAAACCCTAACACTTTCATTATGAGCCCCACAAACGAGACTGATTTAAGGCAAGTAATTCTTAGCCTCAAAATTGATAGCTCTCCAGGTATGGACCGTATCACAGTTTCTCTGCTTAGAAACACCCTTTCCAGCATTCTTTCTCCCCTTTTACACTTTATTAACCTAAGCATAACAACTGGAGTTTTTCCGGAAATATGGAAGATGGCATCAATTACCCAAATATATAAAAATGGTCTCGATAACAACCCAGAAAATTATAGACCAATTGCTTTGCTTTGCGTGATATCAAAAATTCTAGAAAAAGTCGTAAATCTGCAACTGGTTCGATTTTTGGAAAAATGCCACATCATATCAAATCAGCAGCTTGGTTTTCGCCGTGGGAGGTCAACCAAAGATGCAGTCTCGTTTCTGGTAAATCGGGTTGCAGAATACATAAACAAAGGTGAGCACTGCTTGGGTGTCTTTCTTGATCTGTCTAGAGCCTTTGACACTGTCTCGACCGGCATACTCTTAAAAAAACTAAAGACCGCGAGCATAAGAAGTATTGCACTCCAGGGGTTTGAATCTTATCTAACGCACAGAAAACAGTGTATAAAAATAATTAATTACACCAGCGTCGAGATAGAGGTAAATTACGGGATTCCACAGGGGAGTATACTTGGACCTACGCTATTTAACTTATATGTAAACGACATAGTAGATCAAAAGCTCCCTAACGCAGATGACACTGCTATTGTTTTCCATGACTCAACATGGGACCAATTATTCATCACTGCAGAACAAGGTATGTATAAAGTAGCCAGGGCATTAAATAACAACATTCTGACATTAAATGTCCAAAAAACAGCCTATTTAGCTTTCTCTAAATCAATCCGATCAGCTCTGCCAGTCGCTGCCACTCTAAAAATACATAACTGCTCATCTGTTGAACTCCCCTATCGCGACTGCAGCTGTAGTGAAATTGCGCGAGTAAAACAAATAAAATATCTCGGCGTGATATTAGATGAAAACCTTACGCTTAGCAGCCATGTCTTAAATTTATCTTCTCGAGTGCGTAGTCTTATTTACACAATTAGGAGGATACGAGACACTGCGCCTCTGGACACCATGCGAATTGTTTACTTCGCCCTATGTCTGTCGATAATCCAATACTGCATTGATGTCTGGGGTTGTGCTGGAAAAACGGTATTTAAAACTCTAGAAAAATCTCAGCGTGCCTTGATCAAGGAGGCGCTCAAAAAACCGAGCAGGTACTCAACAGACGCTTTATACAAGGATTTCAAAGTTTTAAGAGTTCGCCTGTTATACATCCTAAAAGCTACGCTAAAAGTACATAAGACAATTAAAATCCGACAAGATTACAAAGATTTATCAGGTAAACGAACATTTCGATTACCCATGCAAATGGCCAAATCGGAATTATACAAAAGGAGCCCACTGTATGCACAAAGCCAAGTGTACAACAATGTTCAAAGAGAAATTGATATAAAAGACAGATCCCTGTACACCTGCAAGAAAACACTACAGACTCATTTAAGCAAACTGAACTACGAGGAAACCGAAACGCTTGTCAGATAACGTCTATAGCATCACAAGGTGTAATACATCCAAACACATACACACACGCGCACACGCACACGCGCACACGCACACGCGCACACGCACACGCGCACACGCACACACGCATACCACACCACACACTAAACACACCCCAAATACTCACCCAATTAAATTTGGGTATTGATAATATATAACAAGATTAACATGACCATAGCTGCCCCTTTTTATGTATATAATCACCATTTAACTGTTGATCAATTATAACCACTGTGATTATTTACTCTGCCCTGCGAAAACCGATTTTTTGGTTTTAAATTGTATACTTATAAAAGTCCCCTAGAAATAGTTGTGAACTTGCGATTCAGGGTTTTGAGATACAAGCTTAGCTTCGTTCAAGAGCCGCGGTTTCTCAGTGTATATGTAAATGTAAATACTGCTAATAAAATCATTATTATTATAAATCATTATTATTCATTATAGATGCTGGTGCAGCAGGAGGGCAGGATTCTCCCTTTCGGGTACCTGCCTACAGAATACTTTCACAACTGGCCTTTTTCATATTCCGCATCGATGCTCCACATCGTCGTCTCTTTTTTCAGAGGTGAGCTCCCCTGCCGGCTGCTCTTAGTCTGCCCATCCCCTCGAGCCTTCCGGCGTGAGAGACTCTGCCGCTATAGCCTCGAGGATCATTGGGGACGTAAGCCCTCCCACCACGACAAGGTGGCAGCTCCCATGGGGGACAATATAAGAGCCTACCTATCTCCGGCGGTGGACGGGGATCGGTTGATATGATCATGTTGGAATTTTTAACAAAAATCATGTATAATTATTATAATTAACTGAATAAATGAGGCAATCGATGTTTGTTTATTTTGATTTTTAGCGTTTGCAATTCTATGATTATAGTATTTATAGTTATAATATTAAAGATCGACTGTTGCCATGTTTCTTCTCTCTATTAATTAATTATTATATTAATTAATATACTTTATCAGTAGTAGTTAGTATAGAGTAGCTCGTTGGCCTAACGGTTAGAGCGCGCGGCTTTCATTCAAGTCGCGGGTTCGAACCTCGGCATGTACCAATAACTTAATATTTAAGTTATGTACATTTGTGAACTTTAGTTACAACAGCGAGATACAAACGGTGAAGGAAAACATCGCGAGGAAACCTGCACACTGAAATCGTTTTTGTGCGTGCGTGTGGTGGCCCTAATAAAGTGGTATCAGGCTCGCCACCTGTTACATGGGACATAATTTGACCGCATTTAGCGAAAAGTTGGTGTTTATTCGCCTCTGCCTACCCCTACTGGGGAATAGGTGTGATAACATAAAAGAAAATATATATCAGTAGTTGATAATTCAACTTCCTACTATTGTACATGTTAAGTTGTAAAAAGCGATAAAATAAAACAAAACGCTTTTACATAAAGTTGTAAAAAATAAAATTGCACATACAAGTTTTTCACTTAATCGGTATGTCTGTGTATCGTTTTAAACACAAAAGACTAAAATTTCGCACTGTTATTTTAGTTAAGGCCTTTCATAGCAATGTATTGGTTTTACTCATTTCATACTTATTTCAGAGAAATACATTACGATTTCTCTCCATGAACCTTATCGCTTTCGTTAATATTGTGAGCAGACTAGAGCCTAAATGTGGCTCCTGCCGTCCACCTCAATAAACTAAATTCTGCGTATAATCTTTATCGAGTCCACTATCAACTAAAAAGTAAATTTTTAACAAGAAGTTTTCAAACAACTCCACAGATGGCGCCACCACAAACAATAGATCGCGCTGTCATTTACCGTATCACAAATTCATATGAAGATCGTACATCTCTGTGCACATTGCCTTTGGCCAAAAAGTCTCATTACTAAGTATACAATTGTATAAATAAACTAGATCTCTCTGGATCTTACGCATTGTAAGACTTGATGAGGAGCAGGTTTGATTTAAAAATCGCTCCAGCTCTTCCGGTAAAGAAAAACATCGTGAGGATTCTTGGGAAAAATTTCCATGTACAACAACTATCCTTGACATATGACATTTCATGATGATAATTTACCTGGCCTGGTGAAAATGGCCACCAAACTCACCTTGTGAAGAAAAACTTAAAAAACCGAACTTGACCACGAATCAAACAGTGACCTGAAGAGTCTGTAATACCCCAATTATTAACTAATAGTCTAAATAATTTATAAAAATATTTCTTATATTGAACGGACCCCAGTCAAAAATAGTAAATAATAAAAATTCCAAAAACCTTAACAGTAATTAAAACATTTTAATCGCAATCGTTCAAAGAACCGGTTCATGCGATACACGGGTACATTGGTGAGCAAGGGACCAAAAGTAAATATAACATTCCAAGCAGTTCCGCCACTGCGTTACGTACTGCGTTGAGATATTACAGAAATTACATTTGTATATAAACGCCGAAATTAAATACTGAGCGGCATCCTCAGTTGACACAACATGGAAGAAGTTGATCACATGATCTATTGTAATACACTCAAAGATGATCTACCGCAGAAAGAGAGTAATATGAAGATATTCTTTAAACAGGTTTTACTTTTTTTTAGATCTTAAACATTATATTTTGTTACTTTAGATGAAGTTAACAGTGAGACGATGAGGGATAAAGTTTTGTAAACGAAGCAATGATTTGTCGAAGTCTAAATCCTCCAGTTAGTGTTGGTCATGTTGCGACCTCATCGGCCTATTAATAGCACTAACGGCTCTTCAAAGCTAATCACAACACGCTGTCACAAACATTGTTTTCATGTTTCAGTTGATGGTGGTAAGCGGCGTGTGGACCGCGTACTTTTTGTGCGGTCTAGTAGTCGGCTCTCCCACCGTATTCATTCCGCAAATACGAAGAGATGAGAGCTTTAACTCAACTATTGACGAGGAAATGACGTCATGGTTAGGTAACTAACTCAAACCACTGAAATAGTTTAAAAAATAATTCATTCAACTAAATTTAATGAAAAAAAATCATTTATTTCAGCATCAGGCCACACGTACAGCGGAGTGGCGGGCAGCGTGGTCCTATGTTTGTTAGCTTTGTACATCGGGAGAAGAATAACATTTTTAATAGTAAGCTTAAGCTCAATAGCAGGTTTTTCCATGTTTTACTGCAGCCATTCAGTAAGTCAAATATTAAAAAGTGAAGTTATCTTAGGCCTTTTGTTCGGCAGCCAGACAGCAGTATCGATCTATGTCTCCACGGAATACACATCACCAAGGTATCGGGGAATATTCCTTTCCTTTAATGTGGCGTCCTTCTTTTGGGGCGTTTGGATCGCAAACGCGGTCGGAACATTTTTTCATTGGAGAAAAATACCAATAATAGGAATTGTTTGTTCCCTGTACATTACGGTAACAGTACTGTTTTGGCCCGAGTCACCTTATTGGTTGGCCAGCAAAGAACTATATGAAGATTGCTCAAATGCACAGAGATGGTTGAAAGGACACGGAAATGATGCGGAAAAGGAACTAACCTACCTTATTGGGAGTCAAAGTGGTAATTTCAAAAAAACAAAGGCTACTTTCGCTTCAAAAATAAATGCAAACGAATCAAGTCATGAGAAAAATATTTTTTTTAAACCTTTATTACTGTCAACTTTGTTGACGGTATTGTACGTGCTATCGGGCAAACTGGTCTGTACTGTGTACGCAATCGAAATCATCAAGAAGATCACATCGAGTGAAGATGCTGCCTACACGGGCATGCTCACGCTGGACGGGATCACCGTGCTCAGCATGTACGTCGGCGGAGGACTGTCGAGGGTAGTAAAAAGACGCACATTATTGTTGACGTCATCATCTATCGCTATCTTACTGTTATTTACAATATCCTTGTATTTATACGTAACACATTTGGGTTTGATAAGTGAAAATAAGTATGTAGCACTATTGTTGTTATCGTTGTTTTCTATAGCAATTAGTTTCGGCCCTGTTAACATGTCCACCGCGATTTACGGCGAGCTCGTGTCTCTGCGACACAGATGCATCTCCATGCTAATCATCGGCATTTCAAGCCACTTAATTGTAGCCACTGTGGTCAAACTGAGTCCTTTAATCTTCAGAACATTTAATCTACACGGGGCTTTCCTATTTTACGGATTGACGAGTTTGGCTTGTGTGATTCTCCTTTATAAATATCTACCAGAAACTAAAGATAAGACTCTTCAAGAAATACAAGATTGCTTAAACGGAAAGCTAGTTAAACGTGAAGAACAAGACAATAATGAGTTGATATAAATGTCTTAGGGATTTGCTTTTTATTTTACTTAAGGATTGCAATTCAGCAGACTGACATCAAAACAGTTAAAATTTACAGTTGTTATATTTTGGAAATATGTAAAAATGTAATAACTCAGGCACTTTGCACGAAGGTCTTGAAAAGTCAAATATTTTGTACATAACTCTATTATTAACTACTAGAGAACAAGTGTTATAGTTTTAAGCGAAAAAATTGTGTAAGTTTTATCTTATGTAAATAATAACAGAAAGAGACCCCGAATAATGAAGTGAGCGTTGAACCGAAACTATTACACGTTATTATTCAACATTAGTATTAGCAGTTAGCTGAAGAGCACACGCTGTTCGGTGGGACCGATTGTTGAACTGATAACAGTTATCCTCGGAGTAAAGAAGTATATTAAAATTTCTAAAATTTCCTAATATTTGTTTCATCTATGAAAATTCTCTTGAAATATATTAAAGTTAACAATAAGATATGAATAATACAATTCGTGAATCTTAACTATTAGATTTTTTTTAAGTAAGGGAAAAACTTTTTTAAGGAATATGTATACAGAAAACACTTGATGTACATTTGCCGGAAAATGTTTTAATTTGGATTTAGAATTGCATATTCTATTCTATTAGATCTATAATATTTCTAGGAAGGAGTATGTAAACTATAATGGAAACAGGTTCTAGTGTAATGCGAGAAATGTTGACAATGCTTAATGTTCTAACACTTTAATTCTTAAATATGTACCTATCCCGAAATCCATGCGGATCAAAGAGAGTCGATATCCTCAGCATTGGTGAATGACACATAATACCGAATGAGCAGTCAAAAATACCAAAGAGTCGATATTTGTCGGTAATAGTTAATACTGAAAATAAGTTATTAAGTCACAAATAAATGCAGCATCTTGTACATAATTTCATGTTCCTGCACGTGAGCGCAATACCATGAAGGACCGGAAGTTAACATTTGCCTCTTCAAGGATTTGCGCAAAGAACAAGAAAACGAATAAAACAAAAACTGCTACTTAAAGTAACTACCATCAAATTCCACCGCGCAGGCGCAAAACAAAACATAGACAAGTTTTTGAAAAGGAATACCTTGATCACAATAATCTCATTATTATTTCAAAGTCACCCGCATACTGCATGTTTTAGTACATTGTCATTTCTGATTGATTGTTTCTATCCTATGGAAGCAAGTCAACGACGATAATCTGTGCCTATGTGTTGGATTATTCCAACAAGTAGACCAACTGTTGTAGACCGCTAGACAGTGAAAGAAAAACAAATTCTCACTCTAGACGATTCGCGAGGTTCCGAGTTTCAATAAGGGTGGTAGTTCAATAGAAATGCCCCGCCCGCTCGGGATCCTGTTATTAATAAAATTTAATGAAAAACCAGGCATACTTCTAGACGATATCAGGACACAGTGACATATTCGTATGTATAATAAATAAAAGAATGATTGTAATAATTCCAAACAGATTTTCCTTTTCATCAGATTCCACGGTGTGGTAGTTGTGCTCATTATATTTTAAGCACTCAAAACTAAGTGACAATCTTATATTCTTAATGTTTATTGTTGAGTGTTCAGTGTTCAGTGTTCAGTGTTCAGTGTTCAGGGTTCAGTGTTCAGGGTTCAGTAGGTACTGCGGCCAGCTATCGCCTACCAAGTGAAACAAATAAATACATCTGTATATTCTTAACATATTTAACTACTACAGTTAAATGATGACATATTTTTAATATAGGGTTGTCAAATATCTCCCTTCCGCCTTTTTGTCTTTTGAATTTCGCGGCTATGTACAAAGCGCTACAGAGCTCGTATCTGGCAATACTATACATAATTTGAAAGGTCTTGACATAACCTACAAAACCACGCTATGCATAATTAGTTTGGATATTGCGTTCAACAGTTATAGACGTGTAAACGTATAGTTCACTAACGCCGAAATTCGCGCTATTTTAAAGTTTTCCTTCGTTAAAGGCAAATCCGCTAGAGAAACGTTCCGTGAGATTAATGGTGTTTTGGGGGATGGTACTCTATCACTTCGAACCGCGGAGGAATGGTTTCGACGATTCAGAGCCGGTGAAAACGACACCATGGATAAGCCAGCCGGCGGAAGACCTGTGACGACAAATACCGATCAAATCATGGACTACATCGAGTTAGACCGGCATGTGGCATCTCGTGACATCGCCCAGGAGATGGGAGTTAGTCACCAAACCATTTTAAACCATCTGCAGAAGACTGGATACAAAAAAAAGCTTGATGTTTGGGTGCCGCATGATTTGACGCAAAAAAACCTTCTGGACCGAATCAACGCCTGCGATATGCTGCTGAAACGGAACGAACTCGACCCATTCTTGAAGCGGATGGTGACTGGCGACCAAAAATGGATCACATACGACAATATCAAGCGAAAACGGTCGTGGTCGAAGGCCGGTGAATCGTCCCAAACAGTGGCCAAGCCGGGATTGACGGCCAGGAAGGTTTTGCTGTGTGTTTGGTGGGATTGGAAGGGAATCATCCACTATGAGCTGCTCCCATATGGCCAGACGCTTAATTCTACCATCTACTGCGAACAACTGGACCGCTTGAAGCAGGCGATCGACCAGAAGCGTCCAGAATTGGCCAACAGGAAGGGTGTAGTGTTCCACCAGGACAACGCCAGACCACACACTTCGTTGATGACTCGTCAGAAGCTACGGGAGCTCGGATGGAAGGTTTTATCGCATCCACCATATAGCCCGGACATAGCGCCAAGTGATTACCACCTGTTGCTGTCCATGGTGAACGCCCTTGGTGGTGTAAAGTTGAACTCAAAAGAGGCTTGTGAAAAGTGGCTGTCCGAGTTCTTCGCAAATAAGGAGGGGGGCTTCTACGAGGGAGGTATTATGAAGTTGCCGTCTAGATGGAAACAGATTATCGAACAAAACGGCGCATATTTGAACTAAATCCGATCACTGTAACACTTTTTATAAAGCATTGAATAAAGAGCAAAAAAGCGGAAGGGAGATATTATCTGTCTATACTAATAAATAACTAGAACATGATAATTCAATTGTCTATTACTGAATCATTTATCCAAACTGAAATACATGTCCTACAAAATAATTCAACTTATCTAACGATTATATTGATGAAAAAACTGCAATTTATAAATACTTGCCTTACTCGCACTAACAACCGGTTAATTGTAAAAAAGTAATTAAGTCATGAGCTGCGAACGTGACACCGTACCCAGATCGGTCTTGTCGTTGTCGTCGCGTTGTGTGCGTGCGTGTACGTCTGTGCAAACAATACACGAGTAACGTCTGCTATTGAATGTGAGTCCGTTAGTTTTGTTTCGCATACCATGGACGAAAATAATCATAGGAAAACTGAAAATAACACAAGAATATTTTTAAAACAGGTTAGATGTCTTTATTCTGTTGTATATTCATTGTTCACCGTCACGCCGCTCTCGTGGTATGTTCCATGACACATTACCAGCAGCCAAATCGAAAATCGTCAAAGAGCTGAACCTCACCACGGCCGCACACGTCGTATATTCTGTCCGTTTAATACTTTGTCCTTTTTGTCAATATTAACTTTGTTGTAATTGTTTTTATTAATCTAACATTGTACCTTCATTTGTTATCCTGTTGTTAGATCAGTTAATGTTTATGCACCTGCACTCAACGCACGCAGCGTTTGTCTGCAATTGAAACTGCAAGTTGCCTGTTATTTGTAATATTCAACGTGTAAGTGCGGAGAAACGTGTACTTTTGCAAACAGTTAATACTAAATAATAAATGTAAAAATGAAAGGTAGGACCTTTTATTTCAACATTAGCTATATTTACAACAGTGTTCGGCGCCTTCCTGCATCGCAAGATAATTAAATCTATTAGCAACTCCTCAAAACGAATCATAACTCAAAATGTGACGTTCTTCTTCAGCTGCTGGTGGTGAGCGGGGTGTGGACCGCGTACTTCATGTGTGGGCTGGTCGTCGGCTCTTCAACTGTATTCATTCCGCAGATTCGAAGGGATGCGACCTTTAACGAAACAATTGACGAGGAAATGACGTCATGGTTAGGTAATTAATTTGATCACGGAAATAATTTTTAAAAACAATTCATTTACCTTAATGCAATAAATATGCTTTAATGTTTCAGCATCTGTCCCTACGTACAGCGGAGTGGTCGGTGTCCTCGTGCTGTCGTTGTTAACTCTGTACATCGGCAGAAGATTATCATTTTTAGTCGTAAGCTTAAGTTCAATAGTAGGTTTCTCGATATTTTACTACAGCAACTCAGTAACTCAAATATTAGCGAGCGACGTTGTTTTAGGCCTTTTGTACGGCAGTCAGACGACAGTAACAATTTTGGTCTTAACGGAATACACATCACCAAGGTATCGAGGAATATTTCTGTCCTTGAAAGTGGCCTCATTCTTTTGGGGCGTTTGGATCGCAAACGCGGTCGGAACATTTTTTCATTGGAGAAAAATACCAATAATAGGAATTGTTTGTTCCCTGTACATTACGATAACAGTACTGTTTTGGCCCGAGTCACCTTATTGGTTGGCCAGCAAAGAACGATATGAAGATTGCTCAGTCTCACTGAGATGGTTAAAAGGACACGGAAATGATGCTGAAAAGGAGTTAAGCGCGTTAATTAAGATTCAGAGAGATTTAAAAAAAGAGGAAGTAACTAAAACCGCTTCAAAAGCGAATAAGAACACGTCAATTTGCAGAAATAAGAATTTTTTCAAACCAATTGTACTGTCAGTTGTATTAGTAGCATTATATGCATTTTCGGGTAAACTAGTGTGTAGTGTGTACGCAATCGAAATCATCAAAAAGATCACATCGAGTGAAGATGCTGCCTACACGGGCATGCTCACGCTGGACGGGATCACCGTGCTCAGCATGTACGTCGGCGGAGGACTGTCGAGGGTAGTAAAAAGACGCACACTGTTGTTAACGTCATCATCTATCGCTATTTTGCTTTTATTTACAATATCCTTGTATTTATATGTACGATACTTAGGTTTCATAAGTGAAAATAAGTATATAGCATTATTGTTATTATCATTGTTCTCCATAGCAATTAGTTTCGGGCCTGTAAACATGTGCTTCGCGATTTATGGCGAACTCATGTCTCTGCGACACAGATGCATCTCAATGCTAATCATGGATATTTTAAATCACACGCTAGTAGCCACCATGGTCAAACTGGGTCCATTGATCTTCAGAACATTTAAACTACACGGGGCATTCTTATTTTACGGACTGACGAGCTTAATTTTTGTAATTCTTATTTATAAATATCTACCAGAAACTAAAGATAAGACTCTCCAAGAAATACAAGATTGCTTAAACGGAAACATAGAACACGAGGACGAAGAAAGTAAAGAGTTAATGTGAATGTTTCTGAAACTTGTTATTATTTTGGCGGGGAATCACAGTTCGTATGCTTAAAAAAGCTACAACAATTCTAAATTTGCAAGCTTTTTTCAAATTTCTTTGTAATATTGTACTTTATTACTAAAAAAAATATGTCATCGAAATTATTGTAACTCGCAATCTTTTATTTTCAAAATTAGTTGATTTGGTTTCCTCTTCACTTGAAAAAAAAAATTGAAGTACTATGCTCAAAGTTGAGAGACAAGGTGTCATATTTAATAGTACCAGTCAAGGCTTTAAACAACAAAGTGAGCGTGGAACCGAAGATATCATATTCATTATCGTATTAAAAACACACTTAAGTTTCATATCTCTCACCAACTAACCAGCTCTTAAAATGGTTAACGACGGAACACGATTAGCACGATTCGAGCGCACGACTCCGATTTCAAAAGCATTACTTGCTAATGTGTATATCCTGTTGCAGACTTGGAAGATATCTTCGAGTATAATAACTGTTGTTGAAAAATATTTTAATTTAACTTTAGTATTGAGAATGGAAATAAAATTGAATGTAGACGTAGCAAAATTTATATGAAATGTAGGCGAACAGGTTCATGTGTTACCATGTCATATAATTATGCTCGATACTACAGCAAAGGTGGTATAGCTTTTAGGAAAGGCTGCTGCCTACTTTGCGGGGATCTACACTCCAACCCGTCTTCCACGTAGGCTTAATGTTCATATGGATATAATGCTTTGGTATAAGCAGGATGCACGACTTACCGTTCCGTGACTCTCTGCCGACGGTAAGCCGGATTCTAATCATCGCACGCACTCTGTCACAAGTATTGCTATTTATTGAAAATGAAATGTTCACTACTTGTATTAATTAATTAATTAATTAAAACATATTTTATCAGCAGTTGACAATTCAACTTCCTTCCATTGTACATGTTAAGTTTTAAAAGGCGATAAAATAAAAAAAAAACGCTTTTGTGTAAAGTTCTGTAATACATAATTCATCATCATTATCAACCTTTGTTTGCCCACTGCTGGACGTAGGCCTTCCCCAATGTCGATATCGATCGATCGATGATGTCTTTGGTCCATCTGAAGAATGAGCGTCCTACACTTGTCGAGTCCTGTACGCGACCTCCATTCCAAGACTTTACTCCCCCTTTGACCAACACTGACACGACAAACATGGCCGGCTCAGCTTGCAGACTTTGAGAGCTACTTCGCCAAGTTTAGTTTTCCGCCGAATTCCTTCGTTGTGGATCGTGTCCTTTAGAGAAATGCCAAGCACAGCTCTTCCCATCGCTCGTAGTGCTACTTTGAATCAATGGACCAGCCTGGTTACAAGCGAGAGTATGAGGACGCACCGGTTAAAACTAATAACGTCTTCCAGCGCAGTTGTGAACAGTTTCGGAGATATAACGTCCTCCTGTCTCACACCTCCTTGCAATTTAATAGGCTTCGACTGCTATCCTTGGGTTCGTACGGTTGTCGTTGCAGCGTTCTTCAGACACTTTAGTACATCGATGTAACGGTGGTTGAGTTGGACTCAATGCAGTCGAAGGCCTCTTCGTAATCAACGAATACCATACCAAGCGGCAGATTATTATCCCTAGATTTTTGTATAATCTGCCGCAGAGTATGAATGTGGTTCACGGTGCTGTGGCCTGTACGAAATCTACCTATTCCAGCGGCTGATATTCATTAAGGTTCAGGAGAAACGGTTCGTAATTACCCTAAAAAACACCTCATAGACATGAAACAGAAGTGCGACCGGTCTATGGTTCTTCAATGAGAATTTATCACCTGTTTTGAAGACCAAGACTACCACGCTTCTGGACCATGATGATGATGTGATCAACTCATGGATTATATAATTAAACAGACGCTGTACTTCTTTGAAGATTAAGGTGCCTCCGGCGCTCAGCAATTTTGTTGTAATTCCATACTATCCAGGAGATCTATATTCCATTTTTCAGCTGCTGAAGGGTTATGCTAATTTCTCATATGCTGATGGCTAGAATATCCTCCGTGCGGTGTCGCGTTATCGAAGCTTGGCTATCACCTATGCGAGAGGCAGGTCTGGCTGATAGTTCATGAGCAGCATATAGTTTGCTATAGGAGTTCTCTACTTCGGCGGATATTTTCTGCTTAGAAGCAACAATACGTCCAATCTCTGTCTTGAACCTAAGCAGATAGGCACTTCCGAATAGCCGAGTAAAGATGTTGATGCCCTTGTTACGCTCTATCGCATCTTCAATTCATTTAATATTGAAGTTAGACGATATTGAAGTTGCGACATTCTCGCCTTACAAGTTTTCGGATTCTTTACTCAAGGCCATGTATTCTGCAGACTCTCGGGCAGAAGCTGGTGTCTTGCGACGTTTTCTAATAAGAACTAGAGTCTCGGCTAAGAGTTCGACATCTAGAACTTTACGCTGCGGCCTAAAAAACTCGCTACCTACTTTACGCAGTGCTATCGTAACATTACCCGCTATCTTGTCCATATCTGTAGTAGTTTCGAACAGACTGAATCAATGTTTAATTCTATCTGGAACTTGCTAGGTACAGAATTGATTTGGTGTACAGGCGTTTGTATCAAGGCGCAAAGTCAACTTCATCATTTGAAATCTTTCCAACTGAAAATCAATAGTTAAGGATCCTCGTACAAGTCTTTGGTCGCTACCGGTATCAAACCTTACCGTATCAAACCAAAATACGCTTCTTATCCGTCATGATAAAAGTTGATCTTGTCTCTGGTCACTTAATTGGGACTTTTCCAAGTCCACCTCCTTTGGAGCTTCTTTTTGTAGGAGTTCATTGCAGAGAGCCCTTCTCTGTAGAGGAAGTCGACTAGCTTTAGTCCCCTGTGATTTCCGGACCCTAAACCAAACTATCGAATCATCTATTCACCGCCTTGTTGTACTCCCAATTTGGCATTGAAGTCCCCAACAACTACAGTGAAATCGGTCTTGGTGGTGCCGTGAATAGACTTAGATATGTCATCGTAGGTGTCCTTGATCTTTTCAATTGGCTGAGTCGCCATTCGAGCATGTACTTGAACAATTTTCAACGAATATTTTTTTGTCAGTTTATATACAAGGTACGTCACCATCCGCTATACACTAGACATTTCCACTGTGTTGTTATTGAGAGCTTTATGGACGGCCAACAAGCAAATAATATTTAATAACTACAGACAGTTGCAATCAGCTAGGTGGTTGTAGGTGTTTGTTATAGTAATTGTACTACGCATTATACGACTTGAAAATTTGAAAATCTTTAATTTAAATTGCACTCGAGCTTCCGATGAAGGAAAACATCTTGGAGTAACTTGACAAAAAGTTTTCATGAACAACAACCATCTTTGAAATCTAATATTTGATGAAATCAATTTATCAGCCTCGTGAAAATTGCATCAAACTCACTTTGTGCGGGAGAACTGAAAGTAACGGAACTTTCGACATGTTTTTTTGAGAAACCAGTATCCAACAATGACATGAAGTGAGCTGATCATTATTAGCTAATCGTCAAACTAAATTATAATATATATATTGAACGTGCCCTTGTTGAAAACAGAAGATAACATTTATAGCAAAAAATGCAAAAGTTATTTTTCAATCGCAATCGCTGAAAGAACCGGTTCATGCGATAGACGAGTACATTAGTAAGCAGAGCACCAAACGAAAATTTGACATTTTAAGGAGTTCCACCATTGTGTTACGTACTGAATTTAAATATTACGGAAATTACATTAAATGCTGAGCGGCATCCTCAGTTGACACAACATGGAAGAAGTTGATCACATGATCTATTGTAATACACTCAAAGATGATCTACCGCAGAAAGAGAGTAATATGAAGATATTCTTTAAACAGGTTTTACTTTTTTTTAGATCTTGAGCATTCTATTTTCTAACTTCTGCAAGCATTAGATTATGAGCCAAAAACTTATGACAACAGTATAGTATAATATAATATAGTAAAGTTTTTTGTAGAAGTCGAAATCCTTCTGAATACACTATTGCAGAACATCTAATTAGTGTTGTATAGTACAGGCAGGTAGTAACATCGTCGGCTAAGTAATTTCACCAACAGCTCTTCAATACGCTCTCACAAATTTTGTTTTTATGTTTCAGCTGATGTATTTTTATTTTCCAGCTGATGGTGGTAAGCGGCGTTTGGACCGCATACTTTTTGTGCGGTCTTTGCTTAGGCTCTCCCACCGTATTCATTCCCCAAATACGAAGAGATGAGAGCTTTAACTCAACTATTGACGAAGAAATGACGTCATGGTTAGGTAACTAACTAAAACCATTGATATAGTATAAAAAATTAATTCATCTACATAAATTTAATGAAAAAAAATATTTATTTCAGCATCAGCCCACACGTACAGCGGAGTGGCGGGCAGCGTGGTCCTATGCTTGTTAACTCTATACGTTGGGAGAAGAATACCGTTTTTAATAGTAAGCTTAAGTTCTTTAGCAGGTTTTTCTATGTTTTACTTCAGCACTTCAGTCAGTCAAATATTAATAAGTGAAGTTATCTTAGGCCTTTTGTTCGGCAGCCAGACATCAGTATCGATCTTTGTCTCCACGGAATACACATCACCAAGGTATCGGGGAATATTTCTGTCCTTGAAAGTGGCGTCCTTCTTTTGGGGCGTTTGGATCGCAAACGCGGTCGGAACATTTTTTCATTGGAGAAAAATACCAATAATAGGAATTGTTTGTTCCCTGTACATTACGGTAACAGTACTGTTTTGGCCCGAGTCACCTTATTGGTTGGCCAGCAAAGAACGATATGCATCATGCTTAGTTTCACTCAGATGGTTAAAAGGACACGGGAACGAAGCGGAAAAGGAACTGAATGAACTTATTGAGAATCGAAGTGGAATTTTTAAACAAACAAAGGCTAATAAAACCTGTTCAACAAAATATGCAAACGAAACAATCCAGCAGAAAGAAAAATTTTTTAAACCTATATTACTGTCAGTTTTATTGATAGGTTTATATGTGTTCTCGGGGAAACTTGTGTGTAGTGTATACGCAATCGAAATCATCAAAAAGATCACATCGAGTGAAGATGCTGCCTACACGGGCATGCTCACGCTGGACGGGATCACCGTGCTCAGCATGTACGTCGGCGGAGGACTGTCGAGGGTAGTAAAAAGACGCACATTATTGTTGACGTCATCATCTATCGCTATCTTACTGTTATTTACAATATCCTTGTATTTATACGTAACACATTTGGGTTTGATAAGTGAAAATAAGTATGTAGCACTATTGTTGTTATCGTTGTTTTCTATAGCAATTAGTTTCGGCCCTGTTAACATGTCCACCGCGATTTACGGCGAGCTCGTGTCTCTGCGACACAGATGCATCTCCATGCTAATCATCGGCATTTCGCGAGCCACGTACTAATAGCCACTGTGTTCAAACTGAGTCCTTTAATCTTCAGAACATTTAATCTACACGGGGCTTTCCTATTTTACGGATTGACGAGTTTGGCTTGTGTAATTCTCCTTTATAAATATCTACCAGAAACTAAAGATAAGACTCTTCAAGAAATACAGGATTGTTTAAATGGAAAGCTAATTAAACGTGAAGAATAAGAAAATGATTAGTTTAATTACATATCTTAGGAATTTCCTTTTGGAAATTTGAATTTAGAGCACAAATAAAATCTGATACACAAAGTAACTACCATCAAATTCCACCGCGCAGGCGCAAAACAAAACATAGACAAGTTTTTGAAAAGGAATACCTTGATCACAATAATCTCATTATTATTTCAAAGTCACCCGCATACTGCATGTTTTAGTACATTGTCATTTCTGATTGATTGTTTCTATCCTATGGAAGCAAGTCAACGACGATAATCTGTGCCTATGTGTTGGATTATTCCAACAAGTAGACCAACTGTTGTAGACCGCTAGACAGTGAAAGAAAAACAAATTCTCACTCTAGACGATTCGCGAGGTTCCGAGTTTCAATAAGGGTGGTAGTTCAATAGAAATGCCCCGCCCGCTCGGGATCCTGTTATTAATAAAATTTAATGAAAAACCAGGCATACTTCTAGACGATATCAGGACACAGTGACATATTCGTATGTATAATAAATAAAAGAATGATTGTAATAATTCCAAACAGATTTTCCTTTTCATCAGATTCCACGGTGTGGTAGTTGTGCTCATTATATTTTAAGCACTCAAAACTAAGTGACAATCTTATATTCTTAATGTTTATTGTTGAGTGTTCAGTGTTCAGTGTTCAGTGTTCAGGGTTCAGTGTTCAGGGTTCAGTAGGTACTGCGGCCAGCTATCGCCTACCAAGTGAAACAAATAAATACATCTGTATATCCTTAACATATTTAACTACTACAGTTAAATGGTGACATATTTTTAATATCTATCTATACTAATAAATAACTAGAACATGAAGATTCAGTTGTCTATTACTGAATCATTTATCCAAACGGTAATACATTTCCTATAAAATAATTCAACTTATCTAACGGTTATATTGATGAAAAAAACTGCAATTTATAAATACTTGCCTTACTCGCACTAACAACCGGTTAATTGTCCAAAAGTAATTAAGTCATGAGCTGCAAACGTGACACCGTAACCAGATCGACCATTTTGTTAGGTGCGTACGAAAGTGCAAACAATGCACGAGTGAGGCTTGCAAAATTGAATAACAATAGAGAGAATAGAATTAAATGCTTTAGATTTAATAGACTGTTCAGTTACAAAGATTTGCATTATACACCGTGGACTACTTGGGAAGTTTCATTAGGCGATGAACAGGTAGCAGATGCGAGCGCCGTAGCCAAACGGCAGAGTGGTGCGATGTGCGCTGAAGTCGCTGAGCTCGCCGCTGGTCTCCCCGCAATGTCGCAGCGGGCTGCAGCGCGGCTGCCGCAGCGAGCCTCACCGCCTCACCGCCTCACCGCCTCACCGCCTCACCTCGCCACTTTTTATATGCCCTGACAGTTGGCACCACTATGGACATCCTGTTATCTAATGGTGAGCAACACCTTGCACAAACAGCTTGTGTAAACAATCCAAATGTTTTCGCAAGCTGTCTGTACAAGAATTTCTTTCCAGAACATTCTTATTGTCTTTTAAGTTTTTCCTCGAAAACGATAGAAGTGTTCGCACAGCAACATGTTTTTATGTGCAAGTGTCAGAACGTGGCATGTGGCAATGCCATTTGGCATATTACGCTAGAGGCATGAAGTTCGAAGTGGCTTGCACTAACTTTCTATTACGGGATATAGTCATGGTGTAGTTGAACATATGCACCCATTTATAATACTAACAGCGATATCTGGAACCTGCCCGTTTGTCTGCGACGACACTCGCGGGGTACTTGTTAAATGGATAAGCGGTAGCGCCGGAGGAAACAACAGATTTCGCTTCATTCATATCCACGCAGTTCACAGTGAAGTACATTTAGATGTACTTCTGTCATTATATCAATAATTATCAAATATGAATTACATCAAGCAATATATTCTCGATAATTTCCTAATGAAAGTTGCTTCTGAATCAACTCTTTATTGTTCGTGAAGAATTTTGCATTGAACTAGAGTGCAGTCAACAAGTTAGATAGATAAATCGACGTCGCTGCACTATCTACGTACAATCCTACCGATCGCCTACCTAAAGATCATAAGGTATTTTTAATTCACAGTTTTTACCTCCACAGCCTGTGAGTAATGTAACGCAAAAACCCACTTTTTGTTTGATACATTTTAAAGAGATCCTCTAGAACCGGTTTTAGTACTTTTCAAACAATATACATTATACCTAATTTAAATTCTAATCTAATAACGTTGCCAAACATTTCGCGGTCGTGAGTTCGCGAACCCGGCTCGTTCGTCATGAATGTGGACTGTTCGAGCAGCAGGGCCGGCAATGTAGCCACAGGCGAACATTTCTCTAAAGAAAATAACACCAAGATTATTTTTAAACAGGTTTTTTTAAGTATTTTTTCTTACTTTTCGTAACATTCATTTCCTTTTTTACAAAGTTATCGACGGTCTTACACAAGACATTGCGTTTTTATTAGACCGCTAATTTTACTAAAGAGTGTTTCAATCGGCACATATTATATGTTTCAGTTGTTAGTCATAAGCGGAGTGTGGACAGCATACTTCCTGTGCGGGCTCAGCTTAGGCTCGCCCACTGTCTTCATTCCGCAAATACGACGAGATGCCAGCTTCAACGCGACAATTGACGAGGAAATAACATCATGGTTAGGTAACTAGTTATCGTTTTTACCCAAATATGTTAAAAGTTTAATTTGTCCACGTGTTGTTGAATATCTTATATTTTAATTTTCAGCTTCAGCTCACACCTACAGCGGAGTCGTGGGCATGATCATTTTATGTATCTTAGCTCGGTACGTCGGTCGAAAGACATCATTCTTCATCGTAAGCTTGAGTTCGTTAGCCGGATATGTAATGTTTTACTGCAGCACTTCCGTGAAAGAAATATTGATCAGCGAAGTTGTACTGGGTCTACAATTCGGGAGCCAGGTTTCACTATCAAGTCTCGTTTCAACAGAGTATACCTCACCGAGGTATCGAGGAATATTTCTTGCAATGAAAGCAGGGGTACTATTTTGGGGCGTTTGGATTGCGAACGCAGTTGGAACTTTTTTCCTTTGGAGGAAAATACCACTCATAGGAATTCTTTGTTCCTTGTACATTGCAATCAGTGTACTATTTTGGCCCGAGTCGCCGTATTGGTTGGCCAGCAGAGCACGTTTTGACGCGTGCTCAGTTTCACACAGATGGTTAAAAGGGCACGGAGAAGATGCAGAAAAGGAGCTAAGTATCCTAATTTCTAATCATAGAAACCGACGTCAAAACACAACAGCCTTAAATGCTTCACAAAGAAACTTAAATGGACCACATCAAAGGAAATACGGTCTTTTAAAACCAATTTTCTTGTCCGTGTTACTGATGGCATTATATTCTCTTTCGGGGAAACTTGTGTGCAGTATTTACGCCATTGAAATCATCAAAAAGATCACCTCAAGCGAAGACGCAGCCTATACGGGTATGCTTACTTTGGACGGGGTAACAGTGCTCAGCATGTACGCCGGCGGTGGATTGACAAGGGTAATGAAAAGACGTACACTGTTGTTGACATCTACGTCTATCTCTATTTTACTTTTACTTATTATATCCTTGTATTTATATTTAATACACTTAGGTCTTACGAAGGACAATAAGTACGTAGTGCTAGCGTTGTTATCAGTTTTTTCTATATCAATCAGTTGCGGCCCGGTGAGCATGAGTACGACCATTTACTGTGAGCTTGTTCCATTGCGATGCCGCAGCACCTCTATGCTGATCATCGGCACACTCAGCCACACGATACTAGCCACTGTAGTCAAACTGGGGCCATTCATCTTCAGAGTATTTAAAATACACGGAGCTTTTCTATTTTACGGAGTGTCCAGTTTAATACTCCTTCTACTGCTTTATAAATATTTACCAGAAACCAAAGATAAGACTCTTCAAGAAATACAAGATACTTTAAATGGAAAAATAATTAAAAAAGAAGAAGAAACCAGAGAACTGATATAAAGATGAAATGAAGAATAATTCTACAAACTTTGAAGTATACAAAGGAAAAATAATTTATTTATTTACTGTACAATAACTTACTCACTCATCTTTAGGCGATTGTGACAAACGTATAATAATATATATTGCTTCGATCCAAGGTTTTGAAATTCTCGTACATCAGTCGAGTTAAAAGAATTGAAACGTTTAAGCTTAAACTAGCAGCAGCAGAAAATAATGATGTGCTTATTCGCTTGTTCAATATGAGTTTCTTTTCGTAATACGACCGGTGAGCTCACCTGGGATGCACTTCAACTTGCAATACTTCATCTCCAATGTGTAAGTTCTCTGGTATCCTCACAAACTTCAAGTATTCTCCTACAGGGTAGAAATTGCAACCTGAAAATAAATATCATTCATTCATTAGTTCATTTCATTAGTTCTCAATAGCTATTGCCGATGTGTTTTAAGATCATGAAATAAAATGTAATCTGTTTATATGTACAGCATTTAATATGTACAATCTTTGAAACCCTAAATTAAGTTCAAACAATGCGGCCATTACAATGCAACACCAAAAACTTAAATGCGTTCAAGTATTCGAGTAAGACAATGGTAGCAACACTCCCATACTAATGAATTCAGACCTATACCTCAATAGGGTCGAATTATTCATTGTTTTGCAATCGCCGATTGTCTCTAAGACTGTTAAAAGTATCTGCTATTCTCCTGTCAGATAAAGGAGCTAAAAAATTTGTAGTGATAGATTGGTTCGGGTTCCCAGGTGCTACAGGGAAACCACCTTCCATACATTGTGTAAAAGGTTCGCGATTTCCCAAATCTGGTAGAACCGTAAGCGATATTATTATTGAAACTATTTATACTTCTTCCTTTTTGAGATTATAGCATGTTTTATTTCGTGTACTATTAAGTTAATCCAATGGTGATATGAAAGAAGTTGCTCTTAGCAAAAAGGTCCTCCTTTATGCTTACAATGTATCTTGTGTAGCACACGTACAGACAAGAGCATAAGTATAGACTAGATAAAAAGATATAAAGGATAAAGAATTAAACCTAAACTTTAAACAAATTCCATTTAGGTACTGTACCGATGAAAGAAGTTAAATTGACCATAACATCTACAATGGCCGTAGCAATCGATGTTCAAACAGCCAACAAAAACGTTTCACAAAACGACCAAAAGGTTCCTTCAGTTTGTTCCTTTTTCTGCCAACTTGAACTTAACCGTTTAAGTGGAACGATAACTGTTTACTACGGCTCTAGCTTACTCAACTGTGGCAGTAAATAATGAATGAAAGTAAACAAATCGTGTATTAACTGTAAGCTTATCGTATTTATACTAGCCAAAGTTCGCGATGACGTCGGTATAGAGATATTGTTATTCAGTCAATTGGCAACGTGAGGAGACTGTTCATCTGATGGCAAGTGATACTCCAGCTCGTGATTACTTAGATCTGGTTAGAATACTTATACTTTATATTATTGTGATCGTACCGGAGCATAGTAATATTTCCATATTTCTGTTTGGTAGTGATAACATTAAAACAACTTTGCATCTATCACACACTTAACCATGTACTGATAGAAGCTGTGGTGGAATCCGCAAGATGGACTCCTAACCAACGATCTGGTGAAGATAGCTTGTCGCAAGCACAGCAACAAAGCTGTTTCAAAGACTTTTTTGTCAGTAATAACATCATGGTTATCATTCCTAAGCCTTCATGTCACACAGAAAACATTTTTTTTGTATTACTATTGCGCGATAGGTAACGATGGATGATATTTCATGGAGATAATAATAATTATAATTGGGTATTAGTACCAATGCTCGTTGCTTAACCGTCGCTGCCACATTAAAGAGGAGACTGTCATGACTTCAATGCAACCGAAGCAACCATTGGCACGTGCACAGTATATAATATATAAAAGATACAGGTTAATAAGTTGGCCGCGACAGAGGTCTGATATCCGACCAAATGAATTAGTTAACGTTTTCGCACCGCTTTTATAATCATTTTCATCATTTCATTGATATTTCTATTTCTATTTCGATTTGTTCATCATTTTTGCAATTCCACTGAGTTAGTCACAGATCTTGTAATTGATGAAAGTAATGTGGAAATCATTCTGTCATCGCCGTCGTCTGAGTGGAATGCAGTTCGGTGCTTAACCGATTTCCAGCAGTCAGGGGTTCATTCCGTGGATTACAGAATCCATATCTGATAGTGTATGGCTGTACGTACCATCAATTTTTGTATAGTTACCATTGTTATTGACTGGTAGTAATATTACATATATGAGTTAACTTACCGATTGTTTTATATCTACTTTTATCTAGGGTGGTTTAACATCTCATGACATTTTCACGAAATGTCAAGTCACAGTAATATAAAATAGTTAAAATATACTGGATCTTATATGTTGATAGCAGGAACAAAACCGTGTTGCGATGATGGCTAATTTGTGGCAAAAGTTCCGCCTTTAACTTACATGGTTCCGGAATCTAAACGTTTCTCAGTTGTGTCTCTTAATATGTAGTGATATAATTCTATTGCAAAGATTTCAAAAACGATGGATACGTAACTTAACAAAAATCTCATTTGATACAGTTTAAGACGTCCGCAGTACGAACAAGCTATAATTTTGTAAAACGATAAGAAAACAATAGTGAAGCTTATAATACAAATCATAGCCTTTCTTCAAATGTAGCACTGATTTACTCTAATAAAAGATCTTAAGATCTTTTATTACTCTTTTCTTAAGATAAAGATCTTAAGAAATAAAAGACTTCGCTTCGTAACATCTGAGTATTTCAGAGATGCGGTAACTTTATTGCCTAAAGCAATGAAAGAGGCATCATTATCTGTACAAAAGAGATTCTAAATACAATCTTTTCAAAAACAACAAGCATGGAATTAAAATTCATAATTAGGCAAGTAGTTATGGGATTCTTCTAGACTCGTACATTTCTAGTCCAGTATTTAGGTTATTAAAGTTCTCCTGAAATTGGAGTACGAAAATAATAAGAGTGAAAACATCGCATCATAGGTCATACAGATTAGTGTCTGTATCGACAGGCGACGACTATTTTATTTGAATACTATAATTTACATCGCACAGAAAAGCGCCTAGTAAATCTTTTCATGTAAAGTTTCACCTAGACTGCTAGGTCTAAACGACAGGCATCCAATTATTCTATCAAAGCTTTGGTTTTCGTAATCACCGTTCGTGACTGCGGATAAATTCCACCGGCGCATGATCACGTGGTGCGAAAGAACCGTTTCTCTTCCGCCAAGTTATCTCGGGGAGTTTCAGTAAATAAGTGAAGTCGGCACGCGGCGGGTCCCGTCCCCAACATTAGCAGGTATTCCAAGCGTTTGCATCAGCGCACGCGCAGCCGGACCCGGCCCATAACGGGGACTTACATTGTCAATGTCATTTCGAGCTCCGATAAGCAAGTAAAGCTTGTGTTCATTTGAACTGCACAGCGGTTCACTCACACGAGCAGCACACGAGCAGTACACGAGCAGTACACCCTCCTCGACAACATCATACTGATGTATATGATACAATGCGACATATCCGAGACAGAGGATTGAACAGAATGATGTGAACAAATTTGAGTTGTTCTAAGAGTATAAGTAAACAAACTTGGTGAAGTGAACAATTGTGATTGTGTCACTTACCAACAATCAAACAGCAATAAGTTGGAACAGTAATATAAAAATCCATTTCCGACTAACCTAAAGTTTTTTCCTCATAATTTCACAGGATTCAGTTTATCGATTAGTAGTACCCGTTACTCTATCCGACAACACACTTTCTCCGACAGCTGTCCGACACAAACCGACGAAATCTCGTAACCGATTTACATATTTATTATCACGACTAACAACTTTTAACACAAACACAGACAAAGGCACGTCGGCATACTGCAACAGTTGTATAACTGTTATGAAGAGCAAACGCTTGGAAGATAAAGCAGTCTTTATGCTACCCAACATTAGGAGTAGTCACCTTTACTGCCGACTAACAAAGAGGTGGGTACGGTAATAATGGCTTTTTTTATCCGACGTCAAGTAGAAAGATGCGCCAATGTCGTGTTTCAGTCTTGTATTCATTGTTTATGATAACGCAAGCCTGCAATTTTTAAAGTTCTCTGTTGCAATCCAGGGTTGGCAGCTACACAGCGTTACAACGCCTCTCGATGCATACTTGTTTAAACTTGGAATATGTTTCATTATCATCAACGGCCCGCGGCAGTCCACTGCTGGACGTAGCCTGGCGGCTGGGTGGGAAGAAGAATTCTTAAACAATATTATAAATATATAGTTATGAAAGCAATTGTGTAATAACTTAACATTTAAGTGAATATAAGGAAACTTTCTATATTTGATTCTTGTTCTTTCGGTGTATATGTGAATGTTCCACATCCACATATCCACAATTTCATTACTCTGTAAGCGTTTATCATAGAGTAAGTATGGAGCCCTCAGTTCGCCTCGACCGTTACACGGGCCCGTCGCCGGCCGACGGCGACTTTCGTATTAAATTACTGCTCCGGGTATATAATTCATCTGATATTGAGGAGTTAGGTTCCTGGAAGTTGTAATAGATGCAATAAACGCAGAGTCGGTGAATGCTGCTTTCCTTCTGAAATGCAGCCGTGGACACCTTACCATTGGCGCGAGCCGTCACTCGCCAGCCGACAGCCGACAGCCGACAGCCGACAGCCGACAGCCGACAGCCGACAGCCGCCGCGGCGCCTATCACATTGCGCCGATTATGGTAAGGATTCTTTTGTCTCTTATTCACCAGACTTTGCAATAAACCGGACGCAATACCGTTTCCACTTAAAAGGGGCAAGCCCGAACTGTGACTTACCCTTAAAATAATTAATTACATTTGCGGTGTTCTCCACTCGTCGCCCCGTCCGCGTTGTTCTATACTGAACTGCAATTAAGGTCGCGGTGACCTGTCCAGCTATTTGAATAACGGCTCCCATCTTGATTAACTTTCGCTTTTATATAATTAGTATAACATTAAACGCTAATCGAACGCGTATCGCGCGATGTAATATAATATATTAATGAATGACAACAGCATACGAAACAAGCTGTGCTACAGAGGAGATTGAATTTAAATAATTTGGTAACTATTCGTACTTTCGTTGTTGACGTGTTATGTAAATGTTATATGAGATTATTGTTACTGAGGCACGGTAACGTGCAAAATAAGTGACTATAAATTTAATAAGTTGTATGCATTGGAGGCACCGGAAGTTGAGTACTGGATTGTTCGCGAAGGGATAACCGAAAACATCGCTGATGGTGATGTGTTGCTTTTGTATTCAGGTAGATTGGTGCAAGCAACGGGCAAGTTTTAATACAAAAAAAATTAAACAAAAAAACGTAACCGTATATGTAAGCGTGTGGATGGTTGCTTAAATATCACTTAGACTGAGAAAACAACTAGTTTAATACAAAAATGTAATATCTTACAAAATATTGAACGAGAATGAAGTTATATGCACAGCAAAGGATATATATTTATTTTTTTGCTCGGCGATTGCAGCGTGCAGGTCGCGTGGTGCGCAGCGGCACGGGCGCCACCGGAACTGGAACGTTGCTGAGTTGTGTTAGTTTGGCTCGAGTTAAGTTTGGCGAGTAAGGAGCTCCGCCGGCGAGGTTACCGGCCGGCGCGGGCGCCGAGTCGGTTTGTTCACGGCAATCTTTATTAGACTTCATTAAAGCTGCATTAGACTAATGCACTGCACCTGACTGGCATTAGTCTCATTAGGATATACTTAAAAATATACTTTACCATTTTCTTGAAGAATATGTTAAAATATGTAAATAATCATAGTTTAAGAATAGTATATCATAAATCAAAGTCTATTACGTCCTATCTGAGTGAGTTGACTCGTGTACGCTTGTGTTTCTTGTAAATACGACCAACTCATTACATTCATTTTTACTTATATAAAAGAAATAGCAAAATAGAACCGTATACGATGGAATTATGGAAAAAAAATATTAGGTAACCTATATTCATCAGGCAGTAGGCCCTTCTTGTGAAAGACTTCAACTCTAAGGCCAGATACAAGTCGCGACTATATTTTAGAATATAAGCAAATTTCTACAAATTAAAATAGATTTCGCAGAATTACAGTTACGAGAGAAATTCGTTTGCTGTTACGGTTACAATTGAACCACATTTCGTATCAAAACAACAGTTAACAACAATTTTGGTAAAACAACATAAATCCAATTCGGTGCAGGTACAGTGCGGGCGGGCGGTGCGGTCGGAGCGGTCGGAGCGGGCCGAGCGGTCGGAGCGGGCCGAGCGGGCCGAGCGGGCCGAACAGGACCAACGTCACCAAGTCGGCGGGTGCGCCAATACTATTGGTAAATGATAACGACGGTAGAAACACCTAATATGGAGGTTACTGATGCTATAGGTTCAATTTGGTGGTAAAAATATATATATTACAGTGATAACAGGCGCGATATTCAAATAAAATACCTAAAGAAATTAGCTTAGCGGTTAGAGCGTGCGGCCTTCATTCCGCAGGTCGCGGGTTCGAATCGAGCGGCGTGTACCGATGAGTTTAATGTTTAAGTTATGTACATTTGTGAACTTTAGTTACAGCAGCGAGATACAAACGGTGAAGGAGAATATCGCGAGGAAACCAGCACATGAATTAGAATTTATTCTAAGGTGTGCGTGAAGTGACCAATCCGCATTGGGCCCGCGCGGTGACCACGGCCCAAACGCGTTCACACTGAGTGGGGACGTATATTGGCTGTTATGTATAGATATTATCTATCATCTAAATATGATATGATGAACTAATGAATTTTAGTTTTTAGTGTCTAAAACCTACTTTCGAGGCGTCCACCAATGTCTTAGAAATG
Source organism: Troides aeacus (assembly GCA_033220335.2). NCBI lineage: Eukaryota > Metazoa > Arthropoda > Insecta > Lepidoptera > Papilionidae > Troides > Troides aeacus. The sequence goes on from CM067280.1 coordinate 11,876,449, forward strand.
AGTACAAGTCCGGTTGTTAGTTTGGGGCTAGTAGAGCACCTGAGGAGGACAATGGCTGGACGGGGACTCCGGTCATTGAAGTAGAATTCACGAGGCTCGTAGGGCCTGCATAAAGCAGACCTCGGGACGGGAAATCCCAGCATAGCGTTAGCGACGCCGCGGTTGTGTTCCGAACGGAGATCCCGTGACCTCTCCAAACGTCGAAGGTGACCACCGAGGGGGGGTTTTACTGGGTAAAAGTCTCCACATAACTCTGATTTCCTTCCTAGAAGGGAGAGTATCTTCTGGAAGATTCCCTCCCCCCGCCCTCCGCCCACCCCTACCCGATAATAAAAAAAAGGTTTAGTAGAGCAAGCCTAATTAAAGATAATAGTCAATACATAGATTCAAAGGGTATAAGGATTCCGCACGATAGCCTACGGAACCCAAGCCAAGCTCACCTGCTCGCAGTGCACCCTGCTAATCAACAAACGAGGCTTTGGCTCCCACCAACATGCATTAGCCCAGCGTGGTGGGAAATGGCCCTAATCCCCTCATATGAATCCTTGCCCGATCGTATTGGAATCTTTGGGAGAGGCCCCTGTCCAGTAGTAGACACCTATCAGCTGATGATGATGACATAGATTTTAACTCGCGCCATTAGATTACAAAGTACTACTGTAAGCTAGGGGCTATTGCAGTGCCGAAAGTGATCTATACAGATATGCTCAAGTTCTTTTTACTTACGCGGCCATTATCGCGGACTATCTCACTGGAACAGCTTAGTGAATTCTTCACTTAAAAGTAACATCAATGTCTGTATGTAAATAAAATGAGGTGTTAAGGTAGCCTGGATTAGTAAGCGCCGCGTCACACGTCACTTAGCTTAATATTTTGTTTAAAAATATATCATTAGGCTATATAATGTTAAATGAATCGCAAAGCTGACTAATGTTAATGATCCGCAGAGTGCGCAGAATACGTTTCTAACATCCGAGACGGATCCGCGGCGGGCACGGGCACGGGCACGGGCACGGGCACGGGCACGGGCACGGGCACGGGCACGGGCACGGGCACGGCGCGTCCACCGGCTCGCGCTCTCCGCTTCGCGTCCGAGTGTGAATAGCGCGTTGTGTAATTCGATTATGAGTAAAGTGTTGTGTGACCATTATCTAATATAACTGCTGTTTTTAAACCGGAAATGTATGTCGCATTTTTTATAGAGGAAAAAAAAGCGTTAACATAGCGGCATCAAAAATTACACACATAAAGATAATGCAGTAATAAGCTTTTAAGATTTTCAGATTAGTTGCATGCACTATATACTTAGGTTAATTACAAATAAGATACTAATATAGAAGATGTATAAAACGTATGTTTATTTATACTTTATAATGTATACATGCTAGTTCTAATATATTTATATTGTGTGGACATGTAAAAGGATTTTACTTAGTGTTTATCCTATTAAAAAAATATACCGCCCTAAACGAGAAATGTAACATATCAAAGGAAGAAGTCGTTGGACAAAGCTTATATCTATGAGTTGGATGAATTGGGATTCTTAATGTTGTACTACCCTGAGGTTCCCCCATAAAGCAGACCAACATGTCAAAGACTCGTCATCTTTCAATTACATATAAAAAGCCTATTGTAATAATGTCTCTGTTAAATTTCCTTTCCTTCTAACACCGCAACGGCGTTACGTATAATTATAGGCTATACGATAAGCTAAGCTGCAATCATCGGACACGCAACCGGTACGCGGACCTAAACGAGCTAAGCAGCGGTCCCACGTGTGATTATATAAAACATCGATGTTTTTACTTCGTTAATGTACCTTATACCATAGACAACGAAAAGGAGAGCCATGCTCAAGTAATGTTAACTGACCGTCAGCGTACTCAGATAAAATACGCAGCCTTCCTAAGTTGTAAGACGAACTATAGTAATATCATTCTGGCGGCAGATTCACAACATGAAGTTAATAGTAAGCGAAACGAGCTATAAGAAAGCCTATTATCAACTGATGTCTATAACATTAACGTCGGAACCGGATAATGGAACCCGGAATATTCCGTTTTAATATGCAATATGCCAGTTTACTTTACTGGTAGTTGGTAGTTGGTAGTAGGTCACTGTTGACGGAGACTGTCTAGGTAAATACCACCGCAACACCTGTTGCAGCCGCTAAGCTAAGGCTTCCAAACATTACTGTGTACGAGTACTGTAACTCTTATGTCTCAAGGCGACGAGCACATTGTGGTGCAGTATATTAAATTCTTACTAGCCCAACATTATTATGGACATATGTTATCACTTACCTTCAGATGAACCATCTGTATGTCTCGAATAAACAAAAAGTCTTTGGCACAGAGACAGTACAGTGTTTCTCATTGTTTTTCATTTATATATATTAACGCCATCTACCGGTGCTTGCTCGCTTCTCTACACGCGCGTGCATTTCATGTGTAACATCAGTATGTAATTATTAATTGTTTTATATATAAATGCGAAATAATGAATGTTTTTCTTTTTTATTGAATATTTTCCGGAGATATTAGAAATAACATTCACCATCATGCGCTCACGGCGAGCCTCTCCCCATCGGCCGCACAATCAGCTGGAACTATCGGTTCTCACCGCGCGAGTCACTTCTCAGCCGCAGTTTCCGCCTTTGTGCCGGTGCCAATGACCTAGGCAACGAGCATAGCGGTCTAGACGCCCGTCTGACATCGCCTGAGACTGTGGTCGCGTCAACAGATCGACTTGAGGGTTTAATGCGATGCACTGATTATTCATGCCATCAACTTTAAATGAAATACCGCGATTTTTTAGAATAAAATAGATGCAACTTACAAGTTGCTATTTGTATAATTCAGATTCTTCTTCTTAACATTATTTTAAAACCAGCTTTTTAAAGAGGTTCTCAGTAAAATACGAAGTTGTTGGAATTTTATGTTACCGCTTCCGGTCTGATGAGCAAGCTAAGCGCTACGCGTTAGGCTCATTGCTTCGTTGAATAATCCAGCGTTACAGATTAGAATTCCTATTTAAGTGTAATTGAAGATCCGATGAAAATGAAGTACTCACAACATTATATTCGTTATCATCAAGTTAAACATATTTTAATTAAGTAATTGTAAACGACAGACGGCGTTATATTGTTATTGCGTTGATTACACTATTGATAATGTTCATCCACAACCGGCAAACCGTTTGTAACATTCTACGTGTAGTATTGAACAATCGCTTATGAACGTCATTTTGTATCAGCGGTAAACAATTTATTTTGTATACTGTGGCCTCTGTTCATCTCGCCTTATATAAGAGCGAACTTAAAAATCATCGCGAATGTCAAATTGAACGTAAATAAACAAATCAATACATTGTGTCGGGGTAATCAGGTTCCAGCCCGGTCGCGTGGCCGCGGCGGACACCACTTTCACCATCCGGTTCAATGGATCTCACACACTCGGATCGCGTTGCCTCGTTGGAATCAACTCGTTCATGATCTAGGTTCTAAACCGCGACCTCCGCGTGCCGTAGATCAATTACATATGAAATATGATAGATATTGTAAAAGTGTACTTAAAGTACTAAGCATCGCCTTGGTCTTCCGTCAGCACTAAGACTATATAAAAGAGAAACTGCGAAACGTGAGCTGGTAAGAGTCGCCTGTGTTATCATCGCAGTAAAAGAGTAGTGTTGTATTATAAAGAGTGCACAAAAATATATGTACTTTAAAATATACTGTAAAAAACACTTATTATTGCGTTGAAAAAACGGAACCGGAAGGAGATTGAATATGAAGTCACGTACTATGAAATCAACCCCCGCAATCATGTTTCTGCTCGCGCTGGTAACATTTTATTTTGGCATAATTCTGTACATTAATATGGAATTTTACTCCTTCAATCCAAGATTTTATAAACCGGATATACAAACATTGTATGCTTCACCGATCGATTAAATTAACAAAATTTTATTTTATCCGTTTCCGGTTTAACCACTGCTCACATGCTGCCACCTATAGAGTAGTCCAAACGGCTATTTATGATCTTCAATTTATTTATTCTATGTAGTAATATGTTAAAACATTAACTCGAAGATTGTGACATTTAAGTAACGAGCCAAGTTAACCATTTTTGTAATTACATGTGTTTATGTAGAGCGCGAGATTAGTCTCTTTTTAAAATACTCGATGATAGTAAAACCTGACTGTCTAATACTAAGCAGAGATGTGCAAACGTTACTGTACCACAGCACGAGAGCCGTAGAGGCTAGCGGTATTACAAATGAAAACGTACATCGCAATATGCTGTTGTACCCTTAAGTGTTTTGGGAACTTGCACCTTACCAATACATAAACATTTTGTGTCAGATCCGCCTCGTTACACTAATTAACTGTATCTAGATATAACTTAATGGCGAGACAATACTACTACTTAAACAGTACATAACGAAAAGAAATCATGACAAAGCGTCGAATCAATTGTTTGAGTATTGGAACATCTAAGTAAGGCATCCCACGAGCGACGTGACACACGAGAACGATGCACCCTCGTGTGCGTCCCTGTTGCAGGGGAATAAAGTCGATGTCGGCTCGTCGTTGGATTAAGTTGGTCGCGCCGCAACACACTTACGCGCTGCCTCGTCTGCAGCACGCAGATCTCGTTAAATGGCTCAGCAGAGAAATCCATGGGAATTTAGAGACATGTGGAATTGTGGTGCAGTGCAAGGTCATGCGATTAGGCACTAAATCTCGATTGCGAGTTCATATCACTTGTCACGTCTGCGCAAGTTCCCAAGTTCATATTCAGCATTTGAAGATAATTGTTGTGATTGTACCATGAGCGTTTTACTTGCATCGTTACTATTTCATACTAAATTGGATTAAATGTCAAAGTAAATGAGGGCGAACGTGGCAACTGCGACTAGAAATGTTGTAGAAGATTCTCAAACACATCGTTCGTTACCTAATGGTAGAACAAAACTCCATCACATACACACCATAAAACCACACCGCAATCGAACCTTCGAAACCTTCGACGTCCTCTCGAATCGTACCAATCATGGTTGATTAATTTTAGCTTTGTAGCTTCTTTAACTATCAACTCACTTCGTAGCCTCGCTTCCGCTGGAAATTCACACAGTTGTAAATTAACCGTGGTCTACATCGCAGAGAGAAACGATGGTAACGGTATAACCACCATTACATACATATCTTTTTCTAGGCATCACAATTAGATACCTCGATTGCGACAGCCGTCAGCTCGCTTTGTAGTTGGTTCTTGCGGAGAACATTAGTTGTGATGCCGAAATGTACAGCAGCACGCGCGAAGCTCCTTCACGTATGTTACAGAGTACGATACCTTGATTAGAAAGTTCTTTTGAAACGATACCTTTGTATGCAAATCGATATGAATACAGCCGATGACCAGGAGTTTGTCACGGAAACAATAGAAAAATAAAACCTGGATGTAACACGTCAGGTTTATGGTAATCGAGGACTTGCACACGGCCTTACTCACGAGTGCGTTCACTGCGTGGTGCCATCTCCACATATCGTGACAGCGCACAAACACTTTGGCATTCAAATGAAGAATACATATTTAATATTACTTTGCGCCGTTAACATTGTAATGGAGTAGGGTCGTAGGTTCGAATCCACTGATCGTCTATTGCCATAAACAATCTTATGGACAAAGTTAATGAGCGTGACATGGACCTAGACAATTTCCTTTACTTGGGGTTAGGAGCCTGCACGATGGTCCTCCTTCCTCCTGGCAACGGTAAGGAATTCGCACTCATTCGTGACCATAGTCACCGCTAACGATATGCGACCGTACTATCACATTATGCAAGCGAGACCACTAACGGGTTAAGAATGTTTTAATTAATAAGGATTTGTGTTGGACGTAAGGTTTTCGTTTTACCGTTTAAACTGTTCATTTATAAACTTGATATTTAAATGCGAGCCCGCACTCGCTGCACACCGGCAGCCGCCACAGCGCCGGAAGCATGCTGTTCCGCGAACTCATACGCATCATACGGTCTATTTAAGAGCATAGTTAGCCCAGTTTCGACATTTTCGTGAAGACTCTCATTGCGGTTGTTTTATTAACCGATTACAGTTTCACGTATGTAATATAATAGTTATAGATAGATGAAGTGTTTACTACATCTTAACTTAACTTAACATACAAATAAAGAGAACATCAACAAACTAATGCTAAGTGTGGAAACGAACGTTTGTGTCTGAAACCGTTGCAAAGTCCATCAATGATAATCATGAAAAGATGTGATACCGATACGAATCCTTCTACATTATGTCTACATATATTAAGTAGATATTTAGTTCATGTATATGCTACACATATACATACACATTTGTATATACCTGGAGTGTCGCAGTTGCGTCGAGCGGCACGCTTTACTTCGGCTGTGCCGCGGCCCACGTGCGGCTGAACCGTGTCGCCAGATAAAGTTAACTGCAGACAGCTCAGCACCCGATATTATTGCTCCACGGTAAGCGTTTACTGCAGCAGAGGTATAATTCCTAGAGGCTTCCAGCTACTCCCCACTTGCTTTGCTGCCCGTAATTTAGAATTATATTTGAAATTAGTTAGAAATATTTGTGCTGAGGGGCCATCCACCGACCTCCGGGCCCTTCCCGTTATTAATACCCCCCTTTCCCCTCAACTACCTTTAGGAAAAAAATTGTAAAATCCATTCTTAGCTGAACTCTAAACGGCAGAAGAAATATCTTTAAAAATCTTGAGGGTTAACATCTAGTAAATTCGAAGATCTCGCGATGAGTCAATGAATTTCTGGATATACCCTACGTATGTACATGGATTTCTAACGACAAGCTGTACCGCGCGGCCCTTACTGTGTTCCGGCTGTGAGGACATTGTAGCTATTCAATACATTGAGCTAACAGAACCACATTAAAGACGATGTTCCGATGGCTCATTATCATTTCAGTTTATTGAAATTAAACTTTTTAACAGATAAGGAAGTGTCTCCGGACTGTTTCCAACGTGACTGGTCTGATGTCTTGTGCATCCAATCAATCCCTGCGCCCTTCACCAGACCTCCAACAAAATTGGAAGAGGACGTTTTGTACATGCGCATATATACATTTACATCAGTTCCGCAATAAACAAAACATAATAATGTATTACAACATTACAATCGTGTAGCGGCACCATAAATTACCAGTTAACAATATTTTATAACGCAAAATGTTGGTTAACTTGACGTGGAATAGCGTCGTTAAAGTTTACTGCGCTGTGAATAGCAGCTCGCGTTGCAGCCTCCACCAGATCCACCTCAACCAGATCCGCCTCAACTGTGGGGAATAAGTAAGCGCACATAAATATACAGCAACATTGCGGTAATCCGCCGCGACGTAATAACCCATAATCAAGCTGAAACAAAAGCCAACTTAGATGCTTATCTTAACTTATTTACATCTCTCTCCCGCTGTCTATAACTGGAGTGGAATCGCACCTTATCATGTTTTGAATTCCGTATGATATACAGTAACGATTCAGTGCCCGATCTTCCGATTTGAGGTCTCTGTTTTGATTTGAACAGTTAAGTAAATATTGCGCACTGCAATACAATAATTATTTGAAACACAATCGCATTAGTCTCTACGAATGATAATCTTAATGCCTAGACGCCTGCAACCATTGAGTCTAGGCGAACACAACATTTATTTTCAATTCATTTACTATATTGCACAATGTTGACTGTCCCGAGTTTTAAAGTTGTTAAAGCGGAATGCGCGAGGACTAAGTGTTTCCGGCGACATAACTTAGTGTTAATTAATGAAAAGAAACGCTTCAACAATTTGATCCGTATCGCAATCATAAAAATGCGCAAATAATGTTTGAACTAATGGCCCAAACGGATATCGTTCCGCCGCGGGGAAAGTTTGGAAAGCGCTCCGTGATATGAACTCTTGACCATAATTTGAATTAAAATACCTGCGTAACAACACGAGCTGTCCACGCGGCGCACGCGGCGCACGCGACGCACGCGACGTACGCGGAGCAATACTTGCAACGTTTCTAGTACGAGACTGTGCACAGATTACCGTAATACCGGCTGCAGTGTCAATAAGACGGCTAGAAAGCCTTTCAGCCGCAATCAAATGATATTTGAGCGACCACAGGTAATGAAGTAAAAGTAATTCCGGATCCGGTCGCGGCCGGCGGCGCGGGTAATTCGTGAAGCCGAGATCAAGAAAGTGTATCAAAAATCATGTTCGACGCTTTTCTAGAGATTTTGCGCATTCTATTAATGTAATTATTTATTACGCACTTTAATTGATATCGACACGGCCGTTGCACGACGGCGCGTCGCAGCTCCGCTCCTCTTGTGTGAGACACGCACGTGGTGGTGTGTTACGTCCGCTTACGAATTAAATATTGAAATACTGGGCAGTCCAGCCCGATAGTAGGCGGTTAGTCTCGTGCCTTTAATGATGCGTGTATACCATAAATTCTCGACTCTGCCAGCAACACGCTCGTTACAGTGAAACTAGAAGATAATAAGCGGCAGACATTCCGTTACCAAAACAAAAAATATTAATTTAAATGTACAACAGTTTCCCGACTGAAACACAACTTGCCGTGTGAGTTTCACCAGTGGAGAACAATTTATAAAGATAATTATAAGTACAACAGGCACTCACCGGTCGCTTCCCTGGTTGAGGCAGCGAGGAACAGCACTATAAGAACTTGCGTCACAGCAGTCATTGTCACAGCGGTTCATCAGACACAACGTACACAAAACACTAACATTTTAACACTAACATGTAATCACTTCCGGTGTACTGTTCTAGCGCCCATCGCCCTCAATTATGACGTGCTCCACCTGAAAACAAGTATTAACAAATTTAAACAGAGATGTTAAGATAACGGCGTTAACTTAACAGCAACTACGTGGAATAGTTAAGTTAATAGAAATGGTTCAGGAACGGACGGAATGGTAACGTTTCCTTGGAAAACAACTCGTCTGTTTAACGCGACGGTAGGAAACTGTTTGCTAGCAACGCAACCGGACGGCGCAAAAACTGGTGCCTGGTGGCTGGTGGCTGGTGCCTGCACGGTGGCTGGTCGTTCGTGTGGTCAAACGAATCGATCCGGCCACCGCGGAACCGGCACGCGAGCGCGGCGCGCGCCCGCGCGGGCACCACGCTGCGCGCACGCAACCATCTGGCTTAAAAAATTACAATAACAGTACAATAATAAATAAAATTGCGGCACTCTCTATACTTGTATATATTCTTGTAATTATTTTAATAATTATTTAATCAATATGTAATTCATGTATGTATGCATGCATGTTGTACAACGTGCGCTATATAACATCTGCAACGCCATACGTGTGCACTTCGCTACTGACGTCTAACGTTTCTGTTCTCTTGCAATTATTTCATTGAATCAAATCTTCTTTTAATTATAATTCTACGTGACTAATATGATTGTGTAGTTTAAAATTTAATTGACTTCCGGTAAGCGTAGTCGATATTGCTAGGGACGAGAATGTAGGGTGCTCATTCGGCGCAGCGTTGTGGTTCGACTAGCAGAGACTAAGAGAAAGGGTGTATAAGGTGTACTCGTACTGTTTGTTCAATTCATATACATATAGAAAGACACCAAGCGAGTGGTTGGGTTTCGACACATTTTTAGACTTCTTTTACATTGAATCAAAATTGCAAGGAATGACTATTGGTTTTCGGTACTATGATACTTTGCTCTCTGAGATGCTTTCATGCAATACATAAACATTTCGATTATGTTGATCTACACTAGATTCATAATTATCTTAATTATCTCTACTGAGATGTTCAACCCTTCACGAGTTTGTGATACGAAATAGGAAAGGTAAATCAAATCCTTTTAGTCTACAATGAACTTATACATAACATCAATTTAATATGGTGTTAAGTAATAATCAACAATCGAATCAAAAACTCAATTCGATCTTTAATCCACTCAATCCTGTGAAACATAACAGCAACAGTATAGTGATGGCACCAGATTGCCACCGTGAGTGTGAAAGCTAGCCGCGTTCGAAGAAACTCCACCACCACCCAAACTACAACACGTGGCGCTGGCGTCGGTTCAGCTAGTTTAGAATTACAAGTCACGTGCATAGATCATATTATATCCAGCCATGAGGGATCTACTGGGATCTGTAGGAACAAATGCATTTGGATTAGCAGTAGTGTATATATATCATTTTTAAACTGATCCAAATATGTAAAAAAAATGTTTTAGTGTGAAGTGCGCGCGAAATAATTAATCGGCCCGATGAACCACGCGCGTAACGGGCCCCGCGCAGTACCGCTGGCAACGGGGCTCCGTGTGCCCCCAGCCCACTAGCCCCCTAGCCCCCCAGCCCGGCACAGAGCAGCTCCACCGCACGCACGCACGCACACACACACACACACACACGCACACGCACGCACACATCGGATCCAACACACACCAAACCAGCTAAATATATATATATTCATTAGCAAAAGTAACTACAACTGGATATCAGCTGTCGCAGGCTGTCTGTGATAAGTGGACATCGCTGCAACACGCATTGCAGCCGACAAATAGTACTCAGCCGAGATTACAGTGTTCCGGTATAAAGGGCGCTGTAACAACTAGAATTTCTGAGGTATTTAGTGTTAACATCTTAGATCTCAAGGCGACGAGCGTAATGTTGTGCAGTGTACAACATCGTAACTAACGCCGCGATGTACGCAGTACGCAGGCAGGTTGTTATTGAGCTTATAACCTTTACGTAAGAAATGAATGCTGCCTTCTATTTTTACATTTCTATGACAGGATATTTCTTTACTTAACTAAAACACCAATAGAATTACTGGGGTAACCAGTCTTAGTACATTTCAAGAAGACAAGCGCAATGTGGTGCTATGTAAATATACTAATTTATTATTGTATACACTTAGAAATACCTAATTCTTTATTCTCTGGTATGTAATAATGCTGCTAATCGTTTGATATACAGATACCATTCATCTGATCCTAGGCTTACGGTCTTATGCACTGTAGTCTCAGGCTAGTACGAATAGGACTAAGGCAAGCCCCGCCTGTAGAAGACGACTAAAAGAGTTCATGAACTTTGAAGGTGGTGCCCTCATTGTCCACTAGACGAGCCCGGGATTAACATCAAGTACATGATGGTCTAGTACTTGTCGTAATAAAGCGCGGGTGTCGAACAAGGTTATTGCCGTCCCCGGGACGTACTTTAGGCATAGTACCGGGAAACAGGGGTGTGTTCCGTAGATGTCGGGGCCACCAACAACGCACTAAAGATGGCCACCGAAAAGTTTTTAGTGGGTAAAAATGCCACGTAACCATGTCTTTCCTCCAGAAGCAGGATAACTTTTTAATTTCATCATCATCAACCGATAGACGTACACGGCTGGATATAGGCTTCCCCCAAAGTCCTTCATATTTGTGGGGGTTTATAAGGGGAAGCCATTTCCCACCAGAGAGTCGATTGGATTCCGAGAGTTGCTGTGCGGGACCCGTTACACCCCTTCTTTTTAAATTTACCCCTGATAATAAAAAAGGTTTGTGGACTACACTGCATAACTTAAAATATATTTCTAATCGCGGGGGTTGGTTAAAGAAACTTGTGAAGTTTTCTCTTAAAAAAAATAGAAGCTTTTGTAAGTCATTTCAAATAACACTATAATTTAAAGACAGTACATGTATCGTAATTAAAACGATATGTACGTATCGTTCCGTTCGTTTGCACCGCATGCCAAAGGTGCCAAGTAACGCTGCGCAACGGGGTTCTCCCCGCAGCTTGCACTGATCGAACGGCCCCGCACTGCGCTCCGCTGGGCTCTCGGAGCGTTAATTGGAATCAAACAAAAAGAAAGCGTGCTAAACTCAAACTGGTGCCGTAATAGACGCTCCGCTCTCTGACTTAATGTCTATCAACTAGATGCAACCTTGCTTCAGTTTCTTCGTATCTCGTTGAGATGACGTCGACATCTATATATTGAATTACTGAACATCAACACAGGAAACAGAGCGTTCTACCTATCATCATCATCACCCGATAGACGCCCACTGCTGGACTTCTAATCAGAAATTTATAAAGCAGTAATTCATCTACTCCCCATTGAGAAACCTTGTCACATCAACGATATTACTTTCCTACTTAAAGTTTTAAGTTAAAGATAAAATTGAAATTAAGAAGATTTATTGAATGAATTCTTCCCTGAATAATGAAATCGGTGATGTTAAGTAACGTGTAAACATATCAGTATATCAGTTTGTAATCTGCTCCTATCAGCTTGATGGTTAAATAAAGACCTGCTGGTAATTTGGGTTTCGGAGGTTGATGTATTACTTACTACTATACTATATATACTAATACTAAGCGACGTACCCTCAGACAATGTTCAAGGAATCAAATGAAGACCTCATTGTGGTCATCGTGCGATATTTGAAATATCAGCTGGTACAGCATTTCACCCTTAGTTAAAAGAGTGACTCTACAAATAATCGCCAACTTGTGTTCATCGCTTAACTTTCCCTTTTTCTCGAATTATGTAATAACTTAATACATCAGCGGACTTCCTTCTCAAAGGCGAAGGTATTCTAACTCCGTTACGTATTGAAACTGGTTTGAATCCGAGATTCCACTGAAGTCCAGTAAAAGGCATAAACAACTTGATCAACTTTCGCCTTCTAATCAAGGGCCAGGCTGAAACAGCAGGTTTGTGGTCATCATAACGCAACTGCGTATAGTGTCAACTCGATTCCTGCACCACTTTATTTTAAAAATACGACGGACCTCGAAACCTTCAAGACCAGCCAGGGGATATATTTGTCTACGTCATAATGAGGTTCTAGTTCGAGAGTTTATACAGCACCTCTAAAAAATAATTCGTTTCGTTTGACCAATGATTTCAGTAGCTACAGCGCCGGAATCGAAACACTGGTATTACGACACTCATCATCATCAGCCGATAGACATCCACTGCTAGAGACAGTAGGGATTCATAGGGGAGGATTTGTACCATTTCCCACTACGGTGGCCCAATACAGTTTGGTAGGAGTCAGAGCTTCGTTTATTGATTAGTAGGGTGCAATACTAGCAAGTTATATTGGCCGAGATCCCTCGAGTTGTTGTGCGGGAACCTTGCAGCCCTTACTGCTACAATATGTACGTAGCAATAATCTAAGTGAGAACAGCCATGTTAGATTATTTACACAATTATGAATGCATGTTGAGCCAATTATTTGTTATAACTGGTGATAGAATACAGTACTTCCGTTGTGTTTACGAAAGTTGTGCAACAGGGGTGGCAGGGTTCTCGTGCGTCGATCGCTTTGTTCCTCGTGTATTTGAATACTATTACTTAACCCAAGTGTGGAAGCGTTTAAAGATCATAATAGATTATAATACAAATATAATAGAACTATACATAAATATGTTAACTCGTTCCAAGAAGATTATGATATACTTAATCGATACTTAATGAAAAAGGCTGTACCTCTTGATAATATAAAAAATAACATATCCTTTATATAATTATATATTATGTAGTGAAAAGAAACTTGTAAAGCAATAGAATTAATTTGATATATCTTTATTGGTCAATTAAAATTTAGAAATCACATAAGAGATCAAGTAGTGTGTGTGCGTGTGTGTGCCCGAGTGTGTGCCCGTGTGTGTGCCCGTGTGTGTGTGCGTGTGTGTTGCATGAAATTCTAGCCATGATCATTTTTAGAAAAGAACTGTTGTATGAGGAGTAGGAATTTTAATAAGCGATGAAAACAAAGAAGTACTTAATAGTTACTCAGTACTCTGTTAACGTCCGATTTTCATTATTATTTTTTCGTTTTGAAAAAGTCTTTCAATGATAAAAGATTAAGATAGTTCCTAATGATAGATAGTTACATGTTTGTTGTTTAACAAGTTACCGCGTGTCCGATGCTGTATTTATTGACTAAATCCGTCTTACTAGTATTATAAGCTGGTCTTAAACGTACCTCAGATTCAATGAAGTTATGTTAGGCAGAGACGTGTGTAACATAAAAAATACTATGGATTTTTCTGGGAAGCTTCATTGGAAGGACTGTAAGTTTTACAGACCAAAACATTTATCATATTCCTTTAAAAAAATTAATAGCTAAGTTTTTGGAAGTTTTCAATTACTTTGCGTTACAACAAATTAAACAAGAGCAACTGAAAAAAAATTATAGACAAAACGAGACTTTCAAAGATGAGCAGTTTTAAAATTAGCAAAAATGTAAACAACAACTCACCGCGACAACAAAACAACATCCGAAACGCAACTCGTATGAAACTAGTGTCAATCAACTATAAGCGCGGTGCCTCACTGAATTTGACATGGATTTCCTCCGTCAGAAAGCGTCAAATTACTCGTAACTTCGGAACTATTACCGGCGGAACTAGCACGAGCACGGGCACGGGCACGTGGTGCCTGGACGGCGGGCAACAGGCGACTGGGCCACCAGCCGCCACACGCCGCCACACGCCGCCACACGCCGGCCGCCTCGCAGCCACCGGTGCACCGGTCACCAAGCACCGTGCGTATGCGCTAGTGGGTAAGGCTGTTAGTTGCTTGACATCAGTGCTAAATGATCTCTGATCATGCAAGCTGCGTGTGTACATATTTTATCATTAACTTCAACAACAAATTTGCTTATCCCGCCCGCGCGAACGAGAAAAGCAAATTCATAGTTAACGCTAACTGCCTCCTACAGTGGAGTTTTTAGACTATTTTTTTTAATTCGCCTAACCTTATGTATACCATCCCTACCTAATGTATACCATCATGGCAACATTGCGGCATTCCGATTCCAAAAACAACACTAACGTATAACCGGAAATCATATCTAACCATCTCCAGCCTCATTATCGTACCATGTGAGATCTATGGAACTTGTGTTGTTTGATATTTATGTTTTCTATTGTTTTGTGTGTTTACAGGAATTTCGAGCTGAACCTCACTTTTTTTTACTGACTACTAAAGACTATTTACGTAAACAAACATTGACGCGCGTGTTCTTGCAGTCGATACATGCAGAGTAATCATTGCTATCTTCAGGCTTTAAACTCGCTGCCATCAAACACTATCTTTAGGTGACCAAATCGTTGCATTACTTAACGGCAACTTGTGATCGAAACTAATGTTAAAAACGAAAATTAACATCCAATATTCTCCGCTCCAATAGTAACTAAAGATCTATCACGATGCTATAGATCATGAGGTAATAGTTGGTTAACATAATTGAGCTCTCACGCTAAATAGTTTCACCGATAAAAGAATTGAGTAATAGTATGATTGACTCGTTAATTAAAAGTTTCCTTTCGGTCGCGTAACGCACGCTGATTACTGTATCGCAGTAAATAAATAGTGTGCGAGGGAACTGCCAGCCACCAGCTCAACCCTGGCGTTACTAACGAGCCGCCCGCCAGCCTCGCCGCACTGCGGGCACACGCACGAGGGTATTAGCTATAACCAGATTAAAATAGTAAGTATAAAGCATATTGATTGATGTGTTAGCTGCACATCCCAGTTAAATATAACTCCAGTTTAACATCCGCCACAAAGTTAGACGGGGTCACATTGTGTCATTCAGTCTACTGCCAGTGTAGTGCCCAATCATTAGCTGCTGCTTTATTCTACGAAGCGAGGAGATGAGAGAACCGTTCACCTGATGGTAACTGATACGCCTGCCCATAAAATAATCTGGCGCTACTTAGGATGATATACTATACTACATTGTCCTCGTCGCTTTGAAAAAAATTGATGTCTCAATGATTTCTATCTACAACGTCTATTAAACCGGACCGTAGACACGAGTACATTTGCATACTACTGTTTATTAACTGCAATAGAAGAACAGAGACCTACCAGCAGTGATTGTGCTGGGTTACTGTTTACTGTGCTGATCGTGGGCTGGCGTATAACTTACTACTTCTTGAGCCTGCCGCACGAGCCATTTGAGAGAATTATAGAGCCATTTGAGATATGTTTGTAAGTAGGTAAGAGTAGATTAGCATCGTATGACCGTTACCACCGTAACGCGTAACGCGTAGCGCGTAACGTAACGACGCTCCGATAGAACCGGCGGCGCCTCTCGAATGGTAATCGGTCAGGTTTCACCGCGACGCGGCGCGACGCTCGGGGATCCTCACGCGGGCTCACTTCACTTGGAAACGTCTCTCGGCTCAGTGGTTAGCGGACCTGCCGCGGTACAGTTCAAATCTCGACGATATACATTTGAGGAAAAAAATCACTTCATCATCGTAATTTATTTATTGTTCAAATGAATATCGTGTACAGCTTTAAAACGTGTACACTCGGTAAGAGATTGCTCCCAGCAGTGGGACAGCGTGCGGCGTTGCCGATATGTACCTAATCTCGGTTATTACACCCTTTACCTTTATATTAGTGTTTAACAGACTGCTTGTTGAACAGCGCGTGGCTTAGGACACATCTGTGTATCAAGGTCCGTAGGTTCGAATCCGTAGTAGCACAGTGTCATTGGAGCCAGACGGCGGGGATATTAATAGTGGTGGGTAACTTTAACGTTGTGCATCAGACAGGGGGGCGCACAATATCCCACTGCCGCCGACTACTGGACACCGACAGACACTGTTGTATACACACACCACATTGAACGAGCCACGACGGCCGCTTGAACGGTGTTAGATTGTTTTCATTTATAACATCATTAGTTCCGGTGCGATATTTGAGCTGTTGCTTCCGGTGTGGAAATTTAAATATAGTATTTTTGTATATAATTGATTACAAAATAATTAACATAAAGTTTTCGATACAACACTTTCCCAAACAGAAAACGCTATGGACGAATTGTTGTCGTACACAGATGAATCTGTGCCAGCGAGATGCGGCGCTGCGTGTGCGCATGTGCGTGTGCGTGTGTGTGCGTGTGTGTGCGTGCCTCACGGCGCGACATTTCGGGGGTTCCGGTGGTGGGGTGTGTGAGGAGTGTGCCGGTGTGTGTGCCGGCGTGTGTGCGCGGGTGTGCGGGGGTGTGCTGGTGCCGTATCTCGGATACTTTTACTTTCTCATGTCGAGTGGCCGGTGCGGCAGTGGGTCAGGGGTTATGTCAACGTAACGTAACACTGACGGGCTCAGGTTTGAAGTTATCACGGATGCATAACTTTATCCAACGAAGCGGCGAAACTCGCTTATTAACTAGGCTCACGTAGTAGTAAGTGTAATGCTAAAAGCTAAACATAATGAGTAGTCGGGAGTTAGTTAAGACGTGGTAACTGGTGGTCGGTCTCTGGGTGGATACCACCGCAGCGCCTATTACTGCCGCCAGACAGTAGTGTGCAAACATTACTGTGTTCCGGTTTGAAGATCGTTGTAGCAAGTGTAATTACTGAGGTAAAGAGACTCAACATCTCTCACGTCTCAGGACGATTAGCGCAATATGGTACAATGTATACCATTCTAACTGGCGCCACGTTGTCGTTCGGAGTACTAGTTATCGTCCGGTAAATCTTATTCATCTCGTCGCTTCGTTAAATAAATAATATAATTTATTGGTCTTACAAGACTCACACTTGATTGTTTACTTAGTTGAATAATTTCACTAGCTATAATATCCTTCAAGCAGGATAGTCGCGATGGACTCTGACACTAGTAACATTACACAATAATGTTAAGATATATAAAGGGATCGTAAAGTATTTACTCGATTCCTGTTCACTAGGCTACCTCCAGCGCTGGCCATCGACACCAGTAAGGCGACCTTGACCTGTGACATTTGCATTAGAAGTAAAGGAACAGCTGCGCTCGCAGCCGCCTGTCGGTTTCATCAGACCACCGCTCCACATCGGCCCCAGGTCCGCCAGCGCTGCAGGCACATCTGTTATCAGTTTCGCAATTGGCCTCGCTAATGTATCGGCGTGCGCACTAAGTGCATTTTTTTATATTTTTTTGACCTTCTTTTTTGATATGGTTCATTACTTATAATAATTACTTGATATTCTAAGTTCTATTTAGGGATCCGTACAGAACCACTTTATTTTCTATGTTTCCTATATATCTATATATTGTATACATATACAACAATGTGACAATAGCTTCGTATCGTAGGAAAGATGTTAATGTTTTTAAGTTGCAGTAAGCAATGTTAAAAAGTTAATAATTTTATATTGATAAGTTAATACTTATCTTACTTAGCCAGTACACAGTAATTGACACGTCCTCCTTGTGAATGCATAAACTACTACAATTATCTATTTACGATATTTTTACCTTTCAATTTCAGGCATCTAGGGACCGCGAAACCTTTCATTTATTGTTTTTTGTTTGGGGGGATTCCTCGAAAGATACCCTACTTTTGGGAGGAAGATGTGAGATTCTTACTCATTAAAATCCCGTCGGTACTCTGCATCAGTGCATTCGGAGAGGCTTCGGGATCTCTTACAGAACGCACCGGTGTCCCTCTACTCTTTGTGTTACACGACGCTGAGGAGGGGTCTAACCCTCCTAGGCTCCATCGCTGAGCCACACGCTGTCCCACGCAGGTTTTCTTGTTGAACGATAAGGGCCTATATCCCCAATGCCCGTAGAAGTTATAGAACCTTTTAGTCGCCTTCTATAACAGACATGGCTTACCTTAGTGCTATTCTTTCTAACCCAAGACCAGTGGAAAGGACTTAGAAACCTAAGACACTTGTTCAAAGTATTTTCTGTAAAAAAAAACCATCTTTATAGAATACTACGTTTTAACTCCGAGCATTATGTAAATATTGCATATCAATATTTTGTGTGCTCTTATTTGCTTTATCAGTATATGACAGATTACTTATTTTGCCATCCGGTGTGACGGTGGTCACGATCACTGGAATAATAAAACGTGCTATATTATTTCCACGATTTACCACATTTAGTTTACATACGCTTTACTTTCATACGTATGTATTTAATTATATAATATTTAGTAAAAATATCGCAGGGGTAGCAACCCTCGAGTGTTTTGTATACAAACTTTACCGCTTTGATACACCGACACTAACCAACCGCTGATGTAGATCTAATTGATCGCGAACGTTAATCCGGACAGTGATCACCGCGCACCGCGTTCCACATCACATTACGGACAGGTTAAAACTAATCCATGTTTTTGATCGACAGCCTAGCTCGCGTCAGCTCTTACAAATACTAAGTAATGTCTTCAATACGAGTTGAAGTAACAAAGACGACCGCACACGCACTAGGTTAGCCAGGTAGTCGATTCGTCTTGCACATCTACTGGTAAGCGGTAGTGTTGCATTATAACTAGTGTTTCGATCTGTGGGATGCTGTAACCGGCTTCTGGGACGCGCGTACTCCACATAACATCGTCATCAGCCGACATACGCCCACTGCTGGACACAGGCCTCCCACAAAGTTACCCACATCGATCGGTCTTGCGCTGCCCGCATCCAGCGATCTTACCAAGTTTGTAGGAGTTCATATGAGAGACTGAACCGATACCCACCACTCGGGCCCGATGCAGATTGGTGGGAGAGCTTCATTTGTTGATTGGCAGGTGAGGTTGGCTTGGGTCCCGTAGGTTGTTGTGCGGGAACCCTAGCACCCTCCACTGTATGCCACATAACATCACATTACATTTCGAAATTGACATTTGTATATCTCATTACGCGGTGACCCACTGTAAGGAACTTAAGTTATAAAAGCCCGACCGTACGCTCGCAACTTATGACCTTTTGAACTTAATTATTCTGTCACACGCCGCGCCGACCACTTGCACCCTAATGATAATATCCCGCGAAGACTAAGCTACAGTTAAGTTAAGATACATGATGACACTAAAAGTAGTGGTCATTACTCTACTAGGTTTTATAAAAGATCTGTCTTAAGCGCATATATAAGTAATACTGTAATCTGCTTATTGGTGTGTAGTATATTTAGCGATGGTTAGGATGATATACACTACGTTGTTCTATGTTATGAGACACATAGTGTTAAGTTCTGTTACACTGGAGCTAGTTTACTGGCCTAATGGTTAGAGCGTACGGCCTTCATTTTGAAGGTCACGGGTCAAATCTCGGCATGTCCGATGACTTTAATATTAAAGTTATGTACAATGGTTAACTTTAGTTACAGCAGCTAAGTGCAAGCGGTGAAGGCAAATATCGCGAGGAAATCCGCACATGACCTAGAATTTATTCTAAGCTGTGTGTGCAGTCACCAATCTGAATTGGGCCCGCGTGGTGACTATGGCCCAGCGCCCTCGTACTGAGGGTAGGCCTGCGTTCCAGCAATGGGGACGTAAATTGGCTGTTGAAAAATCATTGGAGCTTTCTCTAGGTAGGACACGTCCATTGCCCGCCCCGCAGTCGTGCTAGCTTACTGCTGGCCGTAGTACTATATTATAAAAAATGTAAACAAACGTTACGTACGGGCGGAGCGTCAGGTTGGTGCGCTGCATGACGGAAGCTCGTTTCGGTCTGTGTTTGCGACAGTCGCAGTGGTGTGCTCATGTGTCGCTCCTATAATGTCACCTGTCACCTGCCGCCTGCCGCCTGCCGCCTGTCACGCTGACGCAACACTTTGCGCAAACGCATTGATGCGCCTCCTTTCCAATGGCACGTTGCGCTGCACGCCGGCTCGCTGGCGCAGTGAGAGCGCACACTGGACGGGACACTGCTCTTTCTCTGGTCCTCGCTATCATAAAGAGGAAGAGTAAAATAAACCGGAAAAAGAACTATTTATATCGACTTCAACAGCATCGTAATCGTTACGTTGCAGTGATCAAGCGCTTACCTAATAACATCAAGAAATTATTTGCGCTTATAAAACACATTAGTCCAATAATAACCTGTTCCTTTGGATCCCTGCTCAATATTCTTTTTTGTATCAGCCTAAAGTAGATGTGTGTGTGTGTGTGTGTCAGTGTGTGTGTGTGCTTGTGTCAGTGTGTAATGCGGTATCGAGCGATTATCATCTGAGATTCCGCTCTATGTTAATTAAGTAATAAAAAGTTTTTATAATAAATTTGTATCTGTATTCACGGAGCGAAAGTCCGCAGCGATACTGCACACTGCACACTGCACACTGCGCACTGCACACTGCACACTGCACACTGCACACTGCGCACTGCACACTGCACACTGCACACTGCACACTGCACACTGCACACTGCGCACTGCGCACTGCGCACTGCACACTGCACACTGCACACTGCACACTGCACACTGCGCACTGCGCACTGTGCACTACGCACTGCGCACTGCACACTGCACACTGCACACTGCACACTGCACACTGCACACTGCACACTGCACACTGCACACTGCACACTGCACACTGCGCACTGCGCACTACGCACTGCACACTGCACACTGCACACTGCACACTGCACACTGCGCACTGCGCACTGTGCACTGCGCACTGCGCACTGCGCACTTCACACTGCACACTGCACACTGCACACTGCACACTGCACACTGCACATTAACACTCGGTGCCAGTTATTATTGCACAAGCCCATCGCTAACGAATCTGTAAATAGTGAAAAGTGTAAGAAAGCGACATTTATTTAGATCATTGACATCTCCATAACGGCTTGGAAAGTAAGAATTTGGTCAGTTAGGTTCGTTTAGTGCACCTGCAGCGCGATGCAGTGACATTGCTGATGGTATAGCTTGCTTGTTTACGATACTGCGGTTCACATCCTGTATTTAACAGGTGGAATAAAGCTGTTATAGCAGTAGATTTACAATGAGCGTTATACCTAGGGAGACAGGTTCTAAAAAGTTTCAATAACCACTAAACTACACAACCCGTTGCCCTGGAATCGAACTAAGAACCTTTACGTTACTAGAGCAGCGGCGAGACACAGGCGGAGTTGTACATGAACATGTATTAGACCAGACGTAAATGTTTAACTTTTCGTAAAAGTTATTTTATTATACTTTCCCTATACTAATGTCAACTTAAATGGATTTACACGATCTATAGTGAAGCATTTACTTTTTTTTACTATTCCCGCTAACATTCGGTGTGCATATGCAACAGCATATATTTTAAATAAGTAATAAACAGACGTTATTAACATTCTATTTCTATTGTCTTTCACTGACCTTATTAAATGTCAGGACGTGAGACAATATCGCTATTTGTAATTATTATTAAGCTAACGTTGAATTACTAACGAGCAGTTAGATCTTATTTATAGACAGCTAATTGGGGTAGTGCAGGTGTACCCAGACCGTCTAAACCGAGTCATCGTTACCGCTAGATCCGTTTTTATCTGCTCCAACAATTTATGGTGGGGTGCGACCGGTCATCAATTACTCGAAGTCGGTAGTTACCAAGGCAGGAACTTAAAATAAATATATTACTATTTAAATTACTCTACATTCAAAACTTGATATCAAACACAGCAGCTTCATGACCTAGGAAGTAAATTAGCTGCATAACTGAGTCAGTTAAAGCAGTTTATGTGAGAAGTTAAACAGTGCACAAAACGAAGTTAAACCACTTTAACGGAAGTTTAAATAACGTTTACAACAATAACTATACAATTTTATAGAATATGTAATGCGTAACGTCCGCAGGGTGAAGATGATAACACACGTGTGCTCGTGCTCGTGCTCGTGCTCGTGCGCAGCCTGCCGCACCACACGGACGGTCAGAGCAATCCGTGAAATTGGTCACGGCGCATTGCGACACTTCCCGGAGCGCAGCTTCCTGATGCATCCGCGCGGGCTGCTCCTCCCGCCGCACTGACAGCTCATGATTTATGTGCCGAGCGGGTGCGCAAGTACGGCCTCCTATAGACGTATTGCGAAACGTACTATCTTTCTGTTGCGCGTGTGTTACGAAACTTGATGATGATCAATCCGAGCCTTGAGGATATGAAAATAGTTTATGAATCCTTAACTCCGATATACGATCGAGTTAATTGGTAAATAAGCAATGGTTTGATGTACATCATCGGTTCAGCCGTTACATAGTTATCAGTTTATTGTATTGTCCGCTAAAGATACCGTGTCTTACTATTTTAACGTTGTTCGTGCAAAATTACAATTCACCTTTATACCATCACCATCATCAACCGATAGGCGTCTATTGCTGGATTTATGCCTCCCTGAAAGATCTCCACGTTTGTAGGGGTTTACATAGGGGTTTCGTGCCATTTCCAACCTCGCTAGCCCAATGTGGGTAGGCGAGAGCCAAGCCGCGTCTGTCGACCAGCAGGCCGCACACGAGCAGGTGAGGTCGGCTTGCATCCCGTGAGTTGCTGTGCGGTGTCCCTTACACTCCTTTATACACGAACATTTAAATGATTTTATTCAAAACATACAAAATATTTTGAATGCTTTATATAACAAATAACATTAACTACGTAAAGCTAAAGACAATAACAAACTAAATACGTCTATGACATTAAAGAGAACAAAGTCACGTTTTGTTAATTCTCCATTCAAAGACAGTGTCTCGCTACGGACTGTGTAAACTTTTATTAAACTTAGACATATGTATGTAAACGATGACTGAAAATGTTCTTCTTTCAGGAGTCTACAAGTAAATTCGTAATAAACAAGTTCTAATTAACATTCCAGGTCCAATGAGTAAGCGGCGGCCCGCGTTACGTGAGCCGGGCTGTTACAATTGTAATTACATTCGTCAGGCTTTCTATTTAAATACCGCACCCGGTGAGACGGCAAGTGGTTGCACCTTACCGTGGGACCCGTCCAGATTAACTTCCGAACGTACATAAAGCTCCCCGCACACCAACCCACCGACCCAGGCGCAGACTTCATTATTAGCTGATCAGTTAATAATCGAAAGTCAAAGACAGTTTTTTCATCTTTATTGAAACATCTGTCCATTGTAATGATGACAAGGATTCACATTTTGTATTGAACATAGCAGTTAGGATGGAGTGGAGCTGGACCAGTTAGGATGTTTACATCGCAACGATCGCCGCGCGTCGCTCATCGCTGCGAGACTGAATATTCTCCAATCCACATAGCAATATCTTGTGTATGCAACGCCCATGAAACTAAAAGGAAACTACTGCACGACAGTAAATTTGCTACTGTTATTACTACCAACACGGTCTCTAAAAAGAGATAGTATTCTTTTTCTCTATTCTCTTGTCTTCTTTTTATATTGTCTGTGTTGTAACCTTATGGGTTTGTTGTATGCACTGGTCAGCTAGATTTTGTATATTCTTTGAGATAATAAATAAAAATCTTGTCTTTTGTAATCTAGGAAGTTTCTCCTCTTTTCCTTCCTTATCTTATCACGCAACACGCAAAATAATTATTTGAATCAATTATCACATTAGTGGGGACAGCACCGGAACAAAGATGGACGCGTTTTTATTTGATTTTCATTTTTAAATTAATGATCTTGTTCTAAAGCGTAGACTGACGAAAAAATTATGGAAACAGGTTATATATGTAATATTAGTTAATATCATAAAGTTATGTCAGTTTTGTATAAGTATCATATTTCCGTCGCAGCAGCATCGCCGAGATACCAAACGATTTCCGGGGAATCGTGTGACCCGCTGTTGATTTACTGTGAGGACGGGTTGTGACGTGGCAGTGAACGGGCCGGTACTTGACGCGGCTGCAAAATATTATTTATATATTTATAATCAGAACAAACTTATAATTAATATGCTTGCACCCTACTTGATATAACACACGAACTGTGCTTAAGCGTCAAGTGCGAGACGTTAATTTATTCACACCTTCTTTCATTTGGGGGTAATTAAATTATTTCTCATCTGAACTAACCAACGAGGGGGTGGAAGTCGTAAAGCGGACAGATTTATTAAATATCGCATGCAAATTGTATATTAATTTATTTTGTTTGTTTGTTTAATGTAATTAATTAATAATATTATAACGCAGGCGCATAACTAAGCGGGTAGGAATCAAAAGTTGTACACGAATTAATCGCATCGTGTAACATATTATAGGTAATGCACGCTAGTCATCACCAGCTCGTAGTCGCCCCCAAAATATTTTCACCGATCTACGTTCAGTTTTTATCATAATTATTAATTGTGTAAATATAACAGTAACTTATTCAGGTTGTGTCCTTCAAATTCGTTTGTTATCGTCCCAAGGAGTCCTAATTCAACAACTTGAAGTAAGCTGTTTTACATCAGACGCGTCCTCCAGGGTTACACAAAAACATAGTCGACTATACCTGCGTGTCGCCTGTCGAATCTGGCGTCCTGATATTTGAAGTCCATAAGCTGTTTCAACACATTGAGGTAAGCTGTATATTTATAAGTAGGTTCTGGATTCATGAGCCCGGCTCCGATGTAGCTGTAAGAATCCTGAACAAGACTAACAAACAGTACATCATTCAAAAAAATCTGAATATTATATAAAAATTGCACTTAGTTCAGCAGACGATTAATTAATTTATATTTTACTAATTAATTACGGACGTTATTGAAATGGCTAAGATTAAATCTAGTGTTGAGATAGCAGGTGTTTATGAGATGGTTAGTGTACACGCCGCTTTACGGGCCGCGCACAGTGTGGAGCTAATTTCCACGGCGGAAGAGGAGAATAGACGTTATTAGCGCTCGATAATGAGCTTTCAGATTACTGAAATTAATGTTTTCAATACATTTCAGTACACCAGAGGATCAGACAAAGGAATGTATAAATGTGCCTCTCTTATGTCATAACAATATAAAAGAACGTCTGTTGCTTTTACTTTATTAGCTTTTAGCAGCAGCGCGAAATGCTCGGAGCACACTATGGCACACAACGAAGAGAATTTCTAAATATATTACTTATGTACATTTGTGTTCGTATTTGTTGTGTATGGTTACTTTTATTATTTATTTACTTTGATTATCGAAATAACTTCAATCGCGATTAAACCTCTTTATTAATGAAACACAAGCGTGTGATTCCTAAAGGAATATATGTAGTTCGATAAGCGCAGAAGACACTTTAATTAGAACAGAGTCAACATGTAAGATACTACGTTCAGAACAATTTAACGCAATTTGTACTGTGGTGAACATTCTAGCCGGCAGAAGGTACCGGTATAATATTCACCACCAGATCGTCTAACATATCGCTTTGTGGTACAAAAATAAAAATGAATGAAGCAAAAGTTTTAACGAGCCAAATTATCGGTCCGATGACCGCTTATTACCTAATGTTAGTAGTTTCGCAATAACGTAGTCGACGCAGACATTAAACTAGATTGCAGTCCTCGATATACAAACTGCAAGTGTGAAACATCGTCTGTACAAAAACTGCAGCTCACCGTTGAATCGTATAACGATAGCGCAATTAAACCTGGAAAATAACCGCTCAAGTCATGAATAGCAACTATTTGTCTCACATTGACCGAGCGTCGCGGAAATGGGTTTAGTTAAATTTATTAGTTGCTTTCAGTTATAGATAACTCTTTTAAATTATACCCGTTTTAGTAATGCGTTGGTTTTTTTAACAATCTGAACTGGAACCATCACCAACTGTTCTTTTAAAACTACAATACCGTCAAAAACGCAACGGACACTTGAATACGTTTACTTAGTAAACAATTGACATTTACACAGTCTAACGTAAAAGATCATTGTAATTGGAATTTATCAGACAACTTCGAAGCGTTGGGTTAATTGCGTTTTATTCTCTTTAGATGATGTCGCGTGTAACCGCTAGTATTACAGCTTAGACAGTATAGAAAGGATTTAAGAACTGAGCAGTAACCTAAATTCCAATACCGACGAAATACAATTCCTAAAATTAAAATGTTACAAAATAGCGATTGTAAAGTATCGCAACAGATGAAAACGTCCTTTTATTTTGCGCAACTATCGCGCGAGATCTTATCGGGGAACGACAATTATCAAGAGTTTGAATGTGGCCGCCATCTTGTGAAACGCTGCGGACAAAATGTCCGCGGTTCCGGGGAGCGGCGATAAGGAGTGAACCTTGGAAACTGTACTCGTGCCTGACAGCCCGGCTACTGGTGGTACTCACCACATGGAATAACTATGATGCGAAGGCACCGTGTGGTAACCCTCTCCGAAGTATCTGTGACGGAGAAAAGCATCGCTTTTTGTATTATAGCATACAGGAACCAACGACTGCATTGACCAAGCTTTGTGGATAAGATGACAAGAGACCTATGTCCAGCAGTGAACGTCCGCACGCATTCTACAATAACTAAAAGATGTTATCATCGGGACGTTCACGTGATGATGGCGAGTAGCGGACTTATCGTTAACGATCAACTTACCATCACTGCGGCAGACGTATATATATATATATATATATATATATATATATATATATATTTATGAATATATAAATATATATAAATAATAAAGAGACTGTACAACATTTTTAGTAATTTAAGGTTTATTAGTTTAGGCAGAGCGGTTTTAAGTCAATGAGTAAAGCGCCTGCTGCAGATCTTTTTATTTGTTATGAATTCGTTGCCGGAGATTTTATTGCAAACTTATGTGATTGTTTTTTATATACAAGTTCATTCGATTAGTTATAAAATTGCACCGCGTAGCGGAATTGGCGACCACTGGGATGAAAGTGATCATTACGCTATATGGCGATAACGCTCGGGACACGCCGGGTCGGGCGAGTGCGCGCGCCGGCCGGATGCGAGCTCTACTTAGTAATTTCACTTAAACTTACTTTGCACACTTGTTTATGATAACTTGTGATACAACAAACTTTGGAAATTTTGTAATCATTCCGCATACACCCACGTAAAGAAATGTGATTGTGACAAAACCAAATAAAAACTTTTTTTTAATATTTATATTTATGTATTCATTTTAAATTCTTCGCAACTCGTCCTGTTAGATTTGACAATATTAGACAATATTAGATTTTTAGTGCGATTGTTAATTAAACAATACATGCAAATGTATAAAGTTACTCTGGTACTCGTGGTAGATACATGTTGTGTTCAAGCAGTAATGTACCGATATTATTATTTTCCAGTTAATAAAGTGACTGGAATATCGAGATTTAACATCTTATGTCTCAAGGCGTCGAGCACAACGTAATGAAGTGTGATCATGTAATGTATTGTCCTTTTTCCTTGAATGAAAAAGGATTGTTTTAGCAACTTGTGAAGTATGAATCATCGTGAAGTTTACCGGTAACACGGCCAATGATGTTTTAGCAGTTACAAAAAGCCTGATAATAGTACTAGTGGGCAGTGTAGCCATTAAGTGATAAGTGCCGTCCGGTCACCTGCGCGCGTTGAAATCTTTTACTTTCACTACTTTTAAAGCGCATGTGCGCGTAAGTGGCGAGCGTTGGATGTGGCATTGGTATATTATTTAATAGATTTTTACTATAGTATAAACCAATGCCTGACTACGATCCCACCTGATAGTATGAAGAGATGTAGTCTTGGTGGTAAAGTGCATTGGCCTTGAAGATTACTGTACGATCACTGGTTGCCGGACACTGTCTAGGTGGATACCACCGCAGCGTCTATTTCTGTCACCAAATCGCAATATGCAAACATTACTGTGTTCCAGTTAAACGGGCGTTGTAGCCAGTGTAATTACTGGGGTAATGAGACTAACAACTTATGTGACGTTGTTATGGTCGGGCGTATCACTTACCATCAGGTGAACGTCCCGCTCGTCTCGCACATCAAAAATACATTTGTTTCTCTATAAAAAATCTTCTAAGCTTGTGGATGATTTGCAATTCGGTAAATGAATTTAGTTGAAAAAGACGCGAAATATATGAACATTATTAGAAAATGAATTTGTCATATCCATTGTGGTTTAGCTGCGTTCCGCGGTACGGACATCAACAAGCGCGGGTCCACATTGTTAGCGTATTTAACTTCATGTTTATTTTTCTATATAATTTATGCAATCATTTGTCGGAACAGGATATGGCATTGGAGATGAAAAATAAAATAATTCATAAAAGCCTGTTAGAATATTAAAGTACAATAATTTTGGCTATGATGATTCTGATTATCAGCCGGAAGACGTCCACTGCTGGACAAAGGCCTCCCCAAAGATCTCCACTCAGACCGGTCCGGGCTATTTTGGCTATATATTAAAAAAATATTATTTATAAATATTTGCTGCTTTACACCGAACATTTTAAATAAAATTTAAATTTCATAGCTTTCCTCACGTCCATGTAATTATGTACCACGTTGAACATTCGACTGCTTCGCAGTAACCACCGGAGGGCTGTGCTGGCGTACGTCACACGTCACAGTCATCACGGAGTACCCGCAGCTCTTTAATCGTTGTTAATGGAGTTAGTGGTGTGCTTCTTAGTGTTTCGTTTATTTTTATTAGTTATAGGATATTACTTTACCGCTTTTTTTTATTGACAATGCTATGTTTTTTAATTTCAATATTTTGTCGAATTCACACAAAAAAACGGAAAATTTTGTAGTAATTTAGTGGTTTTAGTACCTTCAGAGTCAAAAATACGTAACGAAAAGATGTATAAAGCAAAAATTCATAAGTTGCTTAGTTCCGAGAATTTCTTCAGTGCTGATGAATTTTTTAACACTTGAAATGTTTTCCTTTTCCTATATCATGTTGCAATAACTGTTTGAACTTTACTGGACTAAATATGAGATCTTAAGCTGCAATGAACAACCGTGCCACCATGTTTAGCACGAATAAACAAATTACAGCCTATCGAGTTATCCCTAGAGACAATGGGTGATAGACAGAGTTTGGTTTATCAAATCTGATGTAAATGATTTTTGATTTCATTTTGAAATTGCATCAGAGAACAGTCTTCAACAGCGACCAATGAACTAGTTTCGTACACCTTGCGCTCGCTGTCACTGTGGCGGCGGGCGGCGGGCGGCGGGCGGCGGGCGGCGGGCGGTCGTCTATTTTTAATTTATTGCCGACATTAAGCAAAAGCTTTCGCCTTCACATATTATTACCGCAATAAGCGATTTTCGAGTTAAAAACCTCTTAAATATTAATCTAATGTATTTTCTAAAAAGAACTGGTTCCATTTAAATGTTAGAAGATTCAATTTGATACGGTAAGGTTTCGTAACTCCGGCTCGTCTGATAGCTTTTCAATTCACTTAACGTTAACTCTGCAATTATCTTTAAAATGTAATTATAATCTTGTTGCATAAATCATATGCCACAATATTATTGCTGTGCATTTATATATTTTTTACTGGTGTTTGTTTATTTATCCCATCTCATATATGTTACAAGATATTTTTATTCTTGCATTAGTAGTGATATGTGAAAACCGATGAATAAACGTTTTACAACGTTCCTGCCATCTGTCGGTGAGCCGCGTTACGATAGAAATCTTAGTACAATTGTTTGTACGTAACAACTGTTTCTAATAAGTGACGCTAGATGTCGCTGTAGTAACAAATCAAAAGTAAATATACATTATATTAGTATCGTTAAAACTATATATATATTTAAAAAAAATAACTGTATTTCAATATTAACAAAAAAGTCTATAAATTAAAAAAAGCTTTAAGTCTTTCACTATCAAATAACTTAAAAATAGGTGTATTCAAAGAGTACAAGAGATTTTCATACAAAAATAATTTAACCGCCGAAACTTTAATAGATGGCGCCGAGAGTATTTCGTGACGCGATAATAATTTACACTTAAAGTTACAAGTAACCACATAATAGTATATTCTCATAAGCTTTTCAGAATAATTGGTTAAAGACGTGGCAATGCCGACTAGAGATTATAAAGATTTAGTCTAAAAAGTAAAGAGGAGTTAACACTTCACGCACACATCAAAAATCTAACGTGTGTAGAGATTTCTTATTTGAAGATTTTCATTGTGCTTCATAAAATTTCATGTTTCTGAAACCACAAATTTATGAAACATTTTCAATAGAATCGTGTAAAAAAGTTTCCGGTCGCGGGAAATGTGGAGAAAGAAGCAACGTGTGAATATCGATTTGACGGGAGACTGCGAGTACAGGATGGCTATATATACAGTACTAGGTGCATACACATGTATGTATGACGTCTACATACAATTCATAGATATCTTTACTTGTGATAGATTAGTGCCTAGCTACAATAATTCCTGACAAGTTGTGCTGTGCTTGTAACTGGTAAAGCACATAAAGCTTGATGCTGCCTGTACACTCTACTCTAAAGACATTACTTAACATTATCTTTCACCTCTTATTCCATATCATGTAACCAGAATCCATAAATAGATAGTATAAAGAATATATTTTATTTTATTTATATAGTCACGCCTTTTTCCCAGTAGGGGTAGGCAGAGGTGAATAAACTACCCACATTTAACAAAGAATATATAACGATATAAATGAAATAATGATACATATTCATGTCACATTTTAAGCCGTATGAATGCTGTATAATCCCGCTACGTGTCCTTATCGTGTTGTCGTATTACTTTCAATGTAACTATCATAAGCGAACAACTTGCTCGTCTTAAAATAAAAATATATAAAGGGATTGCTTAACATGAATCCGTTGAGTCCTTTACACAGTAACAAAACAAATGCGATAAATCTCAAAGCGTGTCAGCAGGTTTACAAAAGTGAAACGAGTCAAAGACGACAGCGGGACGTTAAGAGCAAACCCGTGTCGCGAGCGAGGCGCCGAGTGCAGCCGGCGTGCACACTGGCCGCGCTGCCGCCCGCCGCCGCCCGCTGGCGCAGCGATAGTTGACACGCACACACGCACACAGGCTGTCCTATCCAAATCATAAGCATTGCTCTAGCAACCGATTCCAAAGGAAGTAACGCGCTATAGTCATTTCATAAGTATTCGAAGTGGTTCCTTTAATATCTCTTGAAGTGTCTTTTTCGAATTTCCTTTCAACAGGACAAGCGCAAGTGTTTTTAAATGTTGCTCTTGCAAGATTTCAATTTTTGTTTCTTTGTACTCGAGTATATGATAATTATAGCCGTTATCGAACCTAACCAAACAAAGTAGTAAATAAAACAACATGAGAATGGCAATACTTATTTCCCTAAAAGCAATCTCTTCTAGACAACTCGTTGGAAAAAAAGAAATAAACCTTGTGGAAAGAGAAGTTAGCGGTATAGTACATAATTAGAAGAACATTTGATAATAAGCAATTTCTTACAGGTAGATCTTTATGAATGTATCATATTAAAAGTCTTTTGAAAGAAATTAGCGATTTAGTAGTCCTAATATGAACAATTAAGGTGTTCCGTAAACCGCCTTGAAAGAAGAGGAATTTTGGAAGAAACAAGAGGAGTACACAGGGACGCGAAGCGAAAAGTTTATTGGTGTGCGAAGGGTACAGTTACGAGAAGCTGGAATAAATTCAAATAGATTTTTTAGATAATGCGGTAACAAAGGAATATACAGGAAGTTATATAGAGCGGAAAGAATGTTAGTAATATACTTGTTATCCTAAAGTTGTAAGACAAAGGAATCGATCTGTTCGTTTTTGAAAAATAGCATCAGGCTCCAAAAGATAAAAACAGACAGCGTACAGCGGCGTGGCGTTCAAGTTATATTTCATGATCATCTCACCATTCCATCATCTTTTTATTGAAGTAAGGGAAATATTTGTGCCGAATGCGGCTCAGGTGCCCCGCACCCTATTGCGCCGCGAGTCGCGACCCGCCCGCGCCCCGTGACCCGCGTCCGCGTCCGCGTCCGCGTCCGCGTCCGGCTCCGAGTCGGCTGCAGTCACGGACCCGCGCCCCGCCAGTTAACTGCTCTCAACATGCTCCGGGTACTTCACCTCGCGCTGGTCATTGTAAGTATTGAAAAAAGATTCTTACGAATTAGAGTCCGAATACAAGTTTACATTATTTTTAAAGTAAAAAGAATCAGTATTAAGCGTTAGTATCATATGTTCGTAGACTGCGACTGCAACAGTCGGCACGGAGGGGCCAAACTCAGGCGGAGCATTCAACAATAACGAATGGACGCCTGTGTCGAGGGAGAACGTGTTTGGTGGTTTAAACAGAGAATCTGTTCCTCGTAACAGTTACGCAGAGGCTTTCAATCGAAATCTGAACGATCTTGCAGTAAATGGAAATATTTATAACAATGAAGAAGACCTGCTAAGCCAGTCTTCATATGTAGGATATAAAAGAACCTGGAATTCAAAACGAAGTTTTTTGGAGAATATAAAAAGCGAAACAGGTAAAAAATGTTGTTAATTGCTATTATATATATTTGCAATGGAATAGCAAAAATATATTAGAGATCATGATAACATTACCGTGAATTCATTTCAGATTATAATGAAGAAAAGAACTGTCGCGACGCAACTACCACTCTACCTGATAATGCAGATCGACGAAAGGCTAAAGTAATGTCTACTAGATATTACGTTAGCGATATAAACAATTTGGCTGCTGCAAATATGCTTAAAGAAACTCACAAATTCAATCGAGCTACGGAGAAAGATGATCATACAACTTTGAATAGATATGAAGTAACTGAAAGCAACGAAATGGAGCTCGCTGGCGAAGAAAATAACTTTATTGGTGTCAAAAACACAAGTCTAGGATTTAGTGAGTCGAATAAAGTATTTAAAATCAACGCAGAAAGTGACAACGGTTTGATAAAAAAGTTTTTAAGTATTCTGTCCAACTATAACATCAGAGTCAACGACGATTTGCCCAACTATGGTCTGTCGAGGTCCTCTGAACGAAGCCCTGCAAAACAGGAGTACATCCTGATACCCGTCCCTATCAGACTGTTGGGCCGGAACAAGTTGGCTGCCGATCCGTTGCTAGCTCTAAGGCTATCAAATTACGGATATAATTTGAGAGGTAGGGTTGGGGTGGTGCGGGTCGGGCGCCGCGCATCGGCCTCTAGTGACTTTTATAATAATCAATTCCCTGGATTATACCGAACCTACTCCGACACCGATTCATCGCAGTGACCGATGGTAGCACTACGCGTTATATGTTACGTGCGCTTAATTAAGCTATGCTTTCAAGTATCATATATTATATATTATATAAAACTTTTTATATTGCATGTAAAATAACAAAGAACTTTATTATTGAAGTTGTAATAAGTTTATATTATGTAGTATTATAGATCTAGACCTTAGAGTGGCCTCTACAAATTATGAGTGGACATAGGCTGTTAACAAAAGAATTAATGTAACCCTGCCTGTCCCGAACGGTGACCGAGTCCCTTGGGCTCACTTAAGAGCCAAATACGAATTAGTCTCCAGTCTGCGTGACGTGCGTGACACAACGGGGAAGTTAGAAAGAACTCTGCTCGTCTCTACTATCTGCAGAGTTGAGAATCACCATAGCTATTCGTTAGAGGATCACAGCAGGTTCTCTTTTTGTGGATGAAAAAGCTATGTAACACAGATTTCTCACCGGATATGTGACACATTCCATAAAATAGTTTGTATAGAACAAGCCTCATGTTATTTTCATTATATTGTATATGTTTTCGTGTGTATCGTGAACAATAAACGTTTTCGTAGAGAAATACTGTTTAGTTAACGACGTAACACGCACTAAGCGGTTAATTAATTCAGATAAAAATCATAAGGATGTCATGTAAATCTGTAACGTGCGCTCCGCCGGCGCCGGGTAGGCCGTGGCAGGTCCCCGGGGTTAGTTCTAGTTCGTTTCACTTCTCAAAGGATATTTTATTCTAGTTTATTTAGGTGTTGGATAGCAAAAAGTTAGAAATGTAGTTTTAGAACATTCCCAATGTTAACAAAGAGATATGATAAGGATAACATTAAATTTCCAATAATCGTGATGTTAAATAGAAAAGATCTGATAATTATCAAATGTCCTACCCGTTTGATGGGTTTATATTAGACCTAGATCGATCCAGCATCTTAAGAAATACAAAGACAAACCGAACATCCCCTTCTTCGGGTCGGGGTTAGATAAATTATGAAATGACGAAAATATTTTTAAAATGTATTCAAGAATCCATTACAGATTGAGCGCAAAGCGACCGCCGCCGCCCGCGGCGCGCTAACTTCATTCAAAGTTAAACAGTTAAGTTTATTAAATTTTTAAGAATGCCCTCGTTATCTCGCGTCCGACGACTTGAATAAACTTAGTTGTTTTTATAACGTAAAGAGAAACGGCAGCAGGGCCCAGTGCTTTCTCCTAGGTACAAAATTAATTGTGCTAGTCTGCCACACTGTTACATTTTTCATTACTTGGGAAGAATGTAATGTTATAATATGTGTTTAATATAGAAATATAACAATGCGAAGTTAAAGTTTTGTGTACGGGATTGATCACTTTAGGGTGCGCGATGCATTTCCGATGCCTCTCGTAATTATTACAAGCGGGGCGTAACCAACCATAAAAATAAAATTAGAAGGATGAGCAATACGAAGAAAAAAATAGATGTAGGATATTATCGCTGTGTAATTATACCCGAGTCCAAGAATGTTTTAAAAAAATGATCATCTCGAGTAATTGTACGATTGAGTTAATGATATATATAGTATAATGATAAAAATTTATCTGCAGGTACTTTTTTTGGAAAAAGAAAAAAATAATTACTAAATTTTGACATATAATTACAATATGAAATGAAGCAGGTGTGAAAGGTTCAATTAACACAATTGAACTACATATATGATATATAGCAACTAACTGAATTGACTCGGTTCTGTCGCTGGGCAATGAAGCATCTGCTGTGGGCGTCACTTAACCGAGAGCACTTTGGAATGACGTCTGTGTCGTCTCACACGGACTGAATACTATTTACTGGGCTCGTATAGCATATCTATACAAACTATTCCCCAAGCTAAATGTCCCGAATAGTTTATAGGGATTTTTGTAATAATCGCTACTTTTTTATTTCTACTATTACATATCAAATTTCAAACAGAGCGCCTGAACATTAATGAAGTGCAAAAAGTAAAAACTTTAATATTGCTATTGCTTAATTGAAGGCGTTATTTTTGAAATGCCTTCATTTTTTTCCTAACAATCTAAATTTTTTTGTAAACTTATTCGTTGGCAGGCGGAGCTACGGCTCGCAGATTGTCATTAATAAATATTTTTCCTTTTTTTTCCAATAAATCGCTCAATCAATTTATATTTACAAGCGCGCTCGATATTTCGACATATACAAACTTCGGTACTGACAACGGTACGTTTTTAACAGCTGTTACATATTTGTTATATTTTTATTCCCTATTCATTATTCATTAGAATAATATAAGGAAAATGGTTTAACAAATAAAATTAAATTAGAAAATTTTCAATGGCTATGTTTTTTATATATTCATAATAATTATATGTCATTTGTAATAACAAACATACATCATAGTGGAGTTGCATAAATACTTGTAATAAAAGTTTATCCGCTAGGTTAATCTGTATAAATCTTTGTACTTCTTTATCATAAATATTCTAATTAGTAAAAGTTAGAAACTGTTTCCTGAGATAAGCGGGTCATCACAATGAGTTATTGAATATAAATACGTAATTAGAAACATCTCATTACCAGTAATCGATTGCGTCGCCATGAATATTAAATCATTCAATATTCATGGCGGGCGGTCGCGGGGAATTCTTGAGAAATAATTTCTACTTATTAATATTCAGAGGGATGCCCCGTCCGATATTTTTGCCGCCATTATCCGAGTTCATTATTTAGACCCGGAAATATTTTGTCTGAGAGCGCTCTCCCGCCGGGAGGGGAGCAAGTCTCCCATAAAATTAAAATTTTCTCAAAGCATCGGCTCAACGGGCTCTCGGGTATGATTGTTTCAAACCGGGGCCCAAATACTACAGTTAATGCGCGAGTGGGGACCGCCCGCGCCCGCACCCCGCTGCGCCCCTTCCAACTCATTGTCTTTGGGTTATAAATATTTTTTACACGAGTGTTACAGACGAGGGTCCATTTTGAAAGTACCTTTCTTTGATCGAACACACATTTCTTTAACGTCCAACGCAGGAAAATTAAGTTTAACATTCGTAGAGTCCAGCTGGAAGGTTTCTGGTACCGGAGACCGTCTAGGTGGGTATCACCGCAGCGACCACTGCGGCCGACTAACGTTACTGTACAAATATTACTGTGATCCACTTTGGAGATACTTGTAGCTACTGATATTACTGGCTAACGAGCCTTAACACTGTATATCTCAAGGCGACGAGTGCAATGTGATGCTGTGTATGTCTCTGACTGGCGCCACGTTGTTAAGGACTGGCGTAACACTTATCATCAAGTGAATGTCTCACTCATCTCATCGTTTTGTTGAAAAAGAAATCTCTTCGTCTGAATATTCATGTATTAAAAAATATTTAAATTATATTCATCCGTAAGAGTATTGTGATTGTGATCATAATCATCATTTGAATCCAACACAGATATCTGCTAAAGGAGGCATTTGCAGCACTCGCCACGCTCGTCGCGCTGGTTCGCAGATTCAGTATGCTGGTAATTGTCACGGGGAAAACTGCTGGCTTTTACGATACTCTGGGGGTGAAGCGGCGACGGGGAGGTTACGACCCCACTGCCGCCAGAGGATTATATTTTAATAGCTGTTTTCTGGTTTCTGGCGCAGATATTATGAAATTATCATTTATATTACATAATTTTATACTTATAAGAAAATGTTTGTTTTTGTAGATACGAGTGTTAAAGATATATCTCATTTCATTATTAACTTATCTAATGCAATGTATAATACTAACTTAACCCCGTGTACGTTTGTAATTAACAATGAAAATTGATCGCGATCGTAGTTGATGTGGTGAAGTTATAGCAAACGGATGAAGAAAAAATGTTCTCCGCGAAAACGTTCATGAAGAAGGGGACCAATGAGAGAAGCAATCGCATGATTACTTCTGGAGATTAGCACGAAATGACGATGAAATAACTATGTTACATTGCAACTGTGACAGCAACGGTAGAGCATACAGCAATGCGCGCCAGACCGGCTAATGCCGGTTGCGGCAGCTCCCCGTCTTTTATAAACCGGATTACCCACCCGGGCCGAGCTTTAGCCGCTCGCTGCTTATTCAAGCTCCTCTCTTGGCATTTAGGCGATTATTTTATTATCTGTACACCGTACACCAGAGAACACGGCAAGTGGTGCCGTCATAGAATTAGATTATTCTCACAGGTCTTAAGTTCGCCAGTCATTCTTTTTCTTATCCCCCGAGTATGATAACAGTGGATTAAGTTAATAAGCATTAACTAAGTATCACTGAAACTGTTTTCAATAGAGTTGTTTATAAAACAAAAACATTAAAGTATGGTTGCCGTAAATTGTTAAGATAAACAGGATTTGTATTCAAGAGTGTCCTAAATATTAATCTACTCGAATTTCCTTATGTTAATTAAGTTGTCCTGGGTATATATTGCTTAATTATACAAGTCATAAGTTACCGGTTAATATTATTTTACGATGTCGATAAACAATGTGTAATGTCACGAACGGGTAAGCGATTAGAGCAACATTATCAGAGATAACAGTGGAGTATATGAAATTCTGTCTTAAACTAACTAACACGAGAAGGAAGCTTCAGATGTGTCTGTCTGTCTGTCTGTTTTTATTTAACTACAAGAAGAAGAGTTGCCTCCTGAATGTAATAGGTGGACCGGAAAGTAATGTCGTTTCTGCGCATGCCAATACTTGATTGTCATTTGTCAGCTCATTGTTTTGTTCAGAGGCGTACCAAAGACATTGTGAGGTTATAGTGATTTCTTTACTTATAGACAATTGAATTACAATTTTTTTTTGTAATTTTGGGTAAAATGGCCAGCCAAATACCAGAAGAGGTACACATCCGGCATTGCATGCTCTTTGAGTTTCGCAAGGGAAATAACGCAACAGTTGCTACCAAAAACATTTGCGATGTTTATCCAAATGCACTGGACATTCGTAAATGCCAAAGGTGGTTTTCCAAGTTCAAATCGGGTAATTTTGATCTTTCCGACTCGTATCGATCAGGAAGACCATCAGCGTTAGACAACGACGTGTTAAGGGCGGAAGTGGAAGCAAATCCGTGTCAGACGATCGAGGAATTGTCAAACAGTCTCAACAAACCTTGGTCGACCATCCAAGAACATTTGAAGCAGATTGGAAAAGTAAGCAGAGCAGGTGTTTGGGTCCCGCATAATCTGTCCGAACAGAATAAGGCTAACCGATCAATCACATGCAACTTATTGCTTCAACGACACAACACAGAAGCGTTTTTTGATCGCTTGATCACAGGAGATGAGAAATGGGTCCTGTATGATAACCCAAAACGCAAAAGGCAGTGGCTCTCTCCAAATGAAATCCCTCGGAGTACTGCTAAGCCAGGTTTACACCCCAAAAAAGCGCTTTTGTGTGTTTGGTGGAGTATTCGCGGCATTGTTCATTTTGAATTACTGAAACCTGGAGAAACTGTTACTGCAGACCTCTACAGCGAACAATTGCAGCGAGTCAATCAATCTTTAATTGAAAAGTGGCCAGCGATTGTCAACCGAAAAGGCGTCATTCTCCAACATGACAATGCAAGACCGCACTGCGCAAGGCGAACTCTAGAAAAAATTAATGAATTGGGGTGGGAGGTGCTGCCTCATCCACCATATTCGCCCGATGTTGCACCATCGGATTTCCACTTATTCCGAGCGCTGCAACACTTTTTAAGTGGCAAAACATTTGCAAATTTGGATGATATCCAAAATGCCATCTCTAGATATTTTGCCGAAAAACCAATTAATTTTTATCGATCAGGGATTGAAAATTTACTCACTAGATGGCAAAAGGTTATTGACAATGATGGGGAATACATCATTGATTAAAAATAAAGACTCGTTAAAAATGTATGTGTTTGTATTTAGCGTAAGAAAACGACATTACTTTCCGGTCCCCCTAATATTACACCTTTTTGCGATTGCATTAATGCGACCAGACAATTAGATGTTCCTCAGTCATCAGTCTCTGACCTAAAGGTGCTCCGGTCGACATCTGCTCACGCATCAGGTCTAATTAGTGTAAAAATATCTTCAATTAAGACCTTTCAAAGATAAGAATGACCTAGACCTCGATAGATTAGAAATTTCACAGGAGGGAATGGAATAAGATCCAGAACATGATGATTGTATGCGGTGTTGATGTTCAAGTTTGTAACTTGTGATTTGATACTTCCCAAATTTGCTTCAGATATTTCCTAATTCCCAGCGGAGAGAGTGCGGAGCTCCCTGCAGTGAATGCGTACAACACAATTACCGAAGCACTCCCGCGATCGCTTGACGCTCGCAACGTCGCGGCGACGGAGACGAGCTCGCGTCGCCAATTAGCAGCCGAACGAGGAGTTCCGCTTTGATTATAACTCGGCGTAATGCCTTCGAAATTACTTTCACTTAGCGCCGGATGACATTAGCCGGGGGAGAGGTAGGGGGGCAAGACACGCTGATGAAATAGACGACCCGCCATTGCGCGGGGTGAAGACCTGACGGAAGGTTAAGTATATAAGAAAGGTATTTTATTGTCAATCAACCCGATAATCAGCAGCCGACAGCCGTCCACCCTTTCTCCCCAAATATAAAATTGTTAAATGTCCTTCATCGGTGCTGCTCGACGCATACATACAAACATACATGCATACATACATACATACATACGTACATACATACATACGTACATACATATATACACACATACATACACCTCGACGCATTGCCCTCTAACAACAAACCGATAAGCAAGTGGCGCTTCTGCTGGCAGCGAGCCTAATGCACACCGCGTGTTGCCCTGACCACTCGCACGGTGCGCTCTGCAGTTGTGTCGCTGTGCAGGCAGGTCGCGCGGTGCCCGCCGCCCGCCGCCCGCCGCCCGCCGCCCGCACACGTCACGCGTCACACGTCACGCGTCACGCGTCACACGACGCGCAGCGATGCGGACACGCTGTCCAGTATTAAGGTTGCGCCGGCTCCGTAGCAGGTGTCTGTGTACGATCAGTTTAACTGGCGTGCGATCCACGAGCTGTTGTCTTCTTTGTATTATTTTCATTTTGTACGACTGCTCTATGAATACATCAAATGAGAACCTCTTTCTCTTCCTCGGTTAACATTTTGTAACATTTATTTCACAACATCAAAACTTAACACGTAGAGCACTGCACGCTGCACGCTGCACGCTGCACGCTGTAGATAAAGCATAGCGTCGCGGTTCAGTTTAGAGTGCAGTCCGCGCGGGTGTCGCGCAGGTGACGCGCGAGTATCGCGCGGGTGTCGCGCGGGTGTCGCGCGTGTGTCGCGCGGATGTCGCGCGGGTGACACTGCACACCAATCGCGTGTATAAATGGACCGCGACATAAATAAATCAGTTCCCCATTATGCGGTCGCCGAACATATATTTAATATATATCTAGTGCGCACCGACGACGCCCCCGCGCCCCGGACGCCCCCGGCGCCCCCGAAGCCCCCCATTAATCCCGCGCTATTGTGATTTAGTGCAGATGACATAGCCCCACTGCGTCCCGCCGCCGAACGTAATTAGTCGTTTTTGCAGTAACTAAGCACGTCTCCACCGACGTTATACCACAGGAAGTTTAATGTCACGCGTCACTCCTTTTTACCGTTGCTACGACAACAGGAACATTTGTTGTGGAGCTTCGGTACTTCCGATAAGCGTTTAGAAGATGACTTCCAAGCTTCCCTAATGCCAGGATTACCGGAAGTTCAGGGATTTCAAATTTAAAAACTCGGCCGCTCGACGCCGCGACACGCCCTATAAAGTTGTAAGCCAAAAGGTATCGCGCCGGTGCGCGGGAGGGTGGAACGGAACGGAAGGGAAGGGATGGGGTAGAGTTGCCCACCAGACCGGCTAATGCAGATTAAGCCAGATTCTGGTTCTTTTTATAATCGGATTCCGCTTTAACGCTGTTTTTCAGGTGTTTGCTGCTAACCCCGAGCCCACTTCCTCCGCTTCGCTGTTTTGAAGTGAATATCTGGCGCGGCCCGCCCGCTGCCGCGCAGCTTATTAACTAGCTTATAGACTCTAAGTGTCGCTTAAAGTGCGCGCTTTACTTTTTCTTGACTACATTTTTCCTTAAGTTGACGCTGGTTGTGCCTCGCTAACACATTATACTTTCAGGTTCGATTTTATTGTAGGCAAAATTTGCGTACAGCCATTTTTTATCGACCCTCGAGCGACGCCTTCGCACCGGTAGACGCGGTGGTGGGAGGCTCCCAAAAGGTGTACCGACGATCTGGTGAGATTCGCGGGTCCCATTGGATGCGAGCAACGCGGGACCGAACGATATGGAGATCTTTGGAGGAGGCCCATGTCCAGCAGTGAACGTCTACCGGGTGATAATGTCGATGAATCATTTTATTATCCAAAATATTATAGTAGTAGACGGTGAAACAAAAAAGAGGCTTTATGTATCAAAATTTGCATGCAGGCAAAACTTCAAGTGTACCTGTGTGTGCAGCGGAAGTATCGAACAGCTCGAATGACTGGTACGGTACAAACGTCTCCCTATGTAAATCATGATAAGTTGATCTGTTAGCAAGATAAACGCTTCACAGGTATGTTATACATATTAACGGTGATTTGAAATAGCTGTAGGTAGCCCGCGCGTGGATACGGAGCCTAGCGATCCCGAAACGGAAATGAAGCACATTTCCCTGTGTCGACTGCACCAGGGGGAAGTTCCTCTCAGAGGTGTTGTGTCGGTTAATTAACCGTTTCTTATATAAAGTACAATAACATTCAAAGTGAGTAATTATTTTATAAGAAATACGAGCACTGAACTATGAGAAGTTATCAGGGTGTACATTTCTTGATATCCTTATATCTTCTATTGAATAGTTTACAAAGAGAGGTTACCGTTCTCAATTCCATAATAATTATACATAAATAGGTTATATGTCAAAAATGAATAAGGAATAAGTTGGAAAGGACTTGAAGACGAAAAAAATGGTAATTAATGATTCTGTTCCATTAATAGACGATGTAATATTTGCCAACACTGCCACTGGCCGCCGGCCTTCCGCCAGCTACGCGCGTACCGGACCGGAAGTGCGTACGGGCGGCCCGCGTGCCGCGGCCTCGGACGGACTAGCGACCGGCTCTCCGTACACACTGACCTTAATAGCGTGCGTAAGAACAAACTTAAACTTAATGTCATGTAATCCGGTTCTCAAGCGTGTATTTAGCGTTAATCAGGATTAGCTGATGCGATAAGCTTTTGTTGTGTAATAATAACAAGTGTGTATGAAGTCCCGTTCGACTCGAAGTCCCAAGGTAGCTCGTGGACGGCCCGCGGCGCCCGCCCGCCGGCGCGTGTCTCCGGCGGGCTGTATGTACCGTGCATCGTTTATAAGGCACGAGAGAAACATTTCAGAATCGACTGAGAAGGGTAAGAAAGGATGAAAACGAATAATGCAAATACACCTTAGTCGTTTTAACATAAGCGCATTCTCACAACGTTCCGAAGTAAATTTAGGTGAATACACTTTTTTTTATTTTACTCGCAATCACCATTTCTGACCAGAGAGAAAAGTATTTTTTACGATGGGTTACCAAATGGTAAAATAGAGAATCATCACTTGATGTCTATTTTATCTGTTGCAAATGAAATACTGTTCGCACACCATACTAAGGCGCGCGCGCGTACGTACGTACGTTGATAGCTGAAAAGCAGCAATGCGGACAATGTGAGGAAAAACTATCAACCATCTGACAATCAGCATTGCATAAGTTCTCAGAAACTAAGCAGGGGTTCCCGTGCTGTATTTTTTACAGTTTTCAAGTACGCTAAAAAAAACTGCTCACGTAAATCATTCATAACGGGCCGCTGAAATTTATCGCCAAATATTCAGTATCAAAACCTTTCATGAAACGGGATAACGAACTGATATTTGAACTTTAAATTATATTATAATCACTAAAGGTAAAATTCTATAAGGTATCTGATATTTAATATATCTAAGATGTGATAATGGTAAAATCTTGACGATTGTTTCTAAACATTAGCGAGGAAGCGCGTTCCTCCGTAAAAACAATCACTCGTGTGAAAGTTGTTCTCCGCAACAAATTAGATCTCATCACATTACTAAGAACAAAACATCAAGTTCACTCGGCGGCGAACAACGCGCGGTTGTGGTGTATTGTTTGGTGTGGCAGAACTGCTACGGGGCCGGCGATGGGTGGGGAACAAGTGGCAACAACCGCCGAACGAAACGAGCCCGTGGGGGTCGGTCGGGTATGTATTTCGCGCGAGGAATTTTTATTTGAGCTCGTTAGCGACATGTCGGGAACCGCTGCTGCGCCCGCTGCGGCGCCGGCGAACTGCTCCGATATTAGTCGACTCGCATTCCGGCAGGAAGAACCTCGGCACACTCAGTACGCGAATTACAATCCTGCGCCGCGAGGTACAGGGTGACGTTGGGACCGGCGGCGCACCATGAATATTCATAGGAAATTGTTTGGGGGAGAGTTTTGAATGAATACAGTTTCGCGAGTCATTAAAAACAGATTTCGCGTGACTGAAACGGCTTCAGCACTAGATTACTGGTGTTCAGTGCAATACGAACGGTTCGGCGTCGCTGCCATTCCAATCTACTCTTAAAACGTTATACTTCATGACACTTGCTTTGTAAAAAATATATAACAAGAAATATTTAAAAGAAAATTTTCAACTGCTTGTAACTCACTTTTATCCTGATTTAAAGGAAACGCCGAAACTAACAGGATATTTACAATATATAGCGGTACATAATACGCATG
Organism: Troides aeacus; assembly: GCA_033220335.2. Classification (NCBI taxonomy): domain Eukaryota; kingdom Metazoa; phylum Arthropoda; class Insecta; order Lepidoptera; family Papilionidae; genus Troides; species Troides aeacus. The sequence continues at coordinate 11,921,176 of CM067280.1, forward strand.
CTCAGTAATGTTCTGTAAGTACCATTGTATGCAGCAGCGTACTGTAGCAGCATACCAATGTTGCGACACACGGTGTAGTCCCATTTATTCATTCCTCATCCATCGGCCGATAGCTGTCCACTGCTGGACATGGGCCTCTCCAAAACATTCCCGCATCGATAACGGTGGCCTGATACGTGTTGGTGGGAGCCAGAGCCTCTATTGTCAATTACCAGAGTGCACCACGAGCTGATGAGGTTGGCTTGTATCTCGTAAGTTGTTGTGCGGGAACTCTTACACTCCTCCTTCTCCTCTGAAGTAGTCTCCTCGCTGTACTAATTTAACTAGTGTTATGATACACTACTACCTGGCGACGGAAGTAGTTCCAGCATGGTTCTTACTCAAATGACCTCCCCTCCAACAATAGAAATGTATTACTAAACTCTCATTTCACTGAAACGAAAAAATGAATCTCGTTGCTTCGGTAACTGGCACGCCCGTGCCGCCGGCGCAGGCGCTGTTATAATCATTAGAACCTCTCTCATGTCCTAACGTCCTCGTGGTCTAATATTATATTCAAATGGACGTTAAATATATTCTGTGTAAAATACGAATAACCTTTTTATCTTCTTACCTACGATCGTATCCTCCGGCTCCTCGGCAACATTCTCTATCGACGTCGATATGTTCTATCAATACGAATTTCTTTCATCTGGAGCAAAACATTAAACTCTTTCATCTCAAACAATTTATCACTTCCCGGACACCCGCGTTATCCCTTCAACAGATATCTTTAAGAAACTGTGTAGATCCTGAAAGGATTTATTCGTGACTGTTATATTTTAGGGAAGCGTTCCTACTTCTTTGCTTTTTTATATTCAATTTGATTTATCTTGGACAGGGTGCGCAGAAACACTACAAATGTGAACTAATGAACATGCTCAGGAAAGGGACATTTATCAAACCTCACAGCGTGACGTTGAGCAGTTATTAGCGCAGGGATTCCAGGTACGGTAGATAGTAAGAATATTTATAAGTTTTTACGTTGATGTCACTGAAGTTGAACACTTACTAAGTACAACAACTTATTAAGTAGTACAAGTAACCGCATACGCCCAAAGAAAGGGTTTGCGCAGTTTGCGTATGTACTTGAAAGATTTTCTTTTTTGTTACGCACGTTTTATGTTTCAATTACCGTACCTTTGGTAAAAAGATTTATCGATTCTGTGTCTGCAATCTTTCGCATCGCCATCCCTACAGAGGGTCGCTACCCACCCCTACAGCACCCCGCTAATGTGACCCGTTAGCTTAACTTCCAAAATTTACATTTTTATCTGCACCCACCCCTGGGACATCGGTCCTGGTGTAAAACAAGAGTTGTCTCTGAATGCCCTTAATTGCTTGTCGTAGGGTTCCTGCTGAATGCAATATGCAATATAAATGTAAATTTATTGCTTCGGTTCTTTTCCGAATCATCGTTTTTTCTTACAAACGGTCTATTGGTTAAAAGGAAGCGACTGTGTATCGTTCGTTAGAGTCCGGATTGTTTTACCAACGCATAAACTCTCAGTTTATTTAAATATTTCTATATATTTGTTATATATATATATATTATCTTTAAGTCAAGCATCTAATCAACTTCTTTAAATGCTAAAATTTGAATATTAAGTCATTACAAAAAACCTGGAAGAAAAAACTTGTACGAGTGTAATGCGAATGTTTTGGGATTTCATTTTATTTGCACAAGCCTGTGACCGGTCGGCTCCGAACTCTAGAGCATAGTCTGTAGTAGCATTTGTTTGTAATACATTATCCCTCTATTTCCGTTGCCCGTCCTGATTTATTAAAGAAAAACAAAGTAACTTGAAATATTATTATAAATATGATTACACGAACAAATAGGCGCGCAACGGTCCGACACTATACATTACAACATTAAGAAGTCAGACAAAATGAGGAGCTCAACCGAAAACATCCGGAGCGGCTCCGGCATTATGCAACAATGTAACACGTCTGTCGAGTTCGGAAGGGTACCCGGCGTGTAATCGACACAACTAGAAGGGCAGTTAGCATCGGACAGCCGACTTCCTTTCCCGAGGGAGAGCGCGGGAACGGCCGGGCCCCCAGTAACAAACTGCGGCCACAGGGAGCTAGACGAGCTGCCGCCTAAAGTTGACCTCGCCACCGAGTTCGCGCTGGTGCCGAGTCATGGATGAATTCACCGCCGCGCAGAACTAACGCTGCCCCCATGGCGAACCACGGCGCGAAGAAGTCCAGCGAACAGTGGAATCCAGTAGGCGTTAATAGTGCAGTGCAGTGGTGTTGTTGCGTGCTGCTTCTGGCGTTGTGCGGGTACAGCCTGTACCGGCAGCATGGCCTGGAGCAGCGCCTCTCAGCGCTGGAGGAGAGATACAAAGGGCTGAGGAAGATCATCGCGGTGGAGCCTCTGGAAAAGGTGGATCGCTTGCTGAAAAGGGAGAAAAGAGATACCAGCGACTGCACATGTCCATCAGGTATGATCTTTTAATTAGCATGTGAACTATTTCATATTTTTTTGGCGCAAAGGACTTTTCACATTTATGTTATATTTTCGGTATTTTCAAAGTAATATACGTATGGAGACGCTGATTAAGAAATGAAACACTTTCGGAGGACATTCAATTACGGTAGTTCAACATACAACACAAACAATTCCCTAACGACAGAATACATAAGGCGCCGTTAACAGGATCCACGCGATCTATGTACAATGAAACGGGAGCGTTGTGTTGTGTATAACGTAAATAGAAAGAATGATTGCGTTCAAAGGAGCCGCCTCCGCCCGAAGTGGGATTGGTAGAGGGCCAGCGACAGTGTTTTAATGATATTACGTTTTAGATTGGGATTCCGATCGAAGTATTTCAATTAAACGTTTTCCCGTTTCAGCTTCGGGCCGGTTAATTGTAACAGTTAATGAATTTAATACAAGTTCGGCCCCGAAGCGAGCGGGGCCCGCCAGCCCGCTATCGGCCACATCAATGTTTCCCGACACATTGTGCCGCGTAACTGCCGCCACTTTACAATATCCGGTGACAAACTCAATTGGGACGCGATCGCTCCGCTTCCACCTCAATGACAACGACAACCTTGCCTCTGTGTAGATAAAATCCAATTTGTCTTTATCCTTTTCGAAAGTTGTTGCGCCCGTCTCGTCCGGAGCGGGGGACGCCGCGAGACAAATTGTAATGCCCTATTGTCACAGCCATTAAAGCTAATGATCCAATAACCAGTACAGAAAACACAGTTTCCGATCGTGATCAGGAGCACAAACCAGCCTTTATCCAATACAATACAGGGCTCGTAAAAGTTCCACTCTCAGCGTGCGAAGGGAAGGCTGTTGACCTTAGCCGGATATTAAAAATGGAGCTATAAATTGCTCAACTGATTTGTTGTATGTGTGGCAATGGTGTGCTTCCTCTGCCGGTTGGTCTCTCTTGATTTGATTCACACGAGGAGGCTTCAATGGGACAATGTGTAATCTTTTGATATTAATAGATTTCGTGAGGACGACTGGAATCCTGATTGATGTGACTCCGGAAGGCGTTCGCAAGAGTTTTTGTTTTTAAAACAGTCAAACTCGGAGCGTGAGCTAATTACTTGGGCATTGTTAGCGCCGAATAAAAGCTTAATTGTTTAAAGTTCGTTGGGAAAGTTACTCCGCAGCGTCCCTCATCATCCGACGCGCCGACGCAAATTAAATAGGCGTAAGTTACTGATGAATCTACTTTGTTCGGAACAGGTTTTAACTTGAGCGGTTATATTCAGGTTCAGAGCCTCATTGTTCACCCGCAGAGCTCCTGACAGCTTATTTATTACACCTTTGTGTATGAAGAAGAAGATGCGCCACACCACTTTCACAGCAATCAATACATTGTTTCGGTGGCCGCGAATTCACATTTTGTTATACCTTTATTTTTGTGTGTAACGGGTTATTTGTGTATTAGACTAGCCAAAGTTAAGTGGAAAGAAATACGTTGAATTCTGTCTCAAATTTAAATGAGCGCTGTGCGTAAGGACCGATGTATGATATAAACAAGTACGGACATGGTCGACGTATAATAACGTAGACGGATGTACCGTTAGATGTTAGAGGAGAGATATTTTTCTTGCGTTCAGCGCAAATGTTGTGATTAAATTTAAATAATTGTAAAACAATAGGGGCGCTCGGCGCGGGGGATGTAAATTTCAAAACAATATTTCGTCCTGCCCGAGTACAGCTGTAGCTACGCCGCTAATTACTGAGCTGTAATTTAGGCCGAGACTAAAGAAAAACATTTCAACAATTACATAAACAACGCTGTTATTCCTGCCCGGCATTATTTTATTCCTTACATTTATTTATCATATAACATATTTCTTCATATAATATGACATATTTAAATAAATTCAAGTGCCAGTAAGCTAGCTGGTCGATGATGCAAACTGAAGTGATAACAGGCTGATTGTCTCTCTCGAAAATGTCACTATAGTTGATGAAGTACAATAGATACGTTAAGATACGTTTACTACAACTACAACCTAAGTAGTGGCAACCCGGATACACTAACAACCACCTTATTGATATCGGTGGATGTATCGTTCACTATAACATAAACATCCAGCACGTCTTTTCTCAAAAGGAACTAGTCTTCTTTAAACATTTATTAGAATTTATAGATTGTTATGGAAATGTGGGATCATCTGCTCCGACCGCAACGTGGATGATGATGAATCGTTTGCATGTAAATGTGCGGGCAGTCGCTGATTGGTGTCGCCTGGGCCATCGCCTGGTTCATCAGCGTCGGCAGCCGCTAATCACATTGAACGCGACGTTAAATCACTCGGCCGCCGGTCGCCGGTCGCGTGCGGACGCTGATTTGTTTCCGCCGAGCTGCGGTGCTGCGGTGCTGCGGTGCTGCGGCGTTAATAAACATCGTCACTGATCACAGGCTTCAATTCAACACGATCCTATGTATCCGTACCGGACGTCAAGCTTCGGTTAAAAAGACGGGCGCTGTGAATTTAGTTCTTATAAAACCTACAGTTTTTGCTCAGCCGAAACTGCTAAACTGCACGGCCATCATTAATCTACTTTTTTCCTTAAACTGAGTGTTCGCCGCTATCATTCGAGGAAATCGATTCTGCTATTTAAGGAATAGGAGCTTTTTTGTAATTTGCAAAGATGCGTTCAACCGTTTGTTCTGATGTTATATTTTAAACTGTTTTTAATTTTGTTTTAGGTGGTACAAAGTTACCACGAAACACACATTTACGTCACTCCGTTTTCTGATATAGAATATCTAACTCATTTTTCAAATGTAATAATTATGGATAATGTATCTCATCTCTAAGATGTAATACTGTACGAACATTTAGTACACGAGTAATTTCAGTGAAACGTCAGAACATCGCAGCAAAGATTAAAATGGACATGAGCGAGTAGCGCGCAACCAGCCGCTGCGGCACAGCCCGCGCGGCGTCGCGGCATCGCGCCATAGCGCCGTAGCGCCGTCGCCTTGCGTTGTAGTGAATGAGTATTACATTAGATAATAGTTTGTAACACTGCCCCCCCACCTCCCTCTCGCATACTTTCTAAATGTACTAAATGTATGATTTATAACGACACTAGTAAAAAAGCACTATATAATTTGACCGTTCAGATAGGAGAGAGATCGGAAACGAAAAATCAACAAGTATTGATCTTCTGTTTTTTAATGGTAAACGTTTCTCCAAGCCAAGTGTAGTGTAGACAACATGATCGAGAAACAGACAGGATGGTAAGTGATATACCACTTACCACCACGTCCAAAACAATGACCTCGTAAGTTTCACCAGTAGCGACTGCTTACCGCGAGCGCGTTTATCGCATTTCGGATAAGCTCGCAACTCTGCTGCCGACGGAGCCGCGGCCCCGCCGGCCTGCCGGCCCGCCGGCCCGCGTACTTTTAATGCACTGCACGGCGCTGGGGCCGCCGGCGTCCCTTTGTCTTTATGCAAATAAGCAGCGATCCAATTTGATGCTAAATCTCTGAAGATTACAGTGTGAAACGCGGCATTAAAGCTTCAACGAAAACTAACTTTGTTACCGAGCGCAGTAAATCTAAAACCGGCTGGGGCCCGCCGGTTCATTTCTTTGGTCGGGATTGAACTGCGGAGTTGTGGGCCGCTGCTGCCGCCGGGGCTCTTAATAACGCTCGTCTTTATTAGAGCAATAAAATACACATAAACGTTCCTCCACTGCCGGAGATAGCACTCGCCGCGGCCAATCTATTTCGGCTGAACCGTTTCAAGATTATAAACTCTTTCCTAGTTAGTGTTGCGGGCACTCGTAACATGACTTTACCACTGATGTTATAGCAATTCATTACGTCGCTGGACTTTGGTGGCGCGCTGTACAACTCGGATATTTTGTTATTATTGAAATTTTAATTTTAACGTTTTGTTAGAGAGAGACGGCGCGGATATTATGATAATTGGGTACTCTGGCGCGCGGGACGGTTAAGTGCCGGAAACCGGAAGTGAAACCGCACTTTTGTTCGCGCGCAAAGTTTTCTTTGGAAATGGAGTGCAACTGCAGCGAGCCCCCGGTGCGGAACGTTGCAATTAGCGATTTGCAGCAGGGCGGGCGAGGAGGGGCGGGCGGTGACCCAGTTACTGGGGGTCTGGTGCTGGCGAATCAGGGTTTTAACCAACAATAAGGAAAAGATTACATTTGTCGTGTACATTTTTGTTTTATTTTATCAGCATGTACATTTTTAGGTAGTGTTCGCATTTTGTTGTGAAACAAGCTTAAACATAGCTATGAGAAATAGTTTGTTATATCGCATAATATGCGATACTTATTTATTCTATGACTATATTTTTTTTTTCTGTAAGCTTACACTGACGGCAGCCCTGACGGCAGCACTGACGGCAGCCCTGACGGCAGCACTGACGGCAGCACTGACGGCAGAAGAGAATGAAACTTTTGCTAACGTACAAAAACAGCGAAATTGTATAACACCTTATATTTTTTCTGTTCAAAATTGATAAGCAGTCACACTCACTTCGCTAGTAGACGAGTAGACGAGTAGACGATCCATCGACGAGGCGAAGAGGGTTCACATTCAGATCATTCACCTTAGTTCATAAATTATGATCGTTCGAGAACGAGCTGCGCCCGCGGCCTCGTCCGCTTCAATTAGTTACACGCGGAATCATTGTTTATTTGCATGGATATACTTAATTGAGCAGCTCGTTCAGTTCGATACAAAGATTCTCTCATTAAATGATCACAGCTTCAGCGCTAGCTTCACGAGTGCTGGACGTCTCCCGCGAGTTCCCATTTGTCTCAGTACCGAAATACATCGGGCAGACCGACAGACCGACAGACCGACAGACCGACAGACAGAGAGACAGGCACGCATTCGAATTTATAATTGAGAGTGCTGATTTGTTTGCGGCGGTATAACGAGATTTATTTTGGGTTATTGAATTGCAAATGCGGCGCTTGCTTCACTCGGAGACCTGGAATCCGGACGGCGGTGGAAATAATATCGCCCGGCGCAAGTGATTTATCACTCGGCCGATGATCAGTTCGATTCCTGGTGAATATTCATGGCGGGCCGTGCGCCGGCGGTGCAGTTTTAATCTCCGCACGTATTGAATTTACGACGGTTGTTGCGTATATATGTTATGGAATTTATTTCATTAAATACAGTGAGTTACGGGATCGGCAACCTGCGCTGTACGGAGCACGAGTGTCATACACACACACACACACCACTTCTTACAATACAGTTTCATAGGTCGAGCCAGTTGTTGCCACGGGAAGTTATAGCAGGTATTAGTATGCGCTAGTAATAGGTTATATGGTATATGTGTGAGTTAGTATATTTATAAGGTGGATCGGTACCAAATTGTCGTTACATAAAGTAAGGTTTTCATATTTTACGCATGAAGTATTTCCTTCCTAAATCGTAGCGCGTTTGCTGTAAGCATGCAACAGCGGATACGTAAGCGGCAGCTTTTGCTTATTTGTTAGAATTGTGTGTTCGTCGTTATTTAACAGCAGTAAGGTAAAAACTTAATGTAAGCAGGAATGCTGATGAACACAAACTAAGCCACACACTTGTTATTTAAATTTGCATTGTATAGGTTTTTAGTTCTCTTTATAAAAAAATCCAGATGTAGTATATGTTGTTCATTAAGAAGAAAGCTATCAACACATTCCGCTGTTCAGTTTATTTTAATGCAACATGTGGCTACATCCAGCAGGGCTCGGAGTATCCATGCTCCGGAGTAAGTAATTTGCGATCATAACATGCGCGCACATCTACACGCGCGGCGTGCTGTCGAACTCGTAATGTGATAAAATTATCTCATTCAGCATTATTTGAAACGTAACCTTGCGTGTATTAGTTAAAGTTCAATTTCTTTCAACAAGGGTTAGTTTATTTCACGCACGTAACATTGCGATAGTTCCATTTCTCAGGCGGCGAGTCGCGGCGTGGCGCGGCGTCGCGCGGCGTCACGCGGCGTCGCGCGGCGCGTCCTCTCGGCTCCTATTGTACTCTACGAATAGCAAGTTACTATTTACAGTGATGTACGTAATGAACTCTCGTGTATATGTCACGTTATTTCATATAGTGAAGTTAATACATTTTTAACCATCGGATAAAAAATATGTTACATGTTGTTCGACGGCCCCGCGAGCTCACTGAAGCAACATCTAAACTGTTTAGTTACATTTATCTAAAACTATACTCTAGATTACTTTCGGTCTTTGAAAATTTATAAGAACTTAACTAATATTTTCACAGAAAACAACTGCGAGATCGTGTATTTTATTACACCGGTGTCCTTTCTTCTCATCCTTATATATAAGGTTGTCAAATATCTCCCTTCCGCTTTTTTGCTCTTTATTCAATGCTTTATAAAAAGTGTTACAGTGATCGGATTTAGTTCAAATATGCGCCGTTTTGTTCGATAATCTGTTTCCATCTAGACGGCAACTTCATAATACCTCCCTCGTAGAAGCCCCCCTCCTTATTTGCGAAGAACTCGGACAGCCACTTTTCACAAGCCTCTTTTGAGTTCCACTTTACACCACCAAGGGCGTTCACCATGGACAGGAACAGGTGGTAATCACTTGGCGCTATGTCCGGGCTATATGGCGGATGCGATAAAACCTCTAATCCGAGCTCCCGTAGCTTCTGACGAGTCATCAACGAAGTGTATGGTCTGGCGTTGTCCTGGTGGAACACTACACCCTTCCTGTTGGCCAATTCTGGACGCTTCTGGTCGATCGCCTGCTTCAAGCGGTCCAGTTGTTCGCAGTAGATGGTAGAATTAAGCGTCTGGCCATATGGGAGCAGCTCATAGTGGATGATTCCCTTCCAATCCCACCAAACACACAGCAAAACCTTCCTGGCCGTCAATCCCGGCATGGCCACTGTTTGGGACGATTCACCGGCCTTCGACCACGACCGTTTTCGCTTGATATTGTCGTATGTGATCCATTTTTGGTCGCCAGTCACCATCCGCTTCAAGAATGGGTCGAGTTCGTTCCGTTTCAGCAGCATATTGGTGACTAACTCCCATCTCCTGGGCGATGTCACGAGATGCCACATGCCGGTCTAACTCGATGTAGTCCATGATTTGATCGGTATTTGTCGTCACAGGTCTTCCGCCGGCTGGCTTATCCATGGTGTCGTTTTCACCGGCTCTGAATCGTCGAAACCATTCCTCCGCGGTTCGAAGTGATAGAGTACCATCCCCCCATTAATCTCACGGAACGTTTCTCTAGCGGATTTGCCTTGAACGAAGGAAAACTTTAAAATAGCGCGAATTTCGGCGTTAGTGAACTCCATGTTTACACGTCTATAACTGTTGAACGCAATATCCAAACTAATTATGCATAGCGTCGTTTTGTAGGTTATGTCAAGACCTTTCAAATTATGTATAGTATTGCCAGATACGAGCTCTGTAGCGCTTTGTACATAGCCGCGAAATTCAAAAGACAAAAAGGCGGAAGGGAGATATTTGCCAAACTATGATATGATGTATTTGTGTACATAATATAGCACTAGTAGTAATGAAAACTTAGTTTAAGACAATTAACTTAATCCAGAATTCGTGATGAGTTCGAGATGATTAAGCGCGAGTGTGATATGAAGTTTCTCACTGCGATCCTCTGCAGATGTGGAAACTTGGCTCGGCATCGCAGTGATCTGTGTATTGGAAGTTAGTTAATTGTTATTACGATTTGCATAACGAACATTGCTTCAGACGTACTGCAGCATGGTCTCTATGGAAGATAGCCTTGAAGCACTCGGGGGAAACAGAACCTCCAGTAGGACTAGGAATAAGAATTTATTGTATTTTCTACGTTAAAAAGGTTTCACCTCGACGCAAATAATGTAATTTCGCGACGGAACCAGAGACTTCCTTCTTCTTCTTAAGGTGCCTCTCCAACTAGCGAAGGTTGGCGGTCAGTTCTCCAAATTTAACTTTGTCTCTTGCGAGGCGAAATAGTTGGGCGGCACTCGCAGTTCCCGTCCACTCTCGGATGTTGCGTAACCATGATTTCTTTCTACGACCAACACTCCTTTTACCGGCAACTTTTCCCATCAAGATGAGTTGGAGGAGATCATATCTGTCATGCCTGAGCACGTGGCCGAGATACGATACTTTTCTCATCTTGATGGTCTGCAAAAGTTCCCTTTTTTGGTGGACTCGTCGTAGAACCTCCTCGTTTGTCACTCTCTGAGTCCAGCTTATGGCCAACATGCGCCTATATGCCCACATCTCGAACGCTTCTATACGTTTTCTGAGGTCTTCTTTTATTGTCCAGGCCTCGCATCCGTATAGAAGGATGGGCCAGATATAGCATTTTAGTAGACGGAGGCGCAAAGGTATTTTGATGTTGCGACAGCATAAAATTTTGCGCATTTTTTCGAATGCATTGCGTGCTACTTCGATATGTGTTTTGATTTCTTGGTCGCTTTCCCAGTCTTCACTTAGCCACGTACCCAAGTATTTATAATTGCGCACCCTCTCCAACTTTTGACCGTTCACTATTATGCAGTCGTCCTTAACTTCTTTTCTAGATATAACCATGAGCTTCGTTTTTGTAACATTCATTTTTAGACCCGCTTTCATGCTACACAGATTAACTCGATCGACAATCTTTTGGAGATCTTGTAATGAGGATGCTATCAGTACTGTGTCATCAGCATAACGAAGGTTGTTGATATTTCGTCCATTTATTTTAACTCCGCAGTCTAGGTCATGTAATGCTTCTGACATTATAGCTTCTGAGTACAAATTGAACAGCATTGGTGACAGGACACAGCCTTGTCGCACTCCTCTCTTAATCTCGACATCATCTGTAACGTCATTTTCCACTCGAACATTAGCTCGTTGGTTCCAATACAGGTTCTGTATTATTCGGATGTCCCTGTCATCTAACCCGGTGTCCTGTAAAAGTACTATTAGGCGGTCGTGTAGGACTCTGTCAAAGGCTTTTTCATAATCGATGAAGCAGATGAAAACATCTTGTTGCATGTCTCTGCACTTCTGAACCAGAACCTGTATTGCAAAGAGAGCCTCTCTGGTACCCACTCCCGCTCGAAAGCCAAACTGGCTGTCACCAAGTTGATCGTCACACTTCGTCCTTATACGTTGATGAATGATGCTGAGGAATAGCTTCAACACTTGGCTCATGAGGCTAATCGTTCGGAAGTCCTCGCATCTCTTCGCATTCGCTTTTTTTGGAAGAGTGACGAACGTTGACTTCAACCAATCATGAGGCAATTCACCGGAGTCATATATTGAATTCATGAAATTAACTAGAACCTTGATGTTATCTTCCTCAATGAGCTTCAATACTTCGATGTTAATATTGTCTGGTCCCGGTGATTTGTCGCGCTTGGCCTTACTCAGAGCTCTTACAATCTCTTCCGGCATAATAGAGTATCCTTCGGTGGTTGTGTACGCTACTTCTTTACTGCGATTGTTATCATAAAACAAAGACGCTATATATTGTTCCCATTTTTGTTTTTTCAAAGATATATCTAAGATGGGGATCTGATATTCATCTACAAGTTGATTTGTGTGCGTTTTGTGACCCAATAGGGTTTTTATTTCTTTATGTAGATTGAATGCATCATGTTTTTCATACAGATTTTCTAAACACTCACATTCGGAGACTTCCTGTGTTACTCTAAATATAAATTAAAGATATTTTTAAATATAATATTTATTTATTCATTTGCATTCTTTTAAGCAATACCTATTTCCCTAAGTGACTGCAGCATCTTCCAGTAACATAATGTACCACGGAACCGGAAGTCGCGGCATCCCTTTTGTTTCCATGCTAATACGCAGCTTGTAGAAATGCAATCCAATTTGACGCCGACTCCCCGGCGGCCCCGGGGTTTCACTGCACGCCGCAATTTTAAATTAAATCCACCGTCAAGTTAACCTTCACTTTATTACTTAACGGTTTAAGCTCAAATTCATTTATTTATGCTTAGAGTTCATGCAGATTTTAACATTCAAGAAGCATTAGAAGGATGATTGCTTAATACTGTCGACGGTAGAAGTGGATAAAGAGTTGTTTTGAAGTGTTAAGTTTATTTAAGTCATTAACTGAGGTGTCTGACTGAGGCAGTTTAACCAGAACAATAGGATTTTTTCTTAGCTGCCCGTCTGGAGTCGGGCGTTATCTCATTGTCCACAGAGAAAAGTCCGTTTCCTTACAGACAAAGGAGAGACGTTTCTTTACACTTTTTTCATAAACAGAAGGAAATATAAACGGAAAGAAACTTAGATGAACTAATAAATTCACTTACCAGCGATTTGAAAGTGCAAGGGGAGAGAGCACTTAAGCAACACATTAACTGCGAACTCATTTACATACTGTTTTAGAACCTTGAACATTTACATATTATATATTCCAACCAGCTGAACTAAAGCTGATGTCTTTCTCGTCACATATATTTACTTTATGTCTATATATCCGAAAATTATAAGTTACTAATGGTAATTAAGTTACAATTAAAATAATATTAAATATAGTTTGCACCCTGTAGCGGCGCTGGTTTCCGGCCGGTAGGCCTCCTAAGTTTGCCGGAAATCATCCTAACTAGCGGCGCACTGTTCATTTCTACCAGATTGTACTTACGTTTCGATTTTCATTGCAATCATCGAGTAGTTTCAGAGATTCTTTTTTTTCTATAGAAAGGGTGAGTAAACGAGCGAACAGTTCACCTGCTGGAAAGTGATCACTAAAGCCCACGGTCAGTCGCAACACTAGAAGGGGCACGGCTGCCTTATCCACTTTTACAAGAATGATACGCTCCCTCTCTCTCGCTCTCTCTCTCTCTCTCTACAGGACCCATGTCGTACTGGTGCGGAAACACCGCTGGCGAGAACCGGTTCCGCGAAGTGGTAGTGCGTGGTAAAAAGTAGCGCTGGAAACGCACGGTGGGGGATGGCCGGTCATCCCAATGGTGATTCGCGATCTTTATTATCTTCATATAGTAGATTCTTGTTAGATACGTTTTCTACGTAACCTAAGTTACTTTAATAATACACGTATATTTATCATTAACTTAATAACATCAACTATATGACAGTCAAAGTCGATACAACTATATCGAAAACAACACAAAGAGACAAAATATGTTTGTGATGTATAGTCACCGCGAACATTTTTCAATTGACTGCACTACCAACGCATCAAGCACATCTCGCATCATCTCGCATCATCTCCCTCCTTCATAGATCTCGATACTTATTTTTAAATATAGTATAATCGTTAGGTACGTGTATCGCGTACATTTCGCAGGCGGGGGCGTGCGTTCGCGTAACGTGAAATAGGATAATGCAGGTTCAAACCGAACTGCACCCTACATCCCGCGGACAAGTGCGGGAAGCGGATGCGGATGTGGCGCTACGCGTCTCTTCAATTTTTCATTTCATATGATATGCATTACTACTGTCATGACTAAGTGTCGCCGGGAATGCACTTTACTGCGCCACATGATGAAAAGGTGGCACATCGATTACAAATAATTGATCGTTTGAACGAAACGAACTCCGTGTAAGCTTAACGTTTGTAAAGCGTATCGATAACAGTTAAGTGGGGAAGTTATGTTATAACGATACCAAGACACTCACGCGGCGGCGGAACTGCACAGAGCACTTAAATATAGTATACCTACTTCGCCGGTTACAATCACCTGCCGCGACGGTAACATCTCTCTGAAGCGATTTGTTCGTGATATGAAACATGTGCAAGATAAGTTACAAGTACGTGGTTAAGTATAAGCCGGTCGGGTGCGTCCGTTCGCAATCTCGCTTGCAGTTGTTAGGACAAGACGCGTGCCGGAACAGGGGCCGGAGGGAGCCGTTACCTGTTTAAAATATGAGTGTATTTTTAATGGTTTTGCTCATACGTCCGCCCCCGTAGTGGAGGCGGGTTGGAACATCCTCACCGCTTCTGCCTTCGGTGCACAAAAGCGATCAAGCAAATGGTAATTACAGGAAAATTAGCAACAGGCTGTGCGGCGCGGCGGCGCGGCGGCGCGGCGGTGCGGCGGTGCACTCCAATTGTGTATATACTTTATATTGTGCAATGGCATCAGGTCGCTGCGATAATGACACTGCATTATACTCATCTATTGAAGCGCAATGAATCGGTACAATTGTAGATAGAGTAGTAAGTATCATATAAAGTAACACCGCCTCAATATTCGTTGTCTGCTTCTGGGAGAAAAATGTATGATTCGTAACAGACGTGATTAAAGTATTTACAAATCATTGCAACAAACGTATATAAGTTATAAGTTTTATGCGAGTTTAAATTGTGTTTCTTTCTTGTTCCTGTTTCAGTGCTTTGGTGAAGGTGTATTGAAGCAGTTTAAATGTTTCCGTGAGCGTAGATAAACGGACAAATGTCACGGCGCGAGTGTCACGTTGCAACTAAATGATGCGTGTGTTGTTTTTAAACAACTTCTTTAACTTCCGTAGTGCTCTTAACGTTACCCACGTTAATTGTTGGTTTTCACATCTATCATCAAATAATAAAGAATAAATAGCATACATAGTACATGACAATTAACTCCAATTGTAGATGTGAAATGCAACAGCTCCAGCAAAGTGCAAGAACAAATTGCTAGATGCATGCGGTGCCGAAATTAGCGGGCCGCGGGCGTTATCCGAGAAACGTTCACAAAGACACAATTAAGGTTCCACTGCTACGCTCTCGGTTTCTGAATTGATCATCCGCCGGCGTAATGAAGTTAACAATGTGTGGTAGCTGCAGCTGCAGCCCAAACAGTGCGCATGCACGGCGACGCAGCACGGTCTCCTTAGTGCGAGTGCACGCCGACTTGAACAAACGCAATGCAATTTACCGCCGGCTCGCCGGGGTGCGCCCGTGCGCCCGTGCGCCCGTGTGCCCGCGACTTAAATGAAACCCGCGCAGGTGACCCGGACTGCACCCTACTGCCTGAGCAGTTGGGTTAGAAATGAACCGGTGCTGCAGGCGGGTCAGTTTTACAAGTGAGTTTCGGTCGTTGACTTGGACTCGTGCAGTAAAATGAAGATATTAACACGTTAGACTAGACGGCAGACCGCTAACTGGAACTAGTATTTGCAGCCGTGTTGCTTGATGATTCGTTCTCTTCCATTCTGTCTCTGTTAGAATTTACTGCGCATGAATGTATTCCCCGCGCGTAAAATATTGTAATACATTTACAAATTTTCTATGAGTACATCGTTTTTAGAAACTTGATAGTTTTCACTGAAACAAAGGTTTCATCGAGTTCCGGCATCAGATCAAATAGCGACTGCCGTATGGAATAGTTAAAAACAAATTCAGATGACGCACGTGCGCTGCACATGCGCTGCACGTTAATGTGATTACCGAAACAAATGCAGTAAAATGATTGTGAAAATATTTTTTACACGGACCGTGTGACACCCCACAATGTACGATACGCCGGAGCATCCAGGAGCCACAATGTATCCGAGCGATGACAGGCCACCGATTCGACCTCATCGGGTAGCAAAAGTACAAGTGCGCCGCTGCCTCGGGCAGCTCTCGGAACGACAAACTGTGAGGCACACTGCTGCAGCATCAGGTACGGCCCCGCGGCCGCTGCCTGTACGGGGGAAGGTAATGTTTCCGCTCTTCATATCATGTACAAACCCATCTTCGATAGTAAGAAGGTATCCAAACAGTTACTAAAAATAAGCTAATTATAATAGAAAACTGAAAAGAGATTGCGGCGTGAGACCGCGCCGGTGCTGGTGCTGCAGCGCTCGTCTTACGTAAAACCTCTTGTACTATGTATGATGTACTATGTCTGAATGAATAGTCAATAATAAACAACGTTTTGGTACGTTACGTCAATAGAGGCAAGCGAGGCTCGTTTGGCGGCGAGTAAAAAAGCCGTATCTTAGTTTCGTCATAAATTCTCCATACTTAACGAACTCGAAACGCGATTTGCATAAATATAACATAAAAACTAAGCTAAAAGAGCTATTAAGCGTCGTCAACAAATTTAAATGGTTTAACGTTGCGGCGGCGGGGCTGTAAATTTATTCACGGAGTTGTCTTTGTCAGCGGTAATTACGAGCAGCGGAGAGCTGCTGCCGGACCCGCGGCGGCGCTCGGACCAGCTAACGAGCGCGGCCCGACCGGCCCGACCGGCCCGACGGGGTGGCGGGGTGGCGACGCGCGGAAGCATTCGACTCTACATTGTAGCAGTAGTGGTAGTGTATGTAACCTGCTGATGGTTTGTTGGCTGCACATTATATCCTATTCTAGTTAAGGTCACTCCCGGCCGGGGAGTAAATGACGCGACGGCTATCGGACTGCGCACGGAGGTCCGACGTCCGAGGGGTAGTTTATTTTCACACGTTGCTATCACCTTCATTATCTGTGTATCCTTATTCACAACAGGTCTGCAGTGTACCGGGGATGGTAAGGAGACAAACTTACCAGCAAGAGGCTGATACCATTATCGGTTACACAGACGCGTAAAGATACGGTAGTTAGTCGAAGAGCTTTGTAATCTATTCACAAACATAATAAGCTGTTTAAATATTCTGTTTTGCCCGAGAGCTCCGCGCCGCACTCCACATACCAATTATGGTTTTTAAACTTTCCAGTAATTCGTAGACGTTGCGTCCTCGCCTCACTCGAACTGCCGACCCTCGTGCCTTCGCTTAACGAATCGTGAAATACGAACCGCTGCGCCGCGGGGGCCGCTCGCCGCCCGCCGCCCGCCGCCCGCCGCCAGGACTTCAAACGCTTGCGAGCGGTGCGTCTTAAGGATAATTTCCTTTTAAATTTCCTTAAAACGTTTTACCAGTTTATTTACAAACGTATACCTTTAAAAGCAATTTAAATTGTTTACATTGTATAACGTAATACCTCCCGATGGAAATGTATTTTGTTACTCGCGAGCCTCAGTACATACACGCGCTGCTGGAATACTTCCGCGGCTTTGCGACTTCCTACCTAGAGTGATCCTCAATAGTTCACAGCGGCCTACCTCTGAAATACAACCGTTTGAAAACAGAAACCTTAGTAATTAACTCATATATATAAATACAAAACTTTCTATTTCATCACTCCTTAATTACCAACCGCATTTAAGTTGTATAGAGCGTGCTGCGTGCTGCGTGCCGCGTGCTGCGTGCTGCGTGCCGCGTGCTGCGTGCTGCGTGCTGCGGAAGTACTGTAGTAGAGTTCTCTTAGCCTGTCCGTAACATAATTGTTTTGTGGAGCAGCGATTAGCGGAGCGACGACTCCATCGGGGCAGGTCCGACGGAGGCGTCGGCCGAGCTGCTCCGCCGGGGCAGTATAACTCTGCACTGGCAGCACCGGCACCCGCCGGGCGCGCTGCACTAGCCGCGCCGCGGACCGGCGACAGCGGCGCGGCTAGTCGTTGTGCACAAGGAAACGATTGGACGAGATGCTCGTGGGGGGTCCGCCCGTGCCCTCGCACTCGCAACGTGTTCACGCGGAGACAGGTTGTGCTGCCGCATCGCCGTTCGACATATGATGGATTATCTTGTTACACCAGTAGTTTGTTTACGTATTCCAGTTTAAAGAATATTGTAGTCTCATTGACTACAATGCTCTTAAAACCGAATCACAGTATATTAAATTCTGTTTGTTGTAGCATGTTAAACTTTATGGATTCATTTGTGATCTTCTAGTCTGTGCGCTAACGAGCCGCTCGCCGAAAGCGGTAAACGTTTAAAATTCCCTCCGGCTCGCCGCCACGTGTCGCCGCTCACCCCCGGCTCAGCCCGGCGCACCCCCGGCGCACCGCCGGCGCACCCCCGCACGGCCGCGTGTCGCCCAAGCTCGGGTTGAATTTTTATTCGTCCGCCGGCACCCCTCGCCCCCTCGCCGCCCCCCGGCCGGCACCACACACAGACACACACACACGCGCGCGCGCGCGCGCGCTTGTCGGACGTTAGGGCTCTATATTAGCGAAACATGCTTCGCTTCCCCACCGACCGCTCTATTTTGTTTTACGAATACCTTTTTTATTAAAAGACATCAATGGATTTACACAGAACTTTAGCAATGCTGTCAAGCGGAGCTGAAGTTTTGAGTAAATCCTCCCACCAACTAAATTAAGGTTATTACAGACAGCAGGAACAGCTTTGCGGGTGCAACGCCCGCGGGCTTGGTCCCAGTGAGCCAACTTCATACGAATCGATTAGAAAATACTTAGAAGTGCACGCAATGATATTTGTTACTAATGAAAACGGATACAAGAAGGTTACAGACAATAGACAACAGAGCGGTTAGCGAGATACGGAAACCGCGGCTAGGCTACGTCCCGATAAAAAACGGTTTCCGGGCCGAACGTCGGACGAGATAAATTAAGTATTGTTGGCTGGCTTGCAGCATTTTTGAGGGTATGGTCCGGCGTCATAAATCGAAGCTTCCACAGATAAACATCTATTTATATAATGGAGCTCATTTCTCAGGGGGAGAATTTATCTTTGCGAAAGTATTTCACGGAAGCGGACGTTATTGCTTAGAATTTACAGAATAAAGTGGAGGTCGCGCGCCCGGCGGGGAGCGCCCCCACACACGCACACACGCACACACACAGTTGGACCAGTTCGATCGCCACTTGTGCGCGGAAGCTCGTATACGTACGTTGTGCTGCGATAAGTATGAGCAGGAAACGAAAATCTTATTACAATAACATTTAGAAACATTTCCTAAAACAACAACGTGTAACGAGACAATGAAATGATTTCACAGCTCTTCGTTGTCTGCCGCCATGAGACCGGTCTAGGTCGTCAAACCGGGACTTTATTATTATTTGTGTTGAGCTAAAATTTGACTTCGTTGATTGTCAGCGAAAAAATGCAATCTGTGACATCCCTTACACCCGAGACCCTTAAGCACATCATCAGTAATGATTTCGGATGGCGGGGGTCCGCCGCGGGCGTCCGAACAATTTTACGGTACAGTGTTTTTATGGGCGGAATTTAAACCGGGCGCCGGGACCGCGCCGGGACTGCGCCGGGACCGCGCCGGGATATATTGTCCAATAAAGCACAGCGCGGGCCATAAATGTCCGCTAACACTTGCAACGCCGCCGACTTCGCGTTAAATTGCAAAAGGGGGGTAAAATTGGAGGTTTTTCTTGCGGATATTTTCCGGCGCTGTCAGATTTTTCCCGCCATACTTTGTCGCATCCCCTATTGCTTCCAGCGTACAGGGTTGTATTTTGCAATAACATTATTCAGTGTCAACTTGTATTACATATATTATATCATTACTTTATATATACATATATTTACGTATACGCATAGAACTCTGTTGAAATAACGTGCGTTTTCTCAGCACTAGAGTACAAAACGCGTACACTCTTCTTAAGGTCATACAACACAAATCTACAGTAAGTCGCCATATTCTATGGAACTCCTAAATTCCATCAGTAAGTGCGAACGTGGAACGTTGATGTATTTTGGTTTGAAGTGCGCTGTAGCTATTAAAAACGGGTATGCGGTGTAAGTATTCGTTCTTATCATGACCATCTTTTAAGTCAGTGCTTTTTAGTGTATTACTTATAAATGTCCCCTTCAATACTTCTTAATAGAAACGGTCGTGACGTCATCCGTGGATAAAATTTTCATCTCCAGTGCTAAGTCGGTTGCTCATTCCTATCATATCCAATATAGTTACATAGCGGGCTTAGAAACAAGTTAAAATATATACTTACGCGAAATATAAAAAAGCTCATTGTATAATGTTAAACTTAGCACCGCGCCCGCGAAGCAGCCGCGCCCGCGGCGGCGCTGCACGCGCGGCGAGTGCATTTAGTGGCGTCGTAAAACTGATCCCGGCTTTACGGCCTCCGCTGCAGGGGGAGCAAAATAGAGCAAGAAGTTATTGTCTCAACGAAATGAACGAGACGAGCGTCGGGTGTACAAAATCAGGGCGCTCCGCCCCCGCGACATGGTCACGCGGAGCTCGCGCAGCCACACGGACGCACGGACGCACGTACGCACGGACGCACAGGACTTACTGCACGGACCGCCCACCACCGCCACTCTCCCAACACACCACCCTATCCTGAACACATACACACATAACACTACAGCAGAAATAACGTGACGACGATGCGCGAATATCCGCCGCAGCAGCCTGCCGTGGGACGCACAGCGGCCACTCGATAGAAGTAGACGACGTACCGATAGCTCAATGTCCGACGTCCACTTTGTTCCGTCGATACTAAAACTAAAGCGTTACGTGCAGCATCGCGTGTCCTTCGGGTGAGACGGTGATGTTGATGATATTAAATCAATCTTGACACCCAAAGTTTACGTTTCTGTATACTCTTATTACATACAAATCGGAAGAACAACTGGTAAGAGGTAACCGTGCCGACACAAAAACTCGCTGAGCGGCCTACGCACAGGGCGAGGCCTGTTGCTACTGCCGCGGTCGGCACTGCTCGGCTGATGGAACGGATATAGCTTAAAATGGAGATCTTACATTGGCAAGCGCAGCGTGAGACGGCCGCATGATAGACCAAACCTGAATATGTTGTATTCAGGTCGCGCCGGGTTCCGGTGGCGGCGGTCCGCGGGCGCGGCGCGAACACTTGTCACGCGAGACGGGCGCGTTGGTCGAGCGTTGGGGGCCGGCGGCGGGTTGCAGGCGCAGGTTGCAGCGCTTGTTTCTCAATCGCTAAAGCTTCTTCTCAAACTTTACGAGGCCACATCCGGTACACGTGTAGAGTGTAGACGGCAGTGCGGGGTGTTGCGGGTCGGTGCGGCGGGCCGGGGGCCAGTCACCCTGTTCCCCGATAAATAAGGGCGAGAAGCCGCGTGCGCTCGTGCAGTGCGCGCGCCCGCCCGGGAACTCGTCCGCTCGGATTTTTCAACTGGCAATTTTGTTTATAATTTATGTTCGCTATCGCCTCCGCTGCGCATCTGTGATTGCTTTTAGTGATATTGAAGTCGCTCGGGGTTTCCAGCCCTCAACGAGAACAGGGGCGTTACAATTTTCGATTTGAATTATAGCTAAGAATACTCTAGATTGTGTAACTTTATCATAGATAAAAAAAAAGAAAGAAAAAGAATGAAAATCGGTTGTCTTTTGAGAAATGAGGCATCACATATAGACACACAAACCTATAACAATCTACCTTGTGATGTTCACCGGGTCGTCGGTCCCTCCAGCAGCCGGCCGCCTCACGCTGCGCGTGACAATACGCGGTCTCTACTCTAGGGTCTTTCCACTCCATCTGTCGTTTGATCTCGGCTTTTCGCGGTCTCCTACATTATTATAAATCCACTGGACTCTGCGAGCGTTATTCCTCAATGTAACATTTTACAAGTGCGTCGATCGTAAAAAGAAACGAGTATAGCCTTCCCCGTAAACAGTTCAGTGACTAACCTTTGCTAGAAGGCCTGCATTTATATAAATTAAAAAGAATCTTGGTATAAACTGGATAAAGAGGGTCGACAGTTAACATTCCTCAAACGTTTATTTGCGAAGAGCGCCCCCACGCGCCCCCACACGCTCCCACGCCCCCCCACGCGCCGCCGGCGCCGCCGCGCATTGCGCACCGCGCTGCCAGCCAGCTCCGGATCCAACATCGCCTGTCGCCGCCCCGGACCGGCTGACATTGATTCCACGGAATTTTTCGTAATTCATTTGGTACCGCCCGCTGCGCGCGGTGGGCGCGGGGTCCCGGGTTCAATCCGACACAGCCCGGGCGTACCCCGCGTGCTGCACCGTCACCTGTCGCACCGTGCGACGTGCGACGTGCGACGTGCTCCCGCTGCAACACTTCCAAACGCCTCTTAGTTGCTTACGTTCGTATTATTTAAAATAAAACTTTCGAGCTCAACGTGTACAGTGCACGTTTCCTACCACAAGTTACCGTTTGCTTGACATCAAAAAGGCGTCTGTTAGTTTCTACCGTCGGTTTACCGTTGTACTTTTAAACACCCGATAGGTACCCCCCCCCCACACACACACACACCCACACACCCACACACCCACATCACTTTCAGGTCGACGTGTATGTACTGACAGTGAATCTGTAATAATTCGTATGAATACGACAGTAGGCAAGTAATACATCGCTTCCACTCGTTATCTGACGTTTCGCACTAGTAAAGTAATTCGTCAAAGTCAAAACCTTTGATCCGGATACAGTTATTTTTATACAATACTGTTAGACAGAAACAGGAACTGCAGTATTAAATATATACTCATGACCTTACAGATACGTATACCCGATAACAAACTGGTACATTTGTTAACATATGACTACACCTGCAATCTCTTCCGCTACGTCAGATCATACAGACATTATATCATATGCTCAGATGTTTCGCTGCGACCGATTGCGTTGCGCTGGCGGTTGCTTAAAAATCTGATACTTTTGAACAACATTTGATCGATAGTTGCTCATTACACTTTTTAAAATATGTTCCATGCTGATCAAGCCACCCCTTCCGTCCCAGGGGGCAGACGAACGATTTAATCTTTCCGCAGTAAAAAGCCAGCATCCTCGCAGTTCCTGTATCAATTCCGCCGGCGCGTGGCACCGCTCCAATCTCATCCCCCCAGCTTTTGTTGGCCGGAGTCAAACTGGCTGCACTTAAACGATTGTATGGACTTAACCGCTTGCGATACGCTTTTTAAATATCTTTGTACCTTCTCGGTTTTATTAGTATATTGTGTTATTGTTAAAACATTTCAAAACTGCGGACTGAACTAATAAACGGAAATGTAGCTAACGACCAAATTGGCGCTGCGGGATGCGAAGTGGCGCGCGCGCCGCGGCGCTCGCACGGCTATTTATTGTATGATTATTGTTTGAAATATCTTGAGGGAGAAGAAAACTATGCGATTATTACACTACACAACAGCATCGTTAGTATTGAATGTTATATCTGTAATATAGCGTAACACTTGTGAAGTGTTCGTTATTAAACCGGTGCGGGTCCGCGGCGCTGCGTGCCGGGCGCCTCCAGACGAACTGCTGGTTGCTGCTCCTGCTCCGGTTAGTTCCCCCGCCGGCAACCCGACAACCCGACAACCCGACAACCTGCCCACTACACAAATACACAAACCCTGTATCGTTTGCTATATCGAGTGATGAGAAGTTATATACTTTTTTAGTGATTAAAAAATAATATTTCCAAAAGATAAATGCTACCAGCGTATACTGTTTGCTGATTTGCATTCATTGTATGAGGTAAATTCCTGAAGTGGGGCCCCACCAAGAACTTAAAACAGTAAAAATAGATCCTCTTAATCGAATCGCATTATTTCATTATACGTCACAAAGAGAGCAATGTGTTTTCAAAAAGAATGAAGCAACTTCCTGTTAATGTTGCTTGTAGTACAAGAAGTTCGAAAAAATGCTCGTCTGATGTATAAAACTGGTGCCAACTCGTCGCTGCGGCAACGGGTGCGAGCCATCAGTTTTCCTGTCTACCCTCTCTTCGTGAATGCTGCAGCAGCTGCGGCTGCGGCTGCGGCTGCGGCTGCGGCTGCGGCGCTCGCGTCTCGTAAAAACTGCATTAACCGTGTGCCGCATCATCTGCATAGTTTGCAGTGGGCACGTGCTCGGACTGAGGCTGGGGCTCGGGTCTCGGCCGCGTGACTGATGAGCGGTCCGCTTACCGCATACGTCTCCCCGGGGACAGATAACATACTCTTTTACGGGTCCCACGGATAACTTTTTACTATACGCATAATACACATATTTTTAACCGACGAAGTAATGACGGGGATGCTCACCCCGTAGTGATCAATAAACAAATTGAAAAATACAAGCGTGTACCGCTTTTTAATTAAGCAAAAAAAATTTAATTAGCTACCCGTTTAGTTTTAAATAACATTTAGAAGATCGATTCTATTATTGTTAGATTCTTTGACAAAAAAAATATTTATATATGACTATGAATGGTTATCGGACGTCGGTGGGAAACATGAAGGGCGTTGGTTGTCCTTCATTCACTGTCAGGAGGACATTTAAATGTAATTCCGCGGTTGGTAAGGTACTTCGTAAGGTGTGGTAGGTACCTGCAACATGAATGCATCTCGCATCGTGCGTAGTTCACCAAAACAACGAGTGTACTACATTAACTATTTTAGATAATACCGAATGCGGAACTTCCGCCGGCGCCGCGCTGCGCGAAACAAAAACAAACTTCCGGAGCTTCTCAATTTACGTCCGCCGCGGCGCGGAACTTTCGACTTTCTTCATAACACCTAATCGATTTATTGCCTCATCCATTTGTCAAGAGGAACAATCGCGAAGTTCACCCGGCCTCGCGCAAACTTCATGCAAACTTCCCCGTGCCTTATTAAAGTTTTTTTTTCTCGCGAACAAGCTAACACGTGTCGCGGACAAGTTCCTGATGGATTTTCGAAACCGCCTCTCCTGATTGAATATGAGAAGGGTTGGGCTTCTCTCTCTGGTTTTGTCAGTTCCAATAATTTTATCAATTACTGGTGAACTTATAATGTCATCCAACTTGCCACGTAAGTGGAGTTTAAACGGGGGAAAAGTATTTTCAGCCGATAGGTAAGAACCTCATATATTTGACCTGCTGACTGCTGACAGCGTTATAGCTGAGTACGCGTGGGAGCCGGAGTACGGTGAGACGGCGCACCAGCTGCCGAACACTGTCACTGTTACTAGTTTTATAAATAAAAAGAAACCGCCCCGGATAAATAAAAATGACCCACCGAGGAAGGTCAACGCGGTGTTTGCCCTCATGCAGCACTACTCCTCTCATATTTGTTTTTATTTTCTATGATATAATACATTCAATGAATTCAACCTATCATACAAACTTTGTGAACTCAATTAGCGTTTGCAAGAAAGCAATGCTATAAAAATACTTTGCGTTAAAAGATACTCTACAATATGCCTCGATAAAAGCTTAACGTAGCCTAGGGTCAGAAAAAGTCTGTTGAAACCCTGTTCCGACTAAAAGAGAATATAAAACGTTATGAAAGGAGATCATGACCCCTGTAGCGGGGCTCCGCTCTCGCGTAGGAGCCTCCGATAGCGGCACCTCATATTGTGTGGAGTGCTGGATTAGATTGAGTCGACGTTTGTCCGACATAATTGGATGAGCGACGCTCAAGCGAGGAGCGCCGGACTGATTGTGCTCGCACAGCCCCCGTCCGGCTCCCCGGCGGCTGGCCGCACGTAATTTTTATTAATTTGCCTGATTTTAGTGAAGTGTTTCGAGGGTATTCTACTATAATTGGATTCGGATCCGAGTGCCTCCAAGTGGCTGTCGAGTGGTGCCCAACTGACGGCCGGATGTACGCGTCGGCGCACTGCAGCGGCACTGGCGCGCTCCTCGCATCGGGCCACGTGCCTGCACTTTAATAGTTTACATCGCCTTATACTAACTAGGAGTAGTAAACAAATAGGCAAGAGGTATAAATTTTAAATTCCTAAGAAATATATATTCGTTGCGTTAACACGAAATCTCCTGAGCGACCGCCTCCGCCTACATGGACTTCCACATTACAATGTGTCCTCACCTCAGGCTATGGAATCTGGAATTTAAGATTTCGTTATAATATCTTGGATAAAAAGTCTTAAGATTAAACTCTAAACGGCCCCGGGTCTAACGATCTCCGCAACGATCGCTGCGCTGCCTGCTCCCAGCAACGACCTCCTTTCTTGATATCCTTTATTATCTTATATTTCATTATTGCCGTTAAATTAAATTAACAATATCAGCTAAATAGCATTTCCGCCGCGATATCTCATCCTTTCTTGGTTCATAATTATAGCTTTACAGGGAACGTACAAACACAAATACCAACCAGGCAAAAGATGTAATATTATATTAGTTATCGGTAGTAAAAGCTTCCTGTGTTGTGTAACACCATTACCGAATACAGTTAACAGTTAACAGTTAGTAGTTTTTCCTACTTTTTTACATATACAGGATAGCTTAACACTAAATGCACGCAGCTCGAGTCTCGTCCAGTTAAACGTCATCGGGGCACTTTCCCCGGCGCGCTGCGAGCATAAATTCGGCGCCGGCCGCAGCGCTCGCGTGTTACCAGATCATTTAATTAAACATGCAAATAGCACCAGGGCGCTGCCAGCCGCCTGCCAGCCGCCTGCCAACCGCCTGCCAGGCTGCTGGCGGTTGCTACCGGGGCGCGGCCTTTGACATCTTTCAACAAAGTCTTCCGCACATACTCTATTAACTTAAGTAAAATAACATGAACAGGAGAGGTGGGTGGATACATTTTTTCTATTCAATGAGGCCACGAGACGAGCGGTACGTTCACTTGATGGCATACGATGATTTATACAGCAATCTCGTTACTCTAGTAATTATACTAGCTACAACGCTGTTCAAACTGGAACACGGTAACGTTTGCTCGCTGCTGTTTGCCGTACAGGCGATACCTGTTGTAGTGGCTACCCACACGGTTACCGGCAACGGAAACCTGTTGTACAAAACGCCTCATTTTAATATCAACTTTATTATCTTCTGTTGAAATCTGTATGAAAAAAGATTAACGAAAGATGTATACAAGGTCGACCTAGGCGGACATGTTCCGGTCAAATCGATGTCCTAAAGAAAGTCCGGGTCAAGAGTACTCGCAACCGAGGAGTATGCATGAAGACGCTCATGAAAGTGGAGGAAGCGAGAGAGGTGTGCCAGGATCGCAGCAGGTGGAGAGAGCTGGTCTCTGCCTACCCCACTGGGAACGAGGCGTGATATATATGTATCTTCTGTTATTGCAACCGTTCCACAATGGACTACTGGTTATATTGTGAATATTCTCATCACCAAATATTTTGTGTATACAAGAACACCCCAGGGAGTTTCCTGTGTTTTCAGCACAATCAACTTTAACAAACGTCAGTAAAATTCTATTGTTATATTTCCATCAAGTACGTGGCTCAGTTGTATAAAACTTCTCCAATCACCGCCACGACATCGAGTCCTCTACCCTGAAAGACAATTGACCACTTCCCTTGCCCATAATGAATTTAAATCAACTATAATATAACGTTTATAAGCTATTGCTAATTCGATCCGTTGTCGGAAGGCGGTCCAACTAGCCCAGATTAAGTTACACCTCGCCGACAGCTGCAAGATCTAATCTCGCTTAAGTAATTCTCTTAGTCTCACTTAACAGCGGCCCGACTGCAAAGATGCTATCTCACTCTGCATACTTCAGCCGTGTCTATACTTAACTGTGATAAGATTAGGTGCAGACGGTAACGCACGTTTTTCATAAACAGCTCCAACAGTTCCGCAGTGGGGCGGAGTGGGGGTGAGTGCGGGTGAGTGGTGCAACAGCACCGAGTGTTGCTGTCCGACAGATAAATCTAATTTATGCGCACAGGCACCGCCGGCGGGGATTTATTGACACTTTAGGCGAACCTATTGTAACCCCCGGTAACACGCGGCACAGGAAGAGCGCGTGCAACGAGTCTATGACTGACTACATACCTGTAGCGCTTTGTCGTCATAGTGACAATGAGGCTTTGTCGTCCGGAATAGTCTTAGTTTCATATGATGAAAGCCGAAACAAAACGACAATGTTATGGCGGCACATTGACAGTTCGAGGGTCCGGCCGCGGCGTCGCAGCGGGCGCTTCCGTGTTACAATTGATCTATCCGCTGGCCTTGTTGGCGGATGTCGCATTTCGACGAAATATATATGCGTTGTGTGAAGTTGAATGGGTATCGAACTCGCGCTTCTTGGAGTCATGTGGAGCGTAATTAAACCGCACCGCGAGCTGAGCAGCCACAGCTCCACGGCGAGGGGTTTGCGTCAGCGGTTATTAACCCGCAGCCACTGAACGAGTTCCAGTCGCAAGTCGCAAGTCGCAAGTCGCAAAGACGTTACGACGCATTGGCCCAGTTAAAGTTGTTTACTGCGGAGCGCTCCCGCTCCCGGTTTTGTGATGTGTGGGCACACATACGGAATGAGGATCCTCCCCATCCGCCGATCCACCCCCCGGCGTAATAAAAGGTCAATATTTAGACGAGAAATACAACCTCGGCGTTTTTTAAATCTACCGCATATACTGAATTAATGACTTGAGCACTTCCCGTTGCATTGTGACCCCTAACACCATCGCGTTAACGTTGCTTGTTCTCGGGCGGAAGTAGACAGGAAGAAAAATAAATTTCCGCACCTTAACAATACTTGTCTCTCGTCAGACGTAATGCGATATAAATTACGTTCATGTGTTTACCGCGCGGCTCGTTAGCTGCGGCAGCTGCGGCAGCTGCGATATGTCCCGGGTTCGTTTCTTGCGCGAAACAATTTACATTTAACGTGCATTTACTGTTATGGGAGTCTTCAGCTTTCAGGCTTAAGTTCACCATTTCACTGTTGCTGTTTCGTTTTCGTTGAATAGTTCTACGCATGATGTTTGCAAAGCTGTAGCCGTTCTCCAAAAATGGAAAAAAGTATTTCCCGTTACATCTATCCTGTTACAGCGCTAATACAGTTTCCTTAAACAGAAGGAATCTCGGCGGGCTCGTAGCGCTGGACCGCCATTTAATCAAGCCAAAGTGTTGAGTGAACACGCACCGCAAACATACGAGCAGCTCGCCGTGACTACCCAATCCGCGAGCAAGGAGTGGCCGGTCGGGGGCCCGGCGCCGGATGTAAACGGATTTTTCCGGCTTCTGAAAGTTTTACGTGCATTCGGGGGGAGCAGTGGGAGAGTCGCGCGCGCTGTTCTAACGTCAGCGCGCCCCTGCACGCGCACGCGCACGCGCACACGCTGCGGCTCCGCTGCGGCATTACCAGATGTTTATTGCTGAAAATGACCTCCTTCCATAAAGAGAAATTAATTTTCATTAGGATAATATCCTTGTATTAACCATAATTACATTTTTCTCCACGGTTGACCTCAATGTGCAATTGACAGTGTTAACTGATAACAAAGCCACAGAGCGCGGCGCCCACGCCGAGCCGGCTAGCGCTAACTAGTGTCGCAACTGGGTTAAATACGATACATTTTGTTAGTCAAATTAATAACTAGAAGAGAGCTTGTTCCTGCGCTGAAAAGAGGATATTTAGATTTTATTGTAATAATACACGAATAAAAACAAAACAACGTGTGGAAATAAGAACCTACAGCTAGGCTAGACTAGGCTAGGCTAGGTGTCGATTAATAGGGTGACCGAGCTGGACGACTCGGCCACCAAAGAGACGGTCGAGGCTGCGGTCGTCGCAGCAACGGGCTGCCCAGCCGGGCAGGTGAAGGCCCTGTCCGTAAGGGACGGGCCCGGGGGGATGGGCACCACCATCGTAACGTGTCCGGTCGCCGCCGCGAAGCTGCTGGCGGAGAAGGGCCGCGTCCTGGTCGGGTGGACCTCGGCCAGGATCGTGGCTCTGGAGCAGCGCCCCTTGCGCTGCTTCAACTGCATGGCGATCGGGCACACCTCCGCTACGTGCCCATCCCCCAAATGCCGGAAGGATCAGTGCTTCCGATGCGGGAAGGTGGGTCACAGGGCCGGCGAGTGCCAGTCGGAGTTCCGATGTTCCGTCTGCGCCGACTCTGGTCGGAAGTCCAACCACTTGATGGGGGGGAGAACTTGTCTCCCCCCCAGGGTCAAGGGAAAGGCTGCGGCCGGGACACCTTCCCGCGTCGCGGAGAAGAATAGTGCGCCTGCAGGAGGTGAGAACATGGTCATCAATTAATTGATGGCCCACATCTCACTCCTGCAGGCGAATCTCAACCACTCCGCCAGCGCTCAGGACTTGTTCCTGCAGTCGTTGGCGGAGTGGGGATGCCACATTGGCGTGGCATCAGAGCCGTACAGGATTCCCGCCCAATCATCCTGGGTTGGAGACCTGGACGGCACGGTGGCGGTGCTGGCGAGAGCGGGCGCCTGCCCCCTCTTCAAGTCACTAGAGAGGGGGCACGGCTACGCGGCGGCAGGTTGGGGGAGATACGCTGTCATCGGGGTGTACTTCTCCCCCAACCGATCCCTGGCAGAGTTCGAGGTGTTTCTCGACTCTGTCAGGGCCGCCGCGGGCAGGTTGTCACCGAGGGAGATCTTGGTCCTCGGCAACTTCAACGCCAAGTCTCGCTCTTGGGGCGGCACCGCCACCGACGCGAGAGGGAGAGCAGTTGAGGCATGGGCACTGCTCTCCGGTCTGAGCCTCCTCAACGAGGGAAACGCGCTCACGTGCGTGCGAGGGTCGGGGGGGTCCATCGTGGACCTCTCCTTTGCCTCACCGGCGCTCGCGCGCCGTGTGGCAAATTGGCTGGTGGAAGAGGAGGTGGAGACCTTATCGGATCACCGATATATCAGGTTCGAGGTCTCCCCTCAACAGGGGCGCGGCACAACATCATCGCGCCCCGGGTTCCACTTCCCTCATTGGGTCCTCGGCAAGTTCGACAAGGAGCTCGCCGAGGAGGCGGCGCTGTTCCAGAGATGGAACATGCCCCGAGGCTCAGACGACGACGGCGTCGACGAGCTGGAAGGTCGCATCCACAGCGCTCTTCAGGAGGTGTGCGATGCGGCCATGCCTAGGATGCGGCGACGTCCTGCGGACCGCCGCCAGCTGTACTGGTGGTCGGAGGAGCTCTCCGGCCTCCGGGCGGCGGCCCAGGCTCGTCGCCGGGCACTGCAGCGTTGTCGGCGTCGGCACACGCAGGTGACGGGGGAGGAGGAGCGGCTGCAGGTTCAGTATGCCGAAGCCCGCAAGACCCTGCGGCTCGCCATAGTCCGGGCGAAGACCCTTGCTTGGGAGGAACTACTGGCAGGGGTCGACAGGGATCCATGGGGGCGCCCGTTCAAGACGGCACGGAAGAAGCTCTGTGCCGCAGGCGCCCCCTTAACGGAGGCCCTGGACCCGGACTTCCTCCAAGGGGTGGTGGACCGGTTGTTCCCGGGGGCTGACGCGTCATTCCAGCCCCCGGTTATGTCCACCACCGCCCCCGCGGCGGCCACAGAGGAGGGCCCTCCTCTGACGGAAGAGGAGCTGGACGTGGCCCTGGGTCGTCTCCGGGGTCGACGTACGGCTCCGGGGCCCGACGGGGTCCCATCGAGGGCCCTCTGGGTGGCCGCGAGTCACCTGCGCGAGGAGCTCCAGGGACTGTACGACGCCTGCATTCGGCACGTGCAGTTCCCGGAGCGCTGGAAGACGGGCAGGCTTTGCCTGCTGCGGAAGGGGGACCGTCACCCCGACTCCCCTTCCGCGTACAGACCGATCGTCCTTCTGGACGAGGCGGGTAAGGTCTTCGAGAAGATCTTGGCCGGCCGTCTCGTTCGGCACCTCGCCGAGGTGGGACCGGGCCTCCATGAGGCCCAGTACGGATTTCGGGCAGGGCGATCCACGTTGGACGCCCTGCTCGACCTGAAGGGCCTCTGTCTGGAGGCCTTCGGTGACGGCGAGGTGGTCCTGGGGGTGTCCTTAGATATCGAGAACGCCTTCAACAGCCTGCCATTCGCGACGATCAGGGGGGCGCTGGAGTTTTTCCGGCTCCCCCCCTACATGGTCGGGCTGTTGGGGGCGTACCTCCGGGACAGGACGATCGTCTGGGTTGATGGCAGCGGCGAATTACATCGGCGGCGCGTGGAGAGCGGGGTTCCACAGGGGTCGGTCTTGGGCCCCTTGTTGTGGAACCTCGCGTACGACTGGCTGCTGCGGCAGCCGGTCCTCCCCGGGACGAGGGTACTATGCTACGCGGACGACACCCTCGTCTCGGCCCGGGGGAGGAGTTACGACGAGGCTGCTCGTCTGGCCGCCACTAGCACGTCGCTGGTGGTGGACCGGATCGAGCAGCTGGGTCTGAGGGTCTCCGTCACGAAGACGGAGGCCCTCCTCTTCCACGGACCCCGCAGGGGTCCACCCCGGGGCGCGATCATCCCCGTCCGGGGCGAGAGGGTCCCAGTGCGGGGAGCCCTTAAGTATTTAGGGCTCACTCTGGACGGGCGATGGAGCTTCGGGGAGCACTTCGAACGGCTTCTCCCGAAGCTCACCGCCACCGCCGCTGCGCTGGGCAGATTGCTGCCCAATGTCGGAGGGCCGGGTCATTTGTGTCGGCACCTATACTCTGGCATCCTGCGGAGTATGGCACTGTACGGAGCGCCCGTATGGGTGGATAGGTGCGAGACCGCCAAGAACGGGCCCGTGTTGGAGAGGGCCCAACGTATCCTGGCGAACCGAGCCTGTCGGGCGTACCGTACGGTGTCCTGGACGGCGGGTACGCTTCTCGCGGGCGATGCGCCTTGGCATCTACAGGCGCAGTCGCTCGCGGAAGTGTACCTCTTCCTGCGGGATGCCGGAGAGCGTCGGCCGGACCCAGCCACGGTCCGCCGGATCAGGCGCGTTGCCCATGACGCCCTGATCCGGCGGTGGGAGACGGAGTTAGGTAACCCTGCCGCCGGCCGAGACACGGTGGAGGCCATCAGACCCCACCTGTCCCGGTGGATGAGCCGGCGGTACGGGGCCTTGACGTTCCACCTGGTGCAGGTGCTGACAGGCCATGGATGTTTCGGCAAGTACCTGCACCAGGTGGCTCGTAGAGAGATGACGCAGGAATGCGTCGAGTGTGGTGCGCCGATTGACACGGCGCACCACACTCTGGCGGAATGCCCGGCATGGGGGCCGCAACGCCACGCCCTCGTCGCGCAAGTCGGCAGTGACCTCTCGCTGCCGACTGTAATCGATCGTATGTTGAGCAGCGAGAGGTCTTGGAGGGCGGTGGCCTCCTTCTGCGGCGCAGTGATGCGTCAGAAGGAGGCCGCCGAGCGCACGAGGGAGGCCGACGCCGCTGCCGCACCTTGCAGGCGGCGGCGGGCCGGCGGGAGAGCGCGGCGGCAGAACCACGCCGTCCGCTTCCTCCCGCCGTGAGCGATGGGCCCCTAGCCGAGCACGGTGTGAGGGGGCGTACGGGCCGTTGGGCGTGGCCCTTTGGGCCTTTTGTCGTGTTTCCCCTGGGGGTGCGTCCCCCGGGGGAGTCTTGGTTTTTGTCCCCCCCTCCCACTTCGACGAGGGGGGGGAGTCTGGAGGGAGGAGGCCGCCGCCCAATTCCTTCACGGGAGGGCGGCGGCCGGGCATGCGCTCCGTCGTGGGCGCGCGGTCGTCTGTGGGGTCGGGGGGCCCCAACGTGCCGGTCCCGCGAGGGGCCGGTACGGGACGGCAGGTGGGTGCCTTTGCTCCCCGCGGGCACCCACCAAGAGGAGTTTTATACGCGGAGGCGCCCGGAGAGTTGCTCGGCTGAAACCCGGGCGTCTCCAGTATGCGTGTGGCGGGACAAGCGGTGGTGGTTTTAGTGGGTATGGGGGTCACGCACAACATCTCAGTGGCCCCGAGCCCCACATAACCCGGCGTCCCCCCCCTTGAAAAGGACGCTGGGTATGCGTTAACAGCATTTCCACCACCGATATCAAAAAAAAAAAAAAGGTGTCGATTAATAGTTATATAAACGTCCTAAATAAGTTTTCAACGCGAAACCAATTACAGGCTCCGGGGGCCGTTCGATTTTCTTCGACGGAGGTCAGGCGTGCTGCGGGTCGGGGGTCGGGGGTCGCGAGGTTCCGCTACTAATTTAGATGTGAAAAGCGATCCGTTCGCGTGAGTTCATGTAACGGCGACCCCCGCGCCGCGGACGGCACCTGCCGGTACTCCCACGGACACCCACGGACGAATGAAGAATGCTTCACTACTTCTTTTCACAGGCCGTGGATCCGGCCCACGAGCCCAGTGTCAGATGAGCTGTAAGAGCTGTAAGAGCCGCTGTAGCTTGCCGCCCGATCTACATCAGGAATATTGTTGCTTCACTACTTCTCTACGAAGACAGGAATGTTTTAAAATTTCTAAGTTAACATAAACGCAAGTAACATCTTTTGTAAAATACATATTATACAAACTAAGCAATGATGTACTAATATAAGTTTGGCAAATATCTCCCTTCCGCTTTTTTGCTCTTTATTCAATGCTTTATAAAAAGTGTTACAGTGATCGGATTTAGTTCAATTATGCGCCGTTTTGTTCGATAATCTGTTTCCATCGAGACGGCAACTTCATAATACCTCCCTCGTAGAAGCCCCACTCCTTATTTGCGAAGAACTCGGACAGCCACTTTTCACAAGCCTCTTTTGAGTTCAACTTTACACCACCAAGGGCGTTCACCATGGACAGGAACAGGTGGTAATCACTTGGCGCTATGTCCGGGCTATATGGTGGATGCGATAAAACCTCCCATCCGAGCTCCCGTAGCTTCTGACGAGTCATCAACGAAGTGTGTGGTCTGGCGTTGTCCTGGTGGAACACTACACCCTTCCTGTTGGCCAATTTTGGACGCTTCTGGTCGATCGCCTGCTTCAAGAGGTCCAGTTGTTCGCAGTAGATGGTAGAATTAAGCGTCTGGCCATATGGGAGCAGCTCATAGCGGATGATTCCCTTCCAATCCCACCAAACACACAGCAAAACCTTCCTGGCCGTCAATCCCGGCTTGGCCACTGTTTGGGACGATTCACCGGCCTTCGACCACGACCGTTTTCGCTTGATATTGTCGTATGTGATCCATTTTTGGTCGCCAGTCACCATCCGCTTCAAGAATGGGTCGAGTTCGTTCCGTTTCAGCAGCATATCGCAGGCGTTGATTGGGTCCAGAAGGTTTTTTTGCGTCAAATCATGCGGCACCCAAATATCAAGCTTTTTTTTGTATCCAGCCTTCTGCGGATGGTTTAAAATGGTTTGGTGACTAACTCCCATCTCCTGGGCGATGTCACGAGATGCCACATGCCGG
This sequence comes from Troides aeacus, assembly GCA_033220335.2. Lineage (NCBI taxonomy): Eukaryota > Metazoa > Arthropoda > Insecta > Lepidoptera > Papilionidae > Troides > Troides aeacus. The sequence goes on from CM067280.1 coordinate 11,956,464, forward strand.
TCTAACTCGATGTAGTCCATGATTTGATCGGTATTTGTCGTCACAGGTCTTCCGCCGGCTGGCTTATCCATGGTGTCGATTTCACCGGCTCTGAATCGTCGAAACCATTCCTCCGCGGTTCGAAGTGATAGAGTACCATCCCCCAAAACACCATTAATCTCACGGAACGTTTCTCTAGCGGATTTGCCTTGAACGAAGGAAAACTTTAAAATAGCGCGAATTTCGGCGTTAGTGAACTCCATGTTTACACGTCTATAACTGTTGAACGCAATATCCAAACTAATTATGCATAGCGTCGTTTTGTAGGTTATGTCAAGACCTTTCATATTATGTATAGTATTGCCAGATACGAGCTCTGTAGCGCTTTGTACATAGCCGCGAAATTCAAAAGACAAAAAGGCGGAAGGGAGATATTTGCCAAACTATTATTACTGTGTACCGATTCACTGAATGTGGTATCGATTGGTAAAGTTACTCTGTACAAGTCTAAACTAGCTCGCCGGCCCAACGGTCAGAGCGCGCGGCCTTCGTTGCGGAGGTCGCGGGGTCGAATCTCGGCATGTACCGGTGACTTTAATGTTTAAGTTATGTACATTTGTGGACTTTAGTTACAACAGCGAGATACAAACGGTGAAGGAGAACATCGCGAGGATATCCGCACACTGATATCATCTTTGTGTGTGTGCGTGCATGGCCCCAATAAAGTGGCAACAGGCTCACCCCCAACGAGACCTAATCTGACCACATCTGGCGAAAAGTGAGTGTTTATTCACTTGTGCCTACCCCTACTGGGAAAAAGGCGCGATAAAATAATAAAATAAGTAACTCTGAACGGGTTTCCAACAATCCGTCGCCGTGAGCTCACGTGGAATGATTCTGTTCATTAATATGAGTTAGGTAGAACTGTTACGGCCGTTGCCGGTGTTGGTGCGTGTCGGTGCGCTGTCGGGGTCGCATGCGGCCGGGGCTCTGCACTCGGCGCCGCTGTTCCCGCGCCGATAAAAACTTTTTGTTTGAACATTTTAAAATTTAACAGTCGGTTCGTAAAACGCAAAGTGTCTTAGGCTTATCAGTCAACGCGGGCTTATTACGGCAATAACAATAAAGCGGAGCCCCCGCGGCCCGGCTGCGGCTCCGTAAGCCGATTGCTGGTTTATCGGTTTTATTGGAGGGCTCCCGACGCCCCGGGTTCGAATTAGTCCCACGCTAATTACCTTGAAATAGAACGGGCGCCCGAAGAGATGTGACACGAATTATGTTAACCGGCGATCTGGAAAGAGAGCAGAGTTACGAGTTCACCAGAGGGGTGCGTGCGCGTGCGCGTGCGCGTGTGCCCGTCGCTCGCAGCACTGCGGCACTTGTCCCGCTTAATCCACATTGATCTAACTCCTTTGTCAGTAGCGAGGTGATCCATAAATATACTAAACTTTTGTAAAAAAATCTTTAAGCTCCTTTCAAAGATTTTGTTTCAGTCGATGCGCGTTAGTTTTATGATATATTGTCGTTATTTAGTCTCATTATTGCTATGCCACGTATACAAGAGTGATTTGAGATCTCGTAACTCTACACCGCATGTCGTTACCGGGCAATTTACATTAAAGGTCCCCCACCTCGCGGTGGGGAGTCAGTCTCCTCCGGCAACACCGCGCCTCGCGTGCTCGCCGTGTGCTCGCCGTGTGCTCGCCGCGTGCTCGCCGTGTGCTCGCCGCGTGCTCGCCGTGTGCTCGCAACGCCCCGCGCGGCCGCCTGCTGCTAACGATATTCATCGTTACCAGTTCAATGAGGGCGGTTAATATGTTTGAGCGCGAGCATTTCTATTTGATTTGTTATTCCCTTACGCGGATCGTATAAAGAGATGTAATTATACATCAACGCGTTGTAAACGCTATATAAATAAGCGTAGTGTGGAGAACGACTGACTTTACTTGCGATAAAATTAAAACTATATTTAAATCGTGTAGTTTGTTGTGTTGATTGAACGCGTTGCCATTTCATGCTAACGAGTTTTATTTATTATATTGTTAGATCAATCTATGTAGTTATATTTTTTTTTAATGCGAGTCACTCCGCGGTCCCGCCGCGAGCCCGCGGTCCCGCCGCGGTGCGACGTGTTAATATTTTGATTTAATCGCTACCAACAACACTATCCATTTCAGAATTCCATTTACAAAGCCTCCTAGTTTGGATGATAGTAGATTTTTTTTATACTTGCTGGGCCTGCTACCGTCTTTATACAGTTAATTTGAATATACAACATAGAATCTAACATTGCAATGTACCCTGTACCCTCCCCTCCCTGTCTCCTCCAGACAAAATGAACACGTTTAGTTTTAGATCCCTTTATTGTTATCCAAATTTATATATTATATGTTACAAAATGGCCGCGACGTTCCTTTACATAATCCAAGTGAAATTAAAGATACAAAAGATACGTTGCGGTGTAGCAGTATCCAGCGGGCCCCCGGGCCGTCCCGCGGGGCCGTACGGGGGGCCGTACGGGGGGCCGTACGGGGGGCCGTACGGGGGGCCGTACGGGGGGCCGTACGGGGGGCCGTCCCGCGGGGCCCGCTCGCCCAAATTAATTTAACGTCGCAAACTGCGCGGACAACATGTTAAGTTTTCCCCCGCACAAACAATATTTTTTCGTTTCTATACATTTTCCACAAACATTCTGTAATTGTTGTTCGAACTTACAAATATTTCTCTTGTGACTAAGATTCTGTAAAACAATGGAAACAAAACACAAGCCGGTCAGCTTCGCCAACGGGCTCCCTTGTGCCGTTCTCATGATTAATCGGACGGCGCGGACGGCGCGGGCGGCGGCGGGCGGCGGCGGGCGGCGGCGGGCGGCGGCGCGGGCGGCGGCGGGCGGCGGCGGGCGGCGGCGGGCGGCGGCGGGCGGCGGCGGGCGGCGGCGCGCGCGCAAAAACCACTCCACGCGTTTTTGCTCCCGCGAGCCGTCGCAGCCTCCGCATTTCAACTTTCACGCCATTATTCATTTCAGAGCCTCACTTGGTGTCTTTTTGCTCCGGAAGAGGGTGTGAACAGTTACCGGCCCGTCCGCGGCGCCGTGCAGCTCCCCTGCGGCTAAGTCGCTATAATATAATATTTTTTCAACTTAAGTGTAACTTTATCTCCAGTGTTTTGGACACAATAAAAATTTCAGCAGTTTCTTATTACTTTTCTAAATTCACAAACAAATTGTTATTTGATTGGATGCTGTAACGTTTTACAGATTTCAAACTAGCTGTAAGAGGAATCTTTTAGCTAACACAGCTTGTACTTATTCCTCTCGGTCCGGATAATCACTTTTTGTTTTCTTGACATCGAGGACCTATGAGGTTTTATAGCATCACGAAGTCCCGTAGCCAGGGATTACTAAACATCCAGCTGCCCACTCGAGCGGCCGCCCCCTGCAACATAAAACGGAAGTGCTCTTACGCCGCTCGCGAGCCGCCGGTTATGGCGGTCCATCCGGACGAGCCGCCCGTCAAATACTGCCAGTTAAGTTAACGTAGCGTGAAACTTATTTGTATCTTTGCTTAGTTGAGCAAAATGCGCCGACACTTACTGGAATGTTTACGAGTTTTACATGTCAGTTTTATACAAATTTACATCGGAACACAGCAATAAGTGCACCTCGGTAAGTACACGTAGCCGAGCAGCTGATTGTTACGGCACAATGGTAAGTCTCGTTGCTCCAGTCGTTTTGTTAACTTCCACGACGTCCAAACCTCGAACGTTTGCACTACCGCTTGGCAGCACAAATAGACGCTGCTGAGGGCTATGAGAGCTATGAGAGCTATGAGAGCTATACGTACCCAAACCAGAGATCTCTTAAATGTAATCACAAATAAGAATAGTGTTTATCTATTTGATTTCAGATTTACTTAAGAGAAATACACGCGTCACGGTAACGCATTCGCTCGCACGGCCCGCGCTTACAGCGACTATACCAATGGTTAAAAAAATGTTTTCTCGCACTTAATTTTACTCGCAAGAAGGCAAAAGCTAAGCGTTTCGAGAATCCGCCGCGTACACACAACTGTCCGAATCAATGAATGGGCTCCCCGTAGCCCCCGGCCCTCGCCCCCCGGGGGCTACGCATTACGTACACTATTTACTTGCGGATCGGGAAAAGGCGGTCCGGAGCAAATTCTCGCGGAGCCCTAACGACGCCGCCGCCGATTTAATCAGAACCCGGCGCTGATGAGATCGCCGCAGTACGCATTACTCCCCGGCAGCAGGGGCGCGGGCCCATCGCCGCTCGCCCCCTACCGTCCCCGTACCCCGAGACAACGCAGTAAACATTTAAACCTTGTCCTCCACCAGTGCCGTTGCGTCAGCGGCAGCTCGACTGTTGTTATCCTAATCATTGTCACCTGCTATCGACCGTTAGTGATCAAATTGTTTTGTTGTAAATAAATAATATGTTACATGGACAGTCCGCGCCGCGACCCGGCCGGCGGCGGGCGCGGGGCCGGCGGTCCCCGGCGGTCCCCGGCGGCGCTGCTGCGCGGGTCGTCGTACAAGTCGAAAAGCAGTTTACACCGCGTCTCATGTGTTTAAAGCAAACGGAACTGCCTTTTCAGCTGCTCCCATGGAACCGAGCAACTTCTGTCTAATAAAATGTTGATTATAGTTTGTAAATCAAACAGAACGAGTGGAGCGCTTCTGCTCACAGAAAGTCTTCCCCGAGTATCCGTCTCCGGCTGAAGTCTCTTTAATATTAATAACTAATTAGTTAGAGTGAGATTGCACTGGCAGACGGTCGGCAAATACTCCTCCGTGTGCTGATGAATAGCAAATGTTGGCGTAACGTGGCTGTACTTTGCGAACGTCAATCAGATATTCTATTAACTGCTGGAGCAGTTGTTAGCGTGTTTGCAGTCAGCGCGAACGAAAACATTACGCTTCATCGCATCAAGCTTCCGGCGACACGGCGCTTGATGCTAATACACTTTCTAAATTCTGCTCCTCGCTCCTCGCTCCTCGCTCCTCGCTCCTCGTGTGGATTTCTATAACGTACGTTATTATATTTAAATAACTAAGTATAGGGTGCCTGTGTACGTAGCCTATGTAAGTAATCATGTAAGTAAATCTATGTCGTACATACGTCACAAAGCACTACGGCTAACTCAAGTGTAAGGAACATAATACACGTGTATTAAATAGCAATAAGAAGTCCCACAAAGCCTTCGGGTCTATATCTTGGGAAACAAGAAATGAATCCATTTATGAAAATCGGGTTTCCATGGGGCGCGCGTCCCCCGGGAGGACCGTCCGGGACTTAATTTAATGTCGCAAATTGGGCGTACGGTTACTCGTACGTAATGCAGACGGCTCGCGGGATCCTCTCCCTCACACGAGAAGTAGTTCACTAGCGGTGGACTTCGTTCCGACCTCCGATCTCCGACATGCCTCCAGGAAGATATCGAGTGTATTAAACGCACAATGACAAAGTGCTTCCTGATCCAGCGCAGGTCTCCCCGACGGATATCTTACAGTAAACTACTTTTCGTAAACAATACCACGAGACAAGCAGATCCTCACCGGGTAACTGGCACCCCGCTCCGTGGTTACTTTATTTTACTTTCATTTTAAAGTATAAGGGTGTTTGCTATAAACACGTAACTTCATGTAAACTTTTACTCCAAAGCTTCTCCTTTCTCAATAACATTCATATACAAAAAAGGCATATACCTTTTGCCCCAAATTATTTTAGAGAAAGAGAGTAATCGACAGTCGACACGGCGTTGAGCGGAACTTTGTAACCCGTGATTATAAAGTAAACAGTAAGGACAAATGTAACATAAATATTCGTTTACAGAACTTCGTTTTGGTACTTAGTGCATACAATGTACATGCACGCACCGGACCTTAAATGTAAAGTTAACACTAAACAATATGTCAGAGCTGTCACGGTTTACTTCTAAGTTATTACAACAAAGTACCCTTTCATACTCCTAACGTCGATTTACTCTTTTCACATACAAAGGATACAAGCGACAGTTAAGCCTTAAAAATATGATCTCCGCACCGGGACAGCGGGACGGCGGGACGGCGGGACGGCGCCCGCGCGCGCGGAGCACCCGCCCTTCGTAATGGGGCACACACTTGACCGGCGCCGGTCAATACTGTGTTCCACTGTACTGTACACTACTGATAAATAGAAAAATAACACACACACACACCGACACACACTCACGCACGCTACAGCTTCTGCATGCGGTTGTGATGTTACTTAGTTCAGTGGCCCCTGCTCATCAGCATCCCTCTGAAATTTACGTTACTTTTGACTTTAACTTGCGAATACATTTTGAATTGAATATTGGAAATTGGAGTAAGAACAACTCTCAGCGCCGTAGCAGCCTGACCCCAGGTTCGCGTAGTTAACTTTTACAGGCTTGATGCGTTCCTCGTGCGTTTCTCGTGATGATGCATAACAGCTATCGTTTCATTCTAGTGTTCATTTTGGTGTTCATGTATACAACTCTTTACTCAACTCTTGTCTTTCTCCCGCTTTAATGTTAAATAACGTAGCTCCTGTCTGAGGTCGTCCAGGAAACTACCACAAGGCAGGGCACATTTTTCTAATGAACTGTACCGTGTCTCATGCCCTGATCAGACCGTGGTACTGTACCAACCTTCAGGATCAGTGGAAATCTACCAAACTTAGTTTTCCCTGTTTGCTTTACACGTAGTTGTTGTATAAAAATATATGAGGATAACTTTCCGTGGTCTCTGAACAATGATACCGTGGCCTGAGGGTGTGAGGGCTAGGGGGAGGTCCGGGTCCGCTCCCGCGGGTCGACACGCGACTGGCACTTTATCCGATTGGCCGTAATGACGCACGTGATTGCGCCGCAGCCTCAGCCCTTAGCCCTCAGCCCTAAGGGTCGCCGCCGCCTCTCCCCGGGAACGCGAGCTTCGATTGTAATATTAGAAGACAAGCTGCGTGCCCCACATTAATTTTTATCGGTCTATCGCGGCTGCGGCTGCGGCTGCGGCTGCGGCTGCGGCTGCGGCTGCGGCTGCGGCTAAGGCTGCGGCTGCGGCTGCGGCTGCGGCTGCGGCTGCGGGCCCCAATAACGGGATCGGATACTTCTCTAAACATTTTGCAGACAGTACACGTGGTGACTTCAAACTCCTATAATTACATTATGTTCTATTATATTCTTAGTTAGTAGTATTCGTAGTTAGTAGCTCGCTGGCCTAATGGTTAGAGCGTGCGGCTTTCATTCGGAAGGTCGCGGGTTCGAACCTCGGCATGTACCAATGACTTAATATTTAAGTTATGTACATTTGTGAACTTTAGTTACAACAGCGGGATACAAACGGTGAAGGAAAACATCGTGAGGAAACCCGCACTCTGATATCATTTTTGTGTGTGTGTGTGTGTGTGTGTTGTGTGGTGGTCCCAATAAAGTGGCAACAGGCACGCCCCCTGTTACATGGGACCTAATCTGACCACATCTGGCGAAGAGTGGGTGTTTATTCACCTCTGCCTACACCTACTGGGAAAAAGGCGTGATAACATAAAAAAAAAAAACTTATCTTAGGCAAGTTGTAGCCTCGTTTAAACATTACCTCCGTTTGTACAGTGGGGGGTCGCTCGTGTGAGCTATCTTATCTAATTTCAGTCTATTAATGTTGTTGTGTAACGATAACGCAGGACTCGGTGGTCTCTCTTGTCTTAGACCTCCTAGGAAGTGATTATGGTCAATTATTGAATATGAGACGTACCGTCCTATGTCCCAACAGGATGAGCGCAATGTGGCACTGTGTAAACATCCTCATTATTATAATATATTATTCATCACAGTTAAACTTATTTGTCGTAGTAGTCGACTTATTACACGAGAAGTTTTAAAGGAATTTCAAGGGTGTAAGTTTTACATTTAAAATGTACCCAGTGAGAAGCCTGCGATTTTTTAAATGTTTTCGATAGTAGGGATGTGCAGGTGACGTTATCCCACGGGGTGGGGGGTGGAGAGCACAGGATTAAAAATATTCCCGGTCTGTCCGCGCGGTCCGCCGGAACGTTTCCGGTTCGGGTCCGCGTTGTTTTACGGGCAATAAAACCTCCTCCGGCGCTTCACGAATGACGCATGCGGCGAGCAACGGACGCCGTGTAATTGTCGCTGGAAATTATGCCCTTTTCTTCCACCCCCACGCGCCGGGGTTACATTTAACAAAAGGCTTATGTTTAACGCGTCTTACCATACCCACCTTTTGTATTTAGTCACATAAAAAATATATAATTATTTCGTGGTCTTTATCACTTTTTATCAGTCGTTAAAAGCCTAGTACCGGACGTAGTCCCCGAAGGCTTCCACCCTCCCCACCAGGCCGAGCAGTCCGACGCTGCCGCTGGCCGCAGGCCGCGGGCCGCAGGCGGGCGCGACCTTCACCACAACGGCGGTCCACTATCAACATTTTTAAACGTGCACTCAACAGTGCAAAAATTAAAACAGGATATAACTTGATGATAATCAAAGGGTTAAAGTTTTTTTTCTTTTTCTAACAGTATGCATATTACTAACTCCACGATGCAAACTATATGTGTGGAAACGAATGATTACTTTCTGGTTAATAAAATTTTAAAAGTCGATTAGCTGACATCCTCATATTGTAAATCTGTCGCCGTAACAGCATCGCTGTGTTCCGACTGTCGACTAAAGAAAGCCAGGGTCCTCTAAGCCGGCATGCCGCACCGTCTACAACAGCTCACTTGTCCTGGCACACATCGAGCGCTGTTCCCGCCGCACGACGTTATAATATAAATAAACAAGGCGTCGCGTCACACTCGTAACGCGAATCTGTTGGCCGCATCCCCGCCAGCGCCGACATGGTGACTGTTCCTTCCCTCGTTCGGCTTTGGGATTTTTTATTACATACATTATGCAACATTCGTCTCAACTTTAAGCATTAAAAATGAGCCCCGCAAAGCGACGACAAATCTCCGGCGACCTCGCGACGAACCCTCCGCAGCGCGGAGCCGGGTCGCGGAGGGGCGCGACGTTTCCGTATTAGCGGTCCTCAGTAATCGAAACACGAAACTAGAATAAATATTTCCATGCATAGTATATGAACATGTTTTGCGTACTTCACTAGCTTCCGCCCCGGGTTTTGTTGTGCGCTGCTTCATAAAAGTAGATGGGTATTTCTTACTCGCTCGATGGCATAACTTAAGGGAGCTCGTGGTGCCACTTGCGCTCATAGCAGAAAACTTATACGGAGTCCGTCACTGTCGCCGTCAAGTACCTCATGACATGTACATGACTCCTCCGGTACGGAGTGTGTCGTAGCGAGGGACACAGCACAACTAATGTGACTTAACGTGTTTCCTTTCAAGGCGACAAGTACTAAATTGTGCTCTCACTAGCGTCGAAGAGTCACGAGCGAGCACGTAAGTTAGCAGGCCAGGTCCTCTCGTATTCCTACCTAAAAAGTAGCCTGTATATTGAAAACTCCTTGGATGCGGTTTCAAGCCATGGACATTATAATTTTAATAACAGAAGTGGCCGGGCGTGGACCAGCCCGCGCTGCAGCGTGTCATTTTCCTGTCCCGCCCCGACACCCGTGTAATTAAGTGATCGGCGTACATTCACTTATCTTGATTTACATCGCAATATTTCACGCGAGCTCCGGGCTACAATCAGACGACTGGTTCACCAACACGGAGTACTTTGTGAAACACCTCTTATTGGAAAATAGAAACTGATTTGAGATTACATTTTGAATACAAGCTAAGATAAGTTTCCACTGTAAAGTTAAAGGTCACAGTGAAATGAAATACTTAAGCAGTGCGTCAAGTGGCATGGGCGTGGGGCAGCAACATTAGCTGGTGCGGTGCGCGGGGCCAGCCGCGAGCTGGAGACTAATCAGTAGCCACTGGAACTGGATCCGGGGCGGCGTGACTGTATAAATCAATCAGTGTCCGGCGGGCGCGTGCGGCGGCGCGCCGTGGGTCCCGGCCGCACTGATAAAGGGAAAGCTTGCTGACAAACTGCGGCTTGTTGGTTAAGGTTTAATTTATGGGATCACAAAGTACTATGACGTCACCGTCAATGTTCCCGTTCTTCGGACAATTTAAACCATAGCTTTGAAAATTGAAAATGGTTTTATTTGTTGTGACCGTGCGGCTTGCGAGCTCCCAACTTGCGGCCTAGTGGAGTGACGTGAAGTATCATTTTCGTTGTACTGTTTTAGATAACAAAATGTCTTAGTTAAAGTTTATTACACAAAGCGTTAATGAATCTAACGAATAATTTAGGGAATCCTTGACAAGTCTCGGCCTGTTTCCTCGCTAATAGGACGCGACGCCTGACCGCGAAATCAAATCAAACGACAGCAACGGCCGGCGACGCTGCTCGACGGCGTGATCACACGCGGCGTTGTGTCTGCAGCGGCTCGTAAGCAAGCCCATTAGTTACTGCCCGGCTGAGCCCCGGGCTTACAGCACCGCCCGGTGGCTCGCCCGGCCTCCTGCTACGGTACCTATTGTATACCAACTTACTACACACAACTAACTCTATGTGGACGTAACGATGAAAGGGTAGGGGTTCAACAAATTGAATTGTGTGTGTGAAAGCACAGGACTTCCGCCAGCACCCGGCCGCGCCTCACTGTACGCCGGTTCAATTGTCAAAGAACTCAAGGTCAGCGGTTCACTAATTATAATTGAATAAAATGTTTCCGTTACTACTTATTTCATGTCCGTCGCTGGTAACAAAAGGATCAGAATGGTCGATAAGAGACTGCAAGGATGCTCCTGCTGCAGCGACTTGACGAGAATAAAAATCGTTTGCGTGTGTTCATTAACCTGTATGTTCCAATGTTACGGTTAAGTTTAATTAAATAACACATACACAGACTCGCCAGAAAATTAAATAAATAACACGTGAAGGATCGTGTGGGAGAAATCTCATATATTTATGTGTGACATTGATTATAAGTAAAGTTATACTGTTAAGGCTTAATGTCATTTCATTTTTGTCTGTATTGGGCTTGAACACTCCAGCTCACTCAACTTGGCGTCACTCGAACTCCAGCTCGAGTGACGCCAAGTTACAAGCAGACCATAGAAGCGTTATGTGGTTCATTGCCACTATAGCGAGCAGAGTGACACCTGAACGCAGATTCAAACGGGACGGCTCGTCCGTTTCTAATTCTTACCGTTTCTTTTGTACGCGTGTAGCGTAATGCGCTATTTCCCCGTTTCCGTTATAGCGGAGGAGGTTAGATCTGTATATTGCAATCAGGAGTGTCCGCGGCGCGACGCGAATAAGAGATGAGACACCCGCCCCTGCCCTCACCACCGACCTACCCGGACCTACCCCGACCCCGCCGGATACGTAAATATACAGTTATCAGGCAGCACGCCCTGCGGCGGAAGTAACGCGCCTGTTATATTTAATTGAAGCGGTATTACTTGTGGTAACATTAAACGCGAACGGCTTACTTACTCGAAGGGTTCGGCTGAACACGGGCACGTGCTGATGTTGAGGCTGCCTTATGTAGGTACATATGTGATTTGCTTAGCTGTTACTTTCCGACAACCGGCCGCGCCCCGCGCCCCGTGTCCCGTGTATCGTGTCCCGTGCCGCCGCCGCCGCCGCCGCCGCCGCATGCATAACGCATGAGACAATCACCTCGGCCCCCGGCAGCCGCGCGCACGGCCAGCCCGCGCCCGCGCCCCCTTGCGGTCAAAATAGTTTACGTGTGAACTCTGCAATCACTGGCTAGTGTTTGTTTCATGTAATCTTTAGAATCCACAGAGATTTCTCAACGGGAAGGGGATCCAGTGATTTCTTTCAAGTCGTACCTTTGATCCCAGTAGGGTGATTTTAAATATTTACTTTCAGATAAACCTGGCAACATTCGAACAGTCTGCGTTGACACTTGTACAGTCGCGTAGAATGTCTTATTCGTTTTCCTATGTAACATGTGCAGTAACCACAGTGAAGTTTGGTACTACTTGAGTGGTTTAACGGTTTGCACGGTTCTTTGTCAACCTGGACATCCGCAAGTAACCTGTAATTATTATAAAAATCTAAAGTATGTCAAAAAGAAATACTATGTGATGGCAGCAAACACCTGATTAAGTAATGTGAATCGGTGCATCTGTGAGTGGGACACGAGACCACACACACAATCACACGAGTGGTCAGACGCCAAGGATATAGGCACGGCCCTGTGTCGTACGCGTGCTGTACTCCCGCTCGTGCGTCGTGCGTCGGCTGAGCCGGCAGGAGTGCGGCGCGACGTGGTAAAGCCGCGAACAATGCCACCGCTCATACTTTTTGCGGCGCGTTACAATAATCTGAAGCTGAGAGGACCATTTATCAGTCTGGACCGCTTTTGTTCGAGCGCGTGAGCTGAAGTCGGGACCGCCCACACGGCGCCCACCCCAGCACCCCCTTACACTTCACACCACTTTTTACTTCGCCGGAATACGAGATCGGTGCTTTTGTGCTTTTATTGCTAAGTATTAACTTGGAAATCTGCGGAACGACAGTTTAAAACGATAATAACGGACAGACGTACCGGCGCTTCAACTTCACGATTCAAACTCGATATCCGCCGGAACTGACTGGTGCTTTGTAACTGTTCTTTGACGAGGCTTTCGGCGACACCCAGCTTGAAATATATGCCACGACATGATAAAATGTAGGTTTAACTGACGCGTGTTTGTATTTTTATATCGATTTAAATCTCCACTAACACCAATGACGACGCAACCAGAATGCCCGGACGCCGGCAGCGCTACAGCCGCCGGCTGAACCGGTTTGAATAAACACGTATTTGCCAATTTGCATAAATTAATAACCGTACGCTGAGTCGCCAAATCGTTTAAGCTCACTTGAACCGGTTCCCGCTGATCCGCCGCATCGCCCGCATTGTCTGAGCCGGGCTTAAGCCGACGGCTCTCGGTTTTCGGGCCCCGCTGGTGATAAAGAGGATGTCTGCTACGGGCTTCCTCCATTCAGCGCCTCGGCTCCACCATTGTCTCGGTTCATACTGTCAAGGCGACGCATAAACCCCAAGTAAACCGGGCTAAGACGTATTCAATCTCGCAACGGGATATTATTTCTGTATTTGTGTGTTGCCGCCACACCGTCCAACGACAAAATGAACTTACATGAAAGTATTTTCATTAGTTCAGTATTTCAGTAGTTCAGTAGTGCAGGCGTATTTGTTATTGTACAAAAACAAATACGCCTGCACAACTTACCGACGTCTGCTTCATCATATTTCATTCAGAACAAATAAACTCTCTCCAATAGAACGCGGGCGCCCCGTCACGCTTGTAACGACGTGACACGTCACTGCAGCTCCCGCAGTATCTCTCCGACGTTGTCCAACAACAATTTAAAGTTTGCTTCGAGTCATCAACATTAGGAGCTACTGTTACGTTGGCAGCTGCGCGCCGGGGCGCACGGGCAGTGTATGGTTCCGGCGCTGGCGTGCTCATATCTTCTAACTTCTACAGTGATTCCATTACCTTAGAATTTTCATTGCTGGTAGGCCTCTGCTGCTGGAGACCGTCTGGTTAGATACCACCGCAGCGCCCATTGTAGCAGACACACAGCACTGTGCAAACATTAGTGTTTTCGTTTGAAGGGCCCTGCAGTTGGTGGAGTCACTGAAGTACTTGACTTAGCATCTTGTGTCTCAATACGACAAACACATCGTGATGCTGTGTATATCATCTTAACTATCACTACCTACCTACTTTTATGGAAATGAGAGTTACATTCCATCAGATGAGCGTCCCGCTCGTCTCGTCGTCCCGTTCGTTCATTAGTAATACTACAAATGTATGAACCGAGGCGGCGTGTTGCTAATCGCCGGCGGGCAGTTCAATTCTAATTAAAACTGCGACGCCCCGCCACGTAAGTACAAACTTTATTGTGCACTAGCGAGCTCCCGAACCGAGATTTGATCTTATATTTATATGAGCTGGTAAATATATCGGTTTCATTATGATGTTAATGCCGGCCCGGGCGCGGCTCCGCCCGCGGCCCCCGGGGAGGCGCCGCCCCCTCCGCCACCTTGGAAGGGAACAAATTTGAATTTAAATAAGTTGACTCGATCTGTTCCGTAACTTGAGCGTTCCCCGGGTGCCCTCCGCAGTAACGCACATCAAATTGTCTAATATAATCTCTTTTCCCATCCCGTGTGGATCTGCAATCGACGGCGCACTGCAACACGTCCGCACACGTCCGCAGCAGCACGAGCAGCGCCGCGGCCCCGCTCCGCGCCGACAACGAGTACGTACACGGTATTTATATTGAATGCCGATTCGTTATCCGCGATGTTGACGCTCCCTTTCAGGATATAGCTTCAATTTGTCACGATATTCATTTTAATAGAAAGTGATCAATAATAATGGCACGTCCATTAAATTAATCGTATGGAGAAGGATCTATTGTTATGACACCTTTCAAACAAATTAACTAACGGCGGCGAGTCTCAATCGCCGGAAGCCGCAGGAGGCGGCGCCACCGCCGTCCATGTCTCCAACAGTAGTATCTGAACATCGTTTTTCAGTTTCAACAATACTGTAATTAGATAAATTATTGCACTAATGAGACAAAGTTTCCACAGACCGATCATCCTGCTAATCGAACAGCTATTTCGCCTGTGAGTCGGAGCGTATCACTCAGCAGTCGAACGTTCTCGTCGCGCTCCACTTACACTTTTGTTTACACATCCACTCAATTAATTGGAAGTTATAATTCAACATGACAAGTGTGTTTTATAATACTCGGTGTGGTCACAATGCAGACTTTAAGGTGGTCAAAACATTGACCATCAATTCTGTGTGTTTGTTGTCGGCGGCGCGGAGGCTTAGCATCCAAGACACGTTTCAACGGAATCCTTTGAGCAGAATTTGAAACAGGGGAAGGATTAATAATATTTTTATATTGCACGCGCTGTTTGTTGTCCGCCGAGTGGGGCAGTACGTACTTACTGCCGTCGTGCAGTACATTTTACAAAAAAACTTTTTGGAAATTGGCTGATGTATAGGTTATAAATTTGATTTGCAAGTGGGTTAACGTCACTGACACGTTACTAGTTTCACTAGCATCAGACTGCGCGCAGCTGCCGCCTCGCGCCCCACTCTGCGCTGGTGTATAACGTTCATGGGGTCGCTGAAACATTTAGAGCATTCGGATTCCGGACGCAATCGCGACGCTACGTGGATTACTTTTTGCCGGTCCCTGGCCCGGCGCCACGCCTCCCGGGGAGGAATTAGCAACACCTGCAGCAGATAAATGCCTTTAATTACCTTTGTCACCCCCCAGTCCCCGGCTCCAACCCCCGTAGGACCGAGCTTAAGCGTTACAAGTTTTTCCGCGGATTTCCCGCAAGTTATTTGTTGGAGCGAGTCCAGCATCGCGCCGAGACAAATGTCGCTCCCGCCGAACAAACTCCGCACCTGCAATTTGTGCGCCCGACTCCTTCTCTTATCTGCCGACCTCCCGCAGCTTCTCTACTGTTTTATATCTTAGCTTGTGGATGCTTTTGCAAGACACGTTTTGTACTTAAATATTTAGAATGGTCATTATTCCCAAGCAAATTTTTTTTTCATCCTTAATTTATAACCGTGTGATCTATGTTTAGATAAACACTGTAATTACCCAGCCCTAACCGCGCAGCCTTCTTTATGATAATCAGAGGAATCTTTAATCTGCGTGTTAGTTGCGTGGTAGTTCAGAAATAGGTGTATTCATATCGAAACATTAAACATACCTCTGCTCAGACGTGCATACGTGCGTGCGTGCGTGCGTGCGTGCGTGCGTGCGTGCGTGCTTATTATATGTTTACTACGACGTCTCGTAAACAGATTGTATGCGCTTTCATCTGCTCTTTCTTTAGAAGCGTTGGGTACTTTAATGATTTGATCTAATCTCCCACTAGTCCTAGTAATAGTTTTTTGAGAATAAAACTTCTAAATTTTTAGTTGCATTTTCGTTACTATTATGTGTAAAGGACAACAACTAATTGCATTTATTTGCTGGTGATTGAGTAGTGAAGTCTCCTCGTGTTTATCGCTAAGCGCGCGCGAGTGCCGTTAGCTAGACGCCCGGCGCGCCGTGCGGCGGGCGCGGGCGCGGGCGCGGGCGCGGGCGCGGGCGCGGGCGCGGGCGCGGGCGCGGGCGCGGGCGCGGGCGCGCGGACAGTTCCAAAAGGTTGTGCTGGAATTGTTTTTACCTTCGCGCAACTCCATATCTACAAGGAAATTAGCGGCACCTGACTCAGATAAACGCCTTTAATTACGTTTGTACTCCCTACTCTACTCCCCCCCACCACCGCCTCTCTCACTCTCTCTCTCTCTCTCGGCACCTTCCCGCCTCGCATTCCGCTCGCGAAGCGGAAGTGTTTCGCCGCGCAGCAGGTCTCGCTTCGTTGCAAGGCACGACGACAAAGACAGCGTTGCACTACTTTGAACGTATTTTCGCATCACCAGGTAGTAAAGATTTTGATTTTTTTTATCATGAAATAGTTATATACTTAACAAGAAAATAGATCATCAATTTCATCTTACTTTCATATATTTACTGGTGGTAGGTCTTTGTTGTCGGAGAATGTCTAAGTGGCTACCACCGCAGCGCCTGTTGCAACCGACAAACTACTGCGTTCCGGTTCGAAGGATGATGTAGTGCAGTGTACATCCTACTCACTAGCATCGCATTGTTAGGGGCGCGCGTATCACTCACCATCAGGTGCACATCGCGCTCGCCTCGCCGCACTCACTGAACTGAACAATAAACCAGCTAACGGTGTGGAAAGAAGCGTGTTAAGAAAGTAATTAGATAAACTTTATTATTTAGAACATTGTACTGTACTGTACTGTACTGTACTGTACTGTACTGTACTGTACTGTTTGCGCATCTATCCGTGTGTCGTGCTCTTTGCGTCCGCTGTTTCCACTCGGTAATCAGCAGGGAAGCTGGAGCGCTGCGGAGATAAGCGCAGCGCAAGCAGCGCCGCGGCGGAGGCGCTGCTCGGGCAGGTTTTAGAATTGCTTCGAATTATACGTAACGAGGTGCACCGTGCCACGGCGAGCCACGACGAGCCACGGCGAGCCATGGGGACAGGCAGGTTGTTTTAATTAGGATGCAGGCGGGGTTCCGTCTGCGAGGCTTTGGATTAGTCAAGTCCGCTTTGCTCCGTGTACTGCGAGATAAGATAAAGGGAGTCGTGAACTTTAAATGGCGTTTATGAAAATTATTATATTATCCAATATGAATTGTGAAGTGGAATTTTTTATTTTTTGGAATATCATCTTGTGCACGGTAATTCTCTAAACTCCTGCTTCCGCTACTTGGGAAAAAGCTGAAAGGTGATCAGCAGAACCACTTTACTTGTGTGGAGCAGACTTAAACATTAACGCAATTAGCGTGGATACGCGCGCAAACATTTGTTGGTTATAAAGTGGAGTCCGTGAGGAGATCGTTGGGGGTGTTGATTTCACATGGGCGCTCCGTTCCCATGGAGCACGGGCGGCGCACGGCGGGCGCACGGCGGGCGCACGGCCGGAGCACAGCGGGCGCACGGCGGGCGCACGGCCGGAGCACGGCGGGCGCACGGCCGGAGCACGGCGGGCGCACGGCCGGAGCACGGGGCGCCTAGCGGTGCTGAGCACTTCCGGTTGGACACAGCGCTTTAGCAATATTCACATTTAACATTACCGATTTCATTATTACATTTAGTGTGTTTTAAATGTAAACATTTGAAACATTTTTCAATAATGATTTTGAAAAGTTTTTTTTTTGTATAAAATTAAGTAATACTTCTATTTTTACAATCTTAAAGTAAATTTTAATATGTAAGAGGCCCCGCACAACATCTCATGGGACCCATGCCAACCTGACCTGCACGTGATGCCACTTTCTAATCAACAAACCAGACTCGAGCTCCCACCAACCCGCATTGGCGCGGTAGGAAATTGCTGAAATCCTCGCATATAGTAGCCTACAAAGAGGAGCCGCTGGTGGCCGGCGGCACCGGAGCCCGCGCTGACTGCGAGCTCGCAGGAAGCCGCTGGATGCAACTAGCGCAGCACCGATTGCTGTGGTTGTAGAGATGTGGATGAAGAAGACCTATTTTCAGCAAGAAGACAAATTTTATTGAAATGATTCAAGCTGTAATGCATAAGGCGTTTAGCGGATACCAATCTAAGCCTGATGTAAGCAAGCTGTGATGTAAGCAGTAGCTGAGGTGGAACAACAAATTGCGACAGGG
The DNA here is from genome assembly GCA_033220335.2 of Troides aeacus. Taxonomy (NCBI): domain Eukaryota; kingdom Metazoa; phylum Arthropoda; class Insecta; order Lepidoptera; family Papilionidae; genus Troides; species Troides aeacus. Next base: position 11,974,725 of record CM067280.1, read on the forward strand.
ACCTTTACGCGTATTGTAAAGTTGATACATTTTCTTTTAAACGCAACGAATATGTATCCGCAGGCCTTTGTGTCGGTGTCATAAACTTCAATATCAGTATCGCTGTATCGCTCTGTATCGCTGTATCGCTTGTATCGCCGCCCTCACGGCTCATTACTCTCGTCACTCAATGCTATCGAATACCAAAAGACCCACATGCTGATATTTCAGCAAGTTATTGTACGGTACTCGCGTCGCTCGGCTCATTGAACTCTTTTGCGATGGGTACCGCGATACACGAACACGTCCCGGACGTTTCGTGGCCGCACACTGCCGCGGCACATTTTTTTAAACATCTACAAAAGGAGAAATGGTATGTGTAATACAATGATTTGTGTATCTGCGTGTTAGCGGCGGAAACATGCGCGGCGGTGGTGCCAGATACCGCGCCTGCTGCGGAGGTTCTTCTGGAACTCGTCTAGTTATCCATTAATAGGTCGCGCTAACAGCTCCTATCCCTTGAATAGTCAATGAAAACGATAAACATTAATTAACATTTAAATTTCGTAACGCTTTTTGTTTGCGATAAACGCGAGCAGCGCGCGAGCAGCGCGCGAGCCGCCCCGGGCTCGGACCGGATGTGCACTCGCTAGTTTTTGTTTATCTCACGCAGCCCCGACACGGGCGGGATGCTGGGCCCAATCGTTTCATACATAGGCTGTTAAATTTAGTTTCCCATTAGCTTAACCAGCTACAATACGGTTCAATCCGCGTCGCTGTAATGGTCGCTTAGCTCTGTTTTGGGTCTGATCGTAGCCGTCTGGACGGACCCTCGCGTCGCAAACTTATTACCGGTAAAACATCGGAGTTTGAAGACAAGGCCGTAACCTGACGATTACAAGTAAGATTTACATGGCGTCATTAGTAACGCTGGTTTATCGAAGCCTCGTGAAAGATTGGAATAGTTCCTTTCGGCGTGGGACACCGAGTCCATCGCGTGCGGGGGCCCATCGCCGGGGAGCGAAGCGGAACCAGCCGCCCGAAAGAGCTGATACGCGCCGCCACCGGATGTAGCGGAAGAAATGCGATGCGACCCTGTTCAACCCCAAAGACTTGTTACAGTGTTGTAACAAAATAAATAACAATAAAAATATACTAATAACTAACAAGAGAGTTGTTTATATATTCAGTATTAATAACGAAACGAAACAGTTCGAACTAGGTCGACATCCGGCATTACTCATATTATATATATATCAGTATAAAACATTCATGGAAAGTGTTCAGGGCGGCAGTGTGATCGATGTATTTTCCAAACTTTTTCATAACAATGTTATCCGAACTTTTATAACACCGACGTACGAATGAAAGGGAAAACAGCTTAACTGGAATACATACAGCCCGAGCTGTCCAAGCGGCGGCGGCGCGGCGGCGGTGCGGCGGTGCGACGGCGCGGCGCTTTCACTGCGCGCCGCGAAATTAAATTTGTACTTCCCGATGCGCGGCTCCGGGGTTATAAATCTCCCGGAAACCGCTCCCCAGCACCGCGCTGCCTTATCATCTAACAATGTACTACAATCAAAACAGAAATTCACGTACGAAAAAAGTTCCTAGTTTTGACTAAAAACTAGTTCAAAAGAGAGCTACATCCGGTCGGTGCAGCCGCCAGTTAAGGCACCGTGCCACGCGCAGACACACGAACAATAAACAAAGGGGATTTATTATTTTCGGAAAGATAGATTTATCTCCCACATTGAAGTAGAGTCAAGTGGCATTACTCTTGAACACTACCATTCATTACACAACTACTTCATTTCATCTTATAAAGCCCCTCCTCTGCAGCGCACGCTCGGTCACCTCGACACCTCGACAGCTCGTCACCTCGACACCTCGACACCTCGACACCTCGACACCTCGTCACCTCGTCACCACTGCCGATTTGATTTTCATTTTATGCAAAGACGATCCAATTTGCGAATGGTGGGACGGGGCGGCGGGGGCCCACGAGAGACTTTCAATCGGGATAATGCCCTAGAAGAATGATCCAAATTGAATTCGTCCCGCGCCCTGCACCGCCCCGCCGCACCCCGCCGCGCCCCGCCGCACCCCGCCGCACCCCGCCGCACAAATACCATCCGACTTAAAGGGCTGCGATTCAGCGGAAATTTTCTTGCTCGGTTACATACCGAGGATTTTTATTAAATTTTCTGCAATATCCCCAATATCCTGTCGATCGACGTGCGAGGACAACGGCGGGGCGCCGCCATCGTTGAGGGATGTGCGGACATCCCCCGCGAGCTGCAGCGCTCGGCTACCCCCAACCCTCCCCGTGCGCCGCGGGTCGGGGTTTGTTTCTGCAGTTACCCGGTCACCGACACGAGATCACATTTTATTTCCACATTTGTATAAAGTCGGTCGTCGATCGTCGGTCGCAGCGACAGCTCCCCGCTCGGACGCTCTCGTTTAAAGCACCCTGTCGCCTGTCGCCTGTCGCCTGTCGCCTGTCGCCTGTCGCCTGTCGCCTGTCGCCTGTCGCGGCGTGCGCGGGTAACTTGGTTGCTTTCTTTAAAAGAGTCCTCAAGTTTATTTCGATAAACTTTAAAGGAATTTAGACACAGAGTGAGGCATAAAGAATAATTTACAACTTAACAGTTAATTCAGTCGTCTCTTGTTTTTCATCAGGCTTCGTTTGTTGGTGGTTGGCATTTTGTGAAAATGTAATATCATTTTGTATGAGAAGCTATTAATATTATTGTTAACGCACCGGATATGAACAAAACTGCCCAGTTGGTGCCGCAGCGCGGGGTTTAACACATTTTATTAAAATTAAAGGGGACCGATCGACTTTGAAAATTTTATACAACTTCCACCGAAAATTTAAAACAGCAATGAAAATAAATCAAAAATAAAAATAAACTCTATTTCCGTACGCGGGAAGTGACGGTAGCTTCTGAAAACTTCCGGCGGGCGGGCCCTGCGCTGCGCCGCCAGCGCGGGGCGCTCTGCCTGCGCAGTGGGCGCGCCAGGTGCGCCCGCTGCGCTGAGCGGAAGGGCTGCTGGAATTGATAATTGAAACTTTAAATGATTACTACGTCGTCTCACTGATGGAACTGTACCGTGTGCATTTCACACAAAATGTTCATATTGCTCTTCACTAGCGCTAAGGAATATGTGTTGATACCTGTACACCTGAGCTGTGCACATCTTGTCCAGTGCACGGGCGACACAGCGCGCGCACAGTCAGCGCCGGTCGCGCCGGTCGCGCCCGGTGCGCAGCGGGCCCGCCGCCGCGCCTCTTCCGGCGCCGAGTGCCGACGTTCGCCGGCTGCACCTGAATATTTTGTGTTTGTTTACGGGGTGGGTTGTGAGGAGCTCGCAGTCACGTGTAGCACATGTCACCGCGCCGCAGTTACTCGGCACAGGCGCCGCTGCGCGAGGGCCGACACATGAACGGATTCACATTCACATTCACACAGCACCGCACAGCACAGCACCGCACAGCACAGCACAGCACCGCACAGCACAGCACCGCACAGCACAGCACAGCACAGCACAGCACAGCACAGCACCGCACAGCACCGCACAGCACAGCACAGCACAGCACAGCACCGCACAGCACCGTACAGCACCGCACAGCACAGCACCGCAGAGCACAGCACCGCACAGCACAGCACCGCACAGCACCGCACAGCACCGCACAGCACAGCACAGCACAGCACAGCACAGCACAGCACAGCACAGCACAGCACAGCACAGCACAGCACAGCACAGCACCGCACAGCACAGCACAGCACAGCACCGCACAGCACCGCACAGCACCGTACAGCACAGCACAGCACCGCACAGCACCGCACAGCACCGTACAGCACCGCACAGCACAGCACCGCACAGCACCGCACAGCACCGTACAGCACAGCACCGCACAGCACCGCACAGCACCGTACAGCACCGCACAGCACAGCACAGCACCGCACAGCACCGCACAGCACCGCACAGCACCGCACAGCACCGCACAGCACCGCACAGCACCGTACAGCACCGCACAGCACAGCACCGCACAGCACCGTACAGCACCGCACAGCACAGCACCGCACAGCACCGCACAGCACCGCACAGCACCGTACAGCACCGCACAGCACCGCACAGCACCGTACAGCACCGCACAGCACAGCACCGCACAGCACCGTACAGCACCGCACAGCACAGCACCGCACAGCACCGCACAGCACCGCACAGCACCGCACAGCACCGTACAGCACCGCACAGCACAGCACCGCACAGCACCGTACAGCACCGCACAGCACAGCACCGCACAGCACCGCACAGCACCGCACAGCACCGTACAGCACCGCACAGCACCGCACACACAGCGACAGTAACGCGACACTTTACACGACGCCTTCTCTCGCAGTTAAACAAGTAACGACATTTATACACGGAGCAGGCGCGGATTGGATGTGCCGTGTTGCCGTGTTGCCGTGGTCACTAAAGCTGTTGCTTTTGGGCTCGTCGATTACTTGATGATGTTTTCCTGTACCTGAAGTTCAAACTTGACTCGAAGCCGAGCGCGCTGGAGCGCCCGCCGACTGTACCCGGCGGCGCGCGGCGGTCTAAACGTTTTACATACATTCGAATTTTCTGATTTGAAAAGCATTTAGCGGAATTACCGCGGTAACGAGACGTACGGTTTATGTTATAAAGCGTACGCTGTGGTCATAGTTATATGAACATTATATTGCAGTCGTTATGCACTCATATGAACGCTTTATAAAGGTACTTAAGTGCAGCCAACTGCATAAATATTTTGTGTAACATATTTTAATGTAATTTGTTCTCTTCCGAAGTAGTTATGCTCATAATCCCATTACATATAATCGTGTCGCGCCCGTCGCGCCCGTCGTGTCCGGGACGCGCGAGCTGCTGTAAGCAGCTTACTGTCACCTCGGCCCAGCCGGCGGGGCCCCGGGCCGCGGGCCGCGGGCCCGGCACCGCCACCATTAATGCCCTCGTCACGCTTAACAGGCTCCCTTATTCACGTTGTGACGTTTAATGTGAGCTTAACGTTAATCCCCAATTTCTAAGTTGTTTATAAGATATCATTTTAATTAACTTAAGTAATACAGTTGCTATAAGTTAAATTGCCTCCAAAGTAATGTCGTTAGTAGACTTGTCGGTTAGTTGTGTAGGAACGGATATTGATGTTTCTCTCGTGAGTGAGGTGATCTTGTATCACTAACACCCACTTCTGTTTCCGACGGGGATTCCCCATTAGTTTAAAAAAGTAACGATATACAAAACTGTACGCCCCGCTGCCCGCACCCCTCGCGCTGGCTCGGCGCTGCCGCGTACTGCCGCGCGCGTAGCGTCGCTGTTGCGCATGCGTTGTCGTCACGGTGTGGTGTACACACAAACACTACAAATACAATACTCTCCGTTTGATAGTCCGCGCGGAGCTAGTGCCTTATGCCGGTGGACTGTCTGCCGGCGCCGGCTCGTCTGACCCGGTCGGCGCAGGAGCCGCAATGCATTAACTCGGTAACCTGACTCCGTCCATCCGTGTTCAATATTCACTCCGTACATTGCCGACTGCTCATCCTACTATTTTTAACCAACACCTAGGAAGAGTTATTTATGATAATAATTTTCTTTAGGTACGGTCACCACAACTAGCTTATTATCGAGTGCTGCGATTTCGATTATTCTCATACAACAGAAGCAATGTGCTCTATTACTCATTCTTGAACACCGACGGTGAGCAACACTATCCAAGCCTGATTGTTTTTATTAAATATATATATATATATATATATATTGTTATTTGAACTTGAATCCAATAAAACAAACCCATGAGTTTCGTCTGACTGAACAGAGAAACGACATTTAAAGTTTTTTATTCAGATTCTCTTTTACATGAAATCAACAATTACACCCCATTACACTTCGATAACAAACAAACCCCTCCATTTCACACAACGACCCTTACGCGACGCTCTCGATCGGCTCGCATTCAAAACGTCACATGGAAAAAATGAACTGCAATGAAAATAGATTTTATTCTCTTTGTGTATAATTCATTGAATGAAACAGATTGTATTCGAGTACATAAGAGTTCACCCCGGCCCGCGTGCATTGGGTGACCTGCGGACAGTGCTCCAAGTGATCATTGTTGGACATTCAGTACGTAAATATATGTTATATGTGATTATTATACAACACTGCGTTACAAAACTAATGTTAGCTGTCGATACAATGAAATTATGTTATGTGTAGGCTAGGTGTCCTAGCTATCCTAGGTGTCCTAGGTGTTCCCCGATGCCGGCACCGCGCGGTTAGTGTTCATACCTGAAGGAATAAAAGTATTTATAATTATTAATGAATTTACATAACCTTTGCAAAACAGCGCTTTTATTTCGGAAAGTTTCAATATTATTAAGGTTTTGCAGAAATGTAATAAATATTAGTTTGGGGAAAAAGTGTTATCGCACTGCAGTGTGCATGCACTTGTAACATATCTATTTGGCTATACCGCTTGTGTCCGCTGGCTGCTGCTTCAGCACTGTGCAGTGTGCAGTGCGCCGTGTGCAGTGCGCAGTGTGCAGTTTTCAATCCCGAAATTTTGAACCGCTCTGGTCACTCTAATACGGATAAAATGGATGCCATTTTTGAAAAAGTGGAGCAAGATCTGCGTATAAGTAGTTACGATGCAGCTAAAGAACTGGGAATTGACCAAAAAACAGTTTTGGCACATTTACACAAAACAGCTCGATATTTGTGTACCTCACGAACTAACGAGCTCACGGAAAGAAACCTAATAATGAACCGTGTACTCGTTTGTGGTTCTTTATTGCAACGTAACGAAACCGAAGCAGTTTTGAAGAAGCTGATAACTGGTGATGAAAAGTGGATCACGTACGACAAGAACGTGCGAAAAAGGTCGTGGTCAAACGACCGGGCCGGTCAGGCTTCTGCCGGTCAGACTGTGGCGAAACCCGAGTTAACTCGCAACAAGGTGATGCTGTGTGATGGGATAGGATGGACATTATACATTAGAGCTGTTACCAGCAGGCAGAACCATCGATTCTGAACTCTGCTGCGAACAACTGATGAGATTAAAGCAAGAAGTTGAGAGATACCGGCCGCAATTAATCAACAGAAGAGGTGTGGTTTTTCATCATGATAATGCTAGAGCTCACACATCTTTAGCCACTCGGCAAATATTAAGAGAGTTTGGCTGGCAGTGGCAGGTGTTAATGCATCCGCCGTATCGTCCTGTTAATTTAAGGATCAAACTTAAATTAAAGAAATTTTTTTATACGAAAAACACTGTGTCATAATCAGTTCAGCCCTTTGCAAACAGCGTCACGGCGAAGAAATTTTTGTACAGGATGTCTGGTGGCAGATTTATGTTTTCAAATTTAAATAAAAAATAATATGTTTGACATATAATTTTACTAAAAGTATTAAAAGATAGAGTACAAATGCGGAATTCATTTTTTAAAGATAATGTCATCCAGATGTCTTCCATCCTGTTGCACACACACACATACTGTTCGAAACGGAGCCTCGTATTCCGTGCCACACGCTGCAGTAAACTTGGTTCAATTGCGCTGATTTCTCGCCGAATATTTTCTTTTAAGTCCACAACTGTTCGCGGATTGTTGGCGTAAACTCTCTCTTTGAGGTAGCCCCACAAAAAAAAATCCATTGGAGTTAGGTCGGGTGACCTCGGTGGCCACGGGATGTCCCCAAAGCGACTAATCAGTTTTTGAGGGAGATTTTCTCGCAACAAATCCATCGAAGCTCTGGCCGTGTGTGCGGTCGCACCTGTACCGCATCCTGTTGAAACCGCGTGTGTAATGAGAATGATGAATGAGCTCGCAGGTTCGGCAAAAAGAAATTCGAAATCATGAGCCGATAATTCTCACCATTGACATTCGTCGCTTGGCCCCGTGCATTTTCAAAAAACAAATGGTCCGATTATCCCATTCGTGGATAAAGCGCACCAAACAGTTACCCTTGGGCAATGTAATGGTTTTTGGTGCTTCAGTCGAGGATTGCGAGTTCTTAGAGCCCAGTAACGGCAATTTTGCTTGTTGACGTGTCCGTTTTCATGAACATATATATAAATTATATATTTTATGAACATATATAAATTTCATGCACGCATGCTCTTGGAAGTCCCAGTGAAGCTGCCCTTTTCCGTATCGAAAGTGGTGCATTTTCACGTAAACTGCGTTCAATCAGTTCAATGTTTTCGGGGGTCCTTGACGATCGACTAGGTCCTGGCCGCGGTGTGTTCATAGCCGAAGCAGTTGCGCGGAACCTCTCCACCCACGAACGAATTAAATTCACACTCGGCCCATCGCCTATCCGTCGAATATTGAAATGTGAACAAAACTGTCGGCGAGCGAGTACGTAAGAATCGTTACTCTTGAAAAATGCTTCAATAGCGAACGCGCGATGCTCACCCGACCACTGCACTACTGCACCACTGCACCACTGCACCACTGCACCGCTGCGACATCGTGACTAAGAAATCCGCACGATCGGTGATTGTAATGACACCACCTTCCTCCCGCACTGTTTATAACTTATTGAGATATTCGTTTTTTAAAATATAAATCTGCCGCCAGACACCCTTTATGTATGTATGTGCAATGCAGTGCAATATTGACTGATACCGTCATCTTCGCAGGTACGTACTGTAACAGGCTGCGCGCGGCGGACACGAGGGGTAAGTACTTTTAAGTTACAATTAAGTTTTAGTTCACATTAATAAGGACTTTTCTCATGCTTATGTATTAACTTAAGAGTACATACATTTTAATTATATCACTTTGCGATATCATTATGGAAGGTGCCTTGCTCGAGCTGAAGTTTGTGATGTACTTGCCCCAATAAAAAGAATTATGAATATTGAAGCGCCCCGAACCGAAAGCGCGAAGCGAGCGCGCTGGGGGCGCCGCGCTAGGGGGCGTCGCGCTAGGGGGCGTCGCGCTAGGGGGCGCCGCGCTACCGACCGGGACATTCCTCCCTTCGACGGTTAAAAATGTATGAGAATATTTGGTGGGGGCAGTTTGTCTCCCTTTCTTTATATTTGATCCCAATCACATTGAATCGTAACCGTGATAGGATAGGAGAGAAATATGATTCCGGTTGATTTCGTCGGGTTCGTTTCCGAACAATTTCACTCACGCATCTCACGCGAGCGGAGCGGCTCCAGCTCGGTGGAGCGCATGGAGCGGGTGGAGCCGATGGAGCGAGCGGTGCCGCTCCCGTGGGTGTATCCCGTCAAATTTTAAGATTTTCCTCTTTATTATTTTGTAAATTGATAATACTTAAGTGTCATTCGCCCACCTCTCGACCTCTTTTATTCGGGTAAGTGGGGAGCTCTTTTTCTCTGATATTTTATTCACTTGGAAAACTAACAATGTTCTTAAGTTACCTGATCTTGTAAATATATAACATTGAAGTTTCTACGTCTGCTACTACTTAACGATGTCATTTTTTTAATTCTTTTTTTTTTTTTTTTATGGTGATGTTCTCGCCGCAGTTTTATTGACAACTATAGCGGCTTCATCGGACTCAGGGCTCGCGGATCCGGTATCCGCGAGCTAAACTAAATAAATTGATATATACACATATATGTAGATAAAGTAGCGTGTATGAGGGGGAGGAGAAAGATGAGAAGATATTGGATGTGGAAGGGTTGAAGAGTAGGACAGTGCTATGAGCGAAGAGAGAGGGGTGTATTAAGATATATACATAGATAAATATACATATGAGTATACGAGTATACGAGTATACCAGTATACGAGTATACGAGTATTCGCTGCGCGAGAACTGAGCGAATGCTTTGCGCAAACATAAAGTTAATTAAACAACATCATCCAGCGGTGGGACTAGCTGCCGATACCTGCGCGCCGCAGTCGTGTCGACGACTCGACCTCGTTGCCGGTTCGGGGTTCAAATCCTGTCGCCGCACCTCCCCAGTACATTACTTTAATTTCAAACCTACCATGTAGGTTTTTACTTACAGGATGAGACCGCGTGACGAGATATCCAGACGTAGCGGTTATTTATGTAACGACTGGTATCAGATGTTGTGGATTTTTTATTGTACCAACCGTCATTACGTGCCAGCGGTCACTGATCCAATGCGGCATAACGTCATAAGCTTCAGAACGACCATGTTGTACTGAGTAGACGATAATAGTTACTTACAACATTAAAATGTCCTGTACGTACTTACCTTACTATACCATACTATCTTGTAAGGTAAAGTTCACAAGGAGCACCAACAGCGGCACCGATTCCATCGTAACTTACTGAATAAGTTGTCTGAGCAGAACTGCGGCACGTTATCTGATGCGGCGCAGATAAATCAAGCTGCGTACGATGCAATCGTTAGATGCTGCGAATCCATTCGCTGGCGGCTCGGAGATGAATGTCGCGGGATGATTTATGCACCGCGCCCCGGCGCTGCGCCGGTGTCAGCTCGGCGGCTCAGCTGACGACAGTAAATGTTTAAAGCGACTAATAGATCACTCTATCATAAGGACAATCAATAGTACATTTAAATATAAACAGAACATTTCACGACAACCGGCGGCTCTGGGCAAAAGCCGTGTAAAGCTGCACCGTAACTCGGCGGATCAGGCGGGGCCACTGATAAGCGCGTCAGCGACGTGTAGATAAGCTATGGGGGTGCTAAAGCATATCGGTGGTCCCGAAGCCGGCTGCCGCCGCCTCTATCTGGTATAGTACGGTCAATGGTTTGTACGGAGCACCTGTATGGGCCAAATCTCTAACGGAGCACACTATCACATATTTAAGAAGGCCCCAGAGAGCGATGACTATTGGGGTAATTCGGGGGTACCACACTGTTTATTTTGAGGCGGCGTGTGTCTTGGCGAGATCCCCTCCATGGGATTTGGAGGCGGAGTTGTTAGCGTCGACGTATGTATGGCGTTCGGAATGTCGATCGCAAGGACAACAGCTCTCCATAAAAGAACTAGCTTTCCAGAGGTTACACGCTCGTCAGTTTGTTATTGAACGGTGGAAGGACAGACTTGCACATCCCAGAGCTGGCCACGGAACAATTGATGCTGTGTTCCCAGTTTTAAGTGAATGGTTGAACAGACCACGTGGCGCGTTGACCTTCCGATTGGTACAGGTGCTGACCGGGCACGGATGTTTTGGTAAGTACCTGTGCCGCATTGGTAAATAGCCAACAGCTATGTGCCATCATTGTGGCAACGATGAGGACTCGGCGTAGCATACGCTGGAGGATTGTGTCACTTGGATAAATTTGCGTCGAGATCTCATCGCTGAAATAGGAAGAGACCTCTCGCTTCAAGCTTTCATTAAGGCTGTGACAGGAAGCGAGAAGGCGTGGAGTGTTGGCGTCACTTTTTGCGAACATGTGATGTCGCTAAAGGAGGCTGCGGAGAGGGAGAGAAAAAGAACTTCTCTTCTCCCTATTCGTAGCCAGAGATCTGGGTGGCGGAGGAGAATGCATGGCAGCCTCCAACCCCCATAACAGAGGATACGGCAGCGAGTCCGGGGTTTGCTCGTTGCCGTATATGAAACGCCTAGAGGTGGCGCGTACGGTGCTTCTGTGCGTTAGTAAAAGGTGGGGAGTGGCAGCTCTACTCTGAGACGAGATCATGCAAGCGATCAATACCATTGGGATAACGGAAGTATGCGCAAGTGTTTCCCGTAGTTCCGACCAAGGGTCTTGAGAAGGATACCGTGGGGTTTTAGCCGGTAAGAGTCCGGCATAACTCTTCTGCTGACCCGGTAGCAGAAGGGTAGGTTTAGGTAGTTTAGGTTGATGTAGGATTTTCCCACGAGAGAAAAAAAATTAAAAATAAAATAAAAATGAGGGTAATAAAGCGCTGGTCTATGCGTCCTTAGATTTACACACTGCGACGCGGTAACACATGAGATACTTGTTTCTGTGCGATAATGACGAAGGAATCTGTTTTAACACTGACAAAGTTTTATTAGTAAGTTTGTATTAGTATATATATAATATATAAGGTTGTCAAATATCTCCCTTCCGCTTTTTTGCTTTTATTCAATGCTTTATAAAAAGTGTTACAGTGATCGGATTTTGTTCAAATATGCGCCGTTTTGTTCGATAATCTGTTTCCATCTAGACGGCAACTTCATAATACCTCCCTCGTAGAAGCCCCCCTCCTTATTTGCGAAGAACTCGGACAGCCACTTTTCACAAGCCTCTTTTGAGTTCAACTTTACACCACCAAGGGCGTTCACCATGGACAGGAACAGGTGGTAATCACTTGGCGCTATGTCCGGGCTATATGGTGGATGCGATAAAACCTCCCATCCGAGCTCCCGTAGCTTCTGACGAGTCATCAACGAAGTGTGTCGTCTGGCGTTGTCCTGGTGGAACACTACACCCTTCCTGTTGGCCAATTCTGGACGCTTCTGGTCGATCGCCTGCTTCAAGCGGTCCAGTTGTTCGCAGTAGATGGTAGAATTAAGCGTCTGGCCATATGGGAGCAGCTCATAGTGGATGATTCCCTTCCAATCCCACCAAACACACAGCAAAACCTTCCTGGCCGTCAATCCCGGCTTGGCCACTGTTTGGGACGATTCACCGGCCTTCGACCACGACCGTTTTCGCTTGATATTGTCGTATGTGATCCATTTTTGGTCGCCAGTCACCATCCGCTTCAAGAATGGGTCGAGTTCGTTCCGTTTCAGCAGCATATCGCAGGCGTTGATTCGGTCCAGAAGGTTTTTTTGCGTCAAATCATGCGGCACCCAAACATCAAGCTTTTTTTTGTATCCAGCCTTCTGCGGATGGTTTAAAATGGTTTGGTGACTAACTCCCATCTCCTGGGCGATGTCACGAGATGCCACATGCCGGTCTAACTCGATGTAGTCCATGATTTGATCGGTATTTGTCGTCACAGGTCTTCCGCCGGCTGGCTTATCCATGGTGTCGTTTTCACCGGCTCTGAATCGTCGAAACCATTCCTCCGCGGTTCGAAGTGATAGAGTACCATCCCCCAAAACACCATTAATCTCACGGAACGTTTCTCTAGCGGATTTGCCTTTAACGAAGGAAAACTTTAAAATAGGGCGAATTTCGGCGTTAGTGAACTCCATGTTTACACGTCTATAACTGTTGAACGCAATATCCAAACTAATTATGCATAGCGTCGTTTTGTAGGTTATGTCAAGACCTTTCAAATTATGTATAGTATTGCCAGATACGAGCTCTGTAGCGCTTTGTACATAGCCGCGAAATTCAAAAGACAAAAAGGCGGAAGGGAGATATTTGACAACCTATTATATATATATTATATAAAAACATACGCATATAATCTCAGCAGTCAGAACTATTTCGCCTCGCAAGAGATAAAGTTAAATTTGGAGGACTGACCGCCAACCTTCGCTAGTCGGAGAGGCACCTTAAGAAGAAGAAGTCAGAACTACACGCACAGATCAGTTGTATGCAGTTGAAGGGGTTGGGGGTGGCACCGCGCGGGCGCCGAGTGCGCCCCGTACGTGAACCGCTGCCGGGCACTGCTCTTCCTTTCACCTTGAAACACTTGCCACACTTAGAATCGCCCAAGTTATGGAATCATCATCAAAGAGTAAGAACAATTTATTTAAATAAACGCAAGTAAACATCGCCGACACTTCGTCGACATATCGCCGACACATCGCCGACACATCGCGTGCCTGGCGCACCGCGGGGTTGCCGAGTCGAAGAGCATGTTAGTGTTTAGTGTAAATTGGGATTCACACCTTTTTATAATAAGTAGGACAACAAAGGAAATGATCTCAATTTTTCAGTTTCTTTAGCGTCGCCTACGCATTTAATAACTAATAAAGTTGTTTAATCAACAGAAAAAGTCTCTGAAAGTAAAACAGATTGTTTGTCTATAATAATAATAAGAAGCCAATAACGGTTCAACCGGTTTGGTTAACGATGGAGCTAAGGATACACACGCACATAATATGGAAAAAAATTGTGTAAACAATGAGCTGAAATAGTGCGGCAAGTCGCGGCGGGGTGCACTATATCCTAGGAGAGGATTATCTGAATGCGGGCCCCCGGTCCCCGGTGTCCGGTGTCCGGTGTCCGGGACCGCTGCGGTCACGCCGGCGAGCTACTCGACATGTCCACAGTGCGCAGCGCCGGAGCCGGCGGGGTTCCCTCTAAACAACCAGCAGCCGCGAGTGTGACAGGAACCCTATGAAATAGTGTTCATAAAGGAAAGTGTACCGTGTGCAGGTGTGCAGGTGTGCCGGGACCGCTGGGGCGCTGATAAATTTAATATTAGCTAAATCAAAGTTTTCTGTAAATGACAAAAAATTTACTATTAACTATTGTCATTATCATCATAAGGTAGGCATCTACTGTCGGAGTCTAACGCAGTCCGCATCCAGAGGCTTCCTGCGACCCTGGGAAGCCTCGTGCAGCGCCTATCTTCAACGGTCGTCCAACAATTCAGTTTGTGTGCCCATTGGTAATTAAAGTTAGGAACCACTTGTGCGGGCACGATAACCGCGTTTGTGATTCAATCTGCAGGGAAACCCCGCGCGCACCCGCTAGTGTGACTGACCATTATAAATTTTATATATAATTGAAATTCGCCAAGTTTCTTATCTACGATCTTCACTGGACGCTACCGCCGCGGAACCCGCCGCGGGCCCGCTGCCGCCGCTTTGCTTAGTGTACCCAGGAAGCTCTGGAATGATTACTATGATTACTGGATAAGTGGATTGACCGTGACGCTGCGGTAAGCTGCAGCGCCGGACACAAGCCTCCCACACCTCCTTAGAGGCTAATATCCGCTTTCAACCTTAAAAGGATTATGCAATTTAATTAGTTCCCAACTGGCGAGCCGGCCGGGCGCCGCGCGCGGCGGGCGTGCGGCGGGCGCGCGGCGGGCGCGCGGCGGGCGTGCGGCGGGCGCGCGGCGGGCGCGCGGCGGGCGCGCGGCGGGCGCGCGGCGGGCGTGCACAGCGCGTCAGTGCGCCGCACGAACGCACCCCGCGACACCTACCAAACCAGAAGTGTTACCGTTACCAACAGTGCAACGCACCAAATATTTTCTCTCTCAGTTTATAAGTACCTCCGATAGGTATCCAACTTTAGTGTATATGTAAAACTTCCGATATCAGGTACGTACACAGTTATCGCAACTCTTCAAAGGTTCCTCGCACGTTTATAATATACAATCTGATGAACATTACAATTTACTTCTAGAAAAAAATATGAATTAATTAGCAATAAAACAGTAAGACAAAACTAAAAATGAGCATTAGCGGTATGTTCGGTCACACACAGAGCGTGGGTCGCGTAGCGCGTACATGTAGAGACACAACATAGGTATAGGTAATCATTAGAAATTGTATTTATGATATAGTATGTAAGAGATAACACAGACTGGGTAAAATAAATAAGGCCGTGAGTAAGAAGAAGAGAAAAATTTTAATAATTTGTATGTAACGGCCGTAAGCGTGACATTCAACGTGTTTGACTTTATTTAAGGGAAGGTAACTGAATAAGAAATATCTCTTTGCGGTAGAAAAATAGAAAGAGTTAATGATTTCTTTTGAAATTTTCATAGGTCGTCTTGTAGTTAATGAAGTGAAAAATTGGATCGGTGGACAGAGAGACCAGACAAGACCTCGACCTGGCGGCGAGTGTCGCGCGCCTGCACGCAGTGGACAGTACGTCTGCTTGCTGCACTCGATCTCTCGCTAGAGCACCGGCCAAAGCAGAACAGTAATAATGGTTAGCACGTTGTTTCGCGGGACACATAACTGGTTAAGTCATTATGGTCCCCCAGCGGTCCGCGGCATGAGGCCCACCGCCAGGTGTCCGGCGGAGCACGGACTCGCCCACATGTACGTGATGTACTCGCTCGCCAGACAACACGTGAAGTTCATTGTCAACGCGCTTTATCTCTCCATTATAACGCAAACTTTACTCCAACTCTTCAAATTGATTTAAATCTGTTTGTAGTAATAGATTGTAGTCTTTAGCGCTGAATCAAAAGCAATAATATTATAACTATTGTGTCAGTGGTAGGGGTGGGGGGGGGAGGGGGGGCGCCGGAAGTAAGTTCTGCTAGGGAGAAGTATAAGAACAACAGACAATGAAAAAACTTGAAAAGAGTTTTCGATTATTTTCTTCGTTTATTTGCGTAATGGGGCCGCCTAAGAGGTGGATCGCCGTTTGTGTTCCCGCACTGGGCGGACGACGGCGGAGCAAAAACTTCTCTTATTAAAAGTTGTTCACACGGCCAGCCCGGGCCCCACTCGTAGCCCCACTCGCAGCCCCACTCGTTGCCCACTCAATAGGCAGCCTGGCGCCAACTCCATGGGCTTTGTTTCCAATCAAACGTATAGGAAGGGCGCGTATCGATTCTTGCGGATTGTGGTTGTTGTTAAGAAGCGATAAATAAGAAAATATAACTGTCAACAGACTGGTTTAAACAATCTCTTAATATTCTAACGCAACACAATATAATATGGTGGATCTATGAACAGTTCAATTATATATAATAATTAAATATAGTTAAAAATTAATATATAGTTAAACACAGCGTCACGGCCGCCCGCCGCCCGCCGCCCGCCGCCCGCCGCGACAGCGAGCTCCCGGTGCCACCTCAGCAGCACGCGGCGCGGCCAGCTCGACCGTCCGCGGTGGCAGACTTCTTACTCCCGTTGTTTCTTTCTTGTTTTGCCTTTGCCTTGTTTCTGCTTGCTTGTGCCTTACTGTTCGCTCGCAATTAAACAAGAGAACTCGTTGAAGGTAGCGTAAGATATGCGCGGTAGCGAGAGCGATTTTCTAATAGAATTGTACCATCGCACGGACTCGAACTGAACGCTGAACATCTACAACCTGATGGTGAACGGTACATGTTCCATCCATTCATAGAAAGGATGCGCCTGCAGCGCTCACAAGAAAACGTACAGTATTTCCTGTTATCACGACAATGGGAGCGATCGCCTTCGGGAAGAACTGAACCAACGTTCATTCCACGTACTTCGCGATTGCATCGGACAATACGTACCGGGCGTAAAAAAGCCGCATTATGTATATAATAACATAACATAGAATATTCAAGAGCATTTTAGCAAGCAAGGTATATATAAGTATAGATATGACTACATAGTAGAATTCACTTAGAAGTGCGTGGTGTAGCGTGACAAGCGCAAACGTTCGTGTGTATCGTTTTCTCGTACTTTATGGGTGTAAGCGCAGAACGTAACTAACAGTCGACCGCGTTGTTAAACAAAGGCAAAACTTTTTGGATAAACTCTCCTGAAAGTTCGTCAATTCGTTACCCCCGCCCACCCCACCGGCTGCCACCACCCGCTGCCACCGCCCGCTGCCACCGCCCGCTGCCACCGCGCGCTGCCACCACCCGCTGCCACCGCGCGCTGCCACCGCCGCCGCACCCTCGCCGGCCGGCGCGCTGAACAGATCGCCAGCCAATTACTTGCGTGTTAACTTAACTGCGTCGGTCCCATCCATTGATCTGAGCAGCACCGACCGCGTCACAGTGCAGTCCGCTTTCGCGCGCTTTCTCACGCTTTCGCGCGCTTTCTCACTCGGTGGAACAATTCAATTTCAGTGAATTAAATAACTTTACACAACTGTAAACAATGTTTACAAGGTGCAGTATTTATTGATAACACCACTGATTGCACGACGCCCGTTTCTGTGCGCGTGCATGTATGTACGTGCGGCACGCACGCGCAAGCGAGCGCGCTGCTGCAATAGCTGATCACCAAACAAAAACGTTTGGTCTGTATAGGCGGCGCCGCGTCAGGGGGTCGTTGACACTGGTAATTGCGTTGTGAGTTAAGTGTTGGCAAGTGTTATAAAGTGTAAAAATTGTATATTATTCAGGTTACATTTGCGGGTGTGTCTAAGTTATAGAGTACAGTTGTACTGTTCGGGTGTAGATTGCGCGCTGATCGCACCTGCGATACGCGAACGCTCGCACCGAGCCTATACGATACATGAACTCTCGCACTGGTGCAGTATACTAAACAAAGTGTAGAAACTCAATGCCGATTGTTTTGACATGATTACTTTCAACAACTACCGGTGTGTTGTCAAAATAATAAATACTGTCGCGTTTTGTTATTACACTGTATTGTATTGTACAGCGCGTTGACACTAATGTACGGTGTTTCCGTTTCTGCGCGAGGCCGCGGTGAGGCTTGGAAGGCAAATATGTCAGCAACAGTGACACGCTAGCGATTCGTTAACACGACTGGAATTGAACAAAACCTTTGAATAACTGAAAAATCATTATTCCGAAAAGTATCCAATAATTTGAAGTACACGTAAATAAGTTATGAACTTTAATTTTGAAAAATTTAGATTTTTTTGTAAAACTCTTCTCAAACATTCATGAACATTTAGTTCGATGCCGCAACTGAATGAATGTCCACCCGTCCCGAGACATCCGCGACACACAATTCTGAACGAACGAGCCGTGCGGACCAAACAAAAAGTTGAACTGTACCAGGACCGATTGGACTTGTACCTTCGAGATTCCACGTCCATATCGAGCGCGGAATACATTGTACTCCACTTACAGAAGAGAGCGGAGCCGCGCCGGAGACAGCAACAGGCGGAGCCTAGCTCTCCTCCTCGTGCTCGCCGCGCGCCGGCTCATTGTAAATTGTACCCGCCGGAATCGAACCCGCGATGTCTCAGTAATTAGAGTGCGGTGCGACAGCGTGAGTTATTCGCACCCTTTGTTATCAAGCTGCGGCGCGCAATTCTTGCCTTTGTGGCTGGCGTCACGACTCCAGACTTGCGTGATGCGGTTAGGGATAAGTTGTAAATCTCCCGTACGGTTGGCACCGCGGTGCTGATTCATTTTTACCGCTTTCATTAACTGTAGTCTTTCAATGTTTAAAAATATAGCTGGTGCTAGAAACCGAAAGTCAATAAAAATATCGTTATTCCCGTTTTTATATTTCTATGTGCAATAAACGTAATTTCCACGCTCCAACCCGGTCTTAACACATGAAACATCCTCTGAGACCACCATAGATAAAATAGTCTCATCGACTTTATAAGTACCCGAACTGATAAAGTTAGAGTTAGTGTCATACTAAAGCTATTCAGTTACGTTATATGATATACTCTATTTTATAGCGGGAATATACTCGCTGATTGAGCGGCGCGGGGCCGGTCGCCGCGCTAGTGCTGGGAAATAAATGACGATTGATTATGTTTGCGAGTTCAAAACACAAACAAGATTTTCGTCAAAATATCATTCTTGTTGTCGGCACCGTCACCAGCGGGCGGAGCGCGCGCGGCATCTTCATAAAAGTCACAATGGCGACCAGGACTCGAGCAACGTTACAGGAGCCGACGATATTCTGTATCCGCAACCACTGGTAGCCCTGGTGGAGAACGATCCGGGGCGTCGTGTGCGGCCGCGCGGGCGTCGCAGCGTGACGTCACCGCGGCCGAGCGCGCGCCCCGTAGCCCGGCCACCGGTCACGTTCCCGTCCAACGGCAACGGCAACGGCAACGGCAACGGCAACGGCAACGGCAACGGCCGCATGTGCGAGCACCGACACAAACTTAACACGTGACACGTGCTCAGCTCTTAACATTTCACACAATTTTAAAATCCCTATCGAAATTATTATCAGTTAACGTAACATTAGCCAGGTATATGTGAGAACCAAGCGCAAGTTTCGGTGATGTACGGGTATCACCGGGTCACCGGTAACGTAACAGCGCAGCGGATATCCGGCATCCATTAGCGGCGGCCCATTGTAGTAAACATTAAATTTTGCGGTGCAACTATAAATGGAACAATGGGAACGGCCAAATCACATGAAACCGGGGACAATAACAGTAAACCAAATCACAAAAGCGGCGAGCGGCATGCGGCGAGCGGCGAGCGGCGAGCGGCGAGCGGCGAGCGGCGAGCGGCGAGCGGCGGGGAGACGCACGGGCACTCGGCAAATTTGCACAGCACTCCACCGGCAACACTCACTATTGCACACGAGCCCCGCAGCAGCGGCGCCGCGGCCCGAGCGACATCCGCACGACCACCCGCGCGACACCCGCACGACAGCCGCACGACACCCGCAGCTGCGGCGCGCCGCCACTCGCGCAAGTCTGCTCGCCCAACGCGCCGGAGGATTATCAACCGTGTGCCGGTTACAATACGCGCGTGTGCGCGTGTGCGCGTGGGCGCGGGGCCGAGTGGGCGCGTGGGCGAGTGGGAGCATGGGCGCACCGAAAGGCAAACGTGATTTATGGAGTGACCGCATATAAATGAAGTTGATTGTGACAGTTTCGTTGTTTTTTTGTTGTTTTGGAATAACTCGCCCCCGTCGCCTGGGACGCGCGGACCCGCCGCACGCCGCGCGCCGCGCGCCGCACGCCGCGCGCCGCACGCCGCCTCGAACCGGTACAACCGCTCCATAACTACATGTATAAGACAAAACAAACACTGTGAACTCTCATTTTGATCGCAGCAACCTATCGGATGCATCAGTCGGGCAGAGAGCTAGACATTGATTCGTGTGCTATGAATTGTAACGGCACTTAAAAGCTAAAGTATCTTCTGTCTGCGCGACAGCCTACGTCGCTGCGGCGTGCTGCGGCGTGCTGCGGCGTGCTGCGGCGTGCTGCGGCGTGCTGCGGCGCACAATTGATGACATGTCCAGAATGTTAGTTACGTCCACTGAATACCGCTTCGAGTGTTATAATTCAACAATTGCCGAAGTCTGCCGCCCGCGCCCCGCGCCGCCGCGCCCCGCGCCCCCGCGGCGTCCTTACACACGTGATCGACACATTAATCAACAATGTATGATGTTGTTACTTTCTCGTATAATCTTATTAATATAGTACTTCGTACAACATAAATATACTTCCCACTCTATGCATTTTTATGCTTTTATAATCAAAATTTGTATATATTATAATTTTAGTCCTTCTAACTTCTGTATGTTTATATTAAATTGTACTCTTTGAACAAGTACAAGTGTAATTTAATAAATAAAACACAATGTTTGCGATGCAGAACGTTGTCTGGCAGTCATGGGTGGCATGGGTGCCGTGGGTGCCGTGGGTGCCGTGGGTGCCATGGGTTTAGTTTTGCACACAATGCCCGCCCGCACGTTGCCGAGCACCACGTCACCAACCCACGCACCGAGCGGCGCGCTGACCGCCGCGGGGCTGGCAGCCACTGCACCACCAATCTACTTCGAACAACAGGCTGTGCTTGTTGTTGGTTTGCCGTTACTCTGAACTAGCAGGCGGCACACGCGTTTCACATTCGGCACTACATATAACATCAAATGCCGCTACTCATTGGACTGCGCGACGTCACCGGCTGCCTAAACCTGATAACGGGACTGATTTACATAAGCACGCTGCAGCGCGCCGACAGACGCACGAGGAGACGACGACACGTCGTCGGTTGCGTGGCCGTCCTGCTGCGAACGCCAGCAGCATTCCTGCATCCTGCTATGGATTAGTTAAAATATTTAATACGCGTACAAAACGCAATGCTTGACAATAATCACATTTCATTAGTATATTGATTCATCGTCATCATCATCATCATCATGTCAGCCCGTGCGCGGTACTGCTGAACATTGGCCTTCTGAAAAGAGAATAACACAGTACTTACCACGCGCGGCATCCGGGTCGGCGGCCCGAGCAGTGCCTAGTGATGAGCAAAAAGCAAGACCAAAACCGAATGAACTAGACCAAAGCCAAAACCGAGCCAGATCTATTGCAGCAGCCTAACGCTAGACTAAACGGAAATATTCCGTTGAAATGGTGAATTGAAATATTTATCATAACTAGACCCGTGCCTTTCTTTTGGAAACCAAATATTTGATATGTTATGAGACTGGACATGCATGCCAAAGACTTGTTAATCTAAGACCAAAACCAAAATAGTCCAAATGTTACTTCTCGCTTTGCCCATCACAAGCACTAAGACTAGACAGAACCTGGTGATCACTGCCGCACGCGCTGGGCTGCTCGTGCCTCCCCGTGTGCCTCGGGGACGAAACATATATTTATATGCGTGTGTGTATGTGTGTATGCGTATGGGTGTGCGTGTGTTAGCGTGTGCGAGTGCGTGCGCGTGCGCGTGTGTACCCTCACTCGCTCGAAAGACTGCCGTATGCGCTGTTGCCGCATATTTACTTTTAACTTTTAATTACTATTACAAGGAACTAACTCCTAATGCAATCCCTAATGGAGTCGCGCTGGTGTCCTTGGTGCACTTGGCGACGCGGGCGCACGTCGCGTTATTTCGAGAAACGAAGTTAAAAAACTAACACTAACGCAGTTCTACACAACAGTTTGTACAAGACAATATCCTGATGGTCAAATGTATGTTCTTATTATTATAACATTATTCAACACCATAGTAAAATAACACTATTTCGAAGTGCATCCATAATATAATATATTATTAGCAAACGTTGTGGTGAAGGAGCCGAGCTCAGTGACTTTTGTATATTGCTTATTAATAAAAATAAAGGCTAACTTAACTGCGTGAATAATTTATCGGTCCTCCGGAGACGTAAGTTAGAGGCGATCTCTTGGGTGTCGCGCCGCCCGCCCGCCGCCCGCCCGCCGCCAGGAGCCGCCAGGAGCCGCCAGGAGCCGCCGCCTCGTAGTGCCACTCACTCCGCGCCGCCGGCACACAACGAGTTTTAGAACATACCAAAACATTATTGTAGCAGGTCAACATTGCTTCAAAGGTATTCTTCGAGACTTACCAATATTCTAGAACATTAATTGGACTAAGTTATTTTCATTAAGGGTATCTCTTAAAAAGAGCGTGACGTTCAGTTCCAACTAGCGCTCGCGGCGAGGAGCACCCACCCTATAGAGGAATGTTCCCTCCGGCGGGGCGCAACACGGGCCGTCTACACGCGCTTGACGGACAGTCCCGGAACAGTCCCCCGGCGGCGGAAGGGTCCCGGATACGACTAGCCTCGGCCCGCTGTCACTGTAATGGAGTTCTTCCATTAAGTAGGAGCTTCGAGCCGTTGCGGGTCTGGCGCGGGCCCGCCACGCGCCGCGGCCGCGGGTCCCTCGCCGCATTGCGTGCGAGTGCGAGTGCGAGTGCACTCGGTTCGTGTGCACGTCGCTCGACCTCGTCCGCCCGCCGGCCGACAGGATGTATTGTGTTATTAACTAGTATGTAATGGCTTCTTCACTTTGCGTTTACATGAGGCGGAGACTTACGTACTACACACACATCGACGAGGAGACTTAAACAGAATTGAACATTCGCTGCGGTGTAACTATTGGTGACTTAACTTGCGTGCGACTTTGTATGCCGTAGCTCTAATTATTAATCGGCTCAGCGCCGTCGCCGTCTGCTGCAAGTTTGTAATGTTACGTTCGCACCGTGCGCAACGTTCGCACCGTGCGCAACGTTCGCACCGTGCGCAACGTTCGCACCGGGCGCAACGTTCGCACCGTGCGCACCGTGCGCAGCTTGTCGATATTTCGAATCCTAATCGAAAAGCAAGCGCGGCGGACGGCGGGCGGCGGGCGGCGGCACGTGCCCCCGCGTGACCTGACCCCCGACCTCAAAGGAAAGTTGTTACAAGTTCAGGGTCTATACCTAAACATAATATCCACATATGTTCGTGTGACCTGGTTCGTCCCTAACGGCCGCCGCGGCAGGTCTCCCGTTGCGCTGTACTCAGGTTAAGTTAAACACGACAGAAATATATCTGCGATAGACAAAAAGATGCAGTACTCGGTACACTGGCGTCTGGCGTTATCTCTTTTTTTTGTTAAGTAGGGAAATCCCACGCATGGACACTTTCTCGTTACGGGGACAACGAACAAGTTATGCCAGACTCTTACTGGCTAAAACCCCACGGTTTCCTCGCTGCGCCTTTGGCCGAAACTGCGGGAACGCTTTCGCACACTACCGCAGTTCCGGTAACGTCGGCCTAGTAATGGCCCTAACACACTATAGGGTTTCTTGTGGCAACCCAAGACACAGTGATCCTACGCGGAAAATACATGCGCTTTCTTGAAGCTTACATTACTGGGTGACGGATTTCCCCGTATCCGCCACTTAAGCCTTTATTAGGGGGGTTGACGGAGGGCATGATCCCTTCTCCTCCGACCCCCGGGCCTCAGTCTACGGATAGCGAGATTAAAGGCACTTTCCCTCACCTGCTCCGCAGCCTCCTTCTGCGACATGACTTTTTCAGAAAAGGCAACACAGGCGTTCCATGCCTCTTCGCTTTCCACCATTGCCTTCACGATTGCGGGAAGAGAAAGGTCGTTGCCAACAATAGCAACGAGATCTCGACGCAGCCCTGTCCAACTTGGACATACCTCCAAGGTATGCTGCGCCGAATCCTCGCCGCTACCGCAATGGTGGCATATGGCCGTTGGCTCTCTTCTTATACAGTGCAGGTACTTTCCGAAACATCTATGACCCGTTAGCACCTGCGCCAGTCTGAGCGTCAGTGCGCCGTGTCGCATGTTAATCCAATTTGTCAAAACTGGACGCACGGCGCCAATAATTTTACTTCCAGCTCTGGGATGGGCCAGTCTGTCATTCCATCGTTCGACCAGTAGTTGTCGAATCTGGAACCCCCGTAAACCCCATTCCCTCGGTCCGGCGTTATCTCCTGGCCAGACCTTGGCAACAGCTCTACAACACTTAATTATGTAAATAGTCCTTTAATATAATAAATAACATTGTTACTGACAATGAACACTGAGACCAGAGGTTTTCCTAGTATACGATAGTATACAACAAGTGGGGCATACACAGTTCTGCTGAAGTGAAGAGGATATTTTCGTGTCTACATAAAGTACGTGGAGTCCAGGACCAGTGGCGCGTCACGATATACCCTCGTCAAATTGTTCAGATGCTTGTCATCGCTGAAGTATTTTTATTGTTATATTCATTAGCTTAAATTTAATTATTTCATGCTGCTGCTGCTGCAATTCCTTCACATGTTCTCATAGACTTTATTGTGGAAATATATTTACATAAAACTTCGGCCGAGGCGTGTAAGGAGCAATCGAGGATCTGGTGCAATGTAAACACGTCGTACATCATCGCGCGAGGAGGCCTGGTGTCACTTCGCCACCACAACAGGCGGCATACGTCGCTCACGACAAGGATTCGCTCGTGTAATAAACAATTACTCACACGCAGCCTGTAACATTCCGGTAATAACTGGTTGCACCACTTCAATACTTGTCGCACCCCATTCACCTCTACCCCCGTCCCGGGGCGCGTCAATAGGAACCATCATTACGTTAATAACAGTTGAACTGCTGCTGAAACAATATCTGACGGTGAATACGGAACGCGTGTGGGAGCCGCCGCCCGGCCGCCGGACACCGCCCTCCGGACACCGCCCGCCGGACACCGCCCGCCGGCCGCCGGACACCGGGCACCGGCTGTTGGCACCCTCCTTTGTTTACTCTGATGAATTACGCAGGGCGCGTGTCCGCCGGACAAACTTTCAAAAGAAAAACTAATAATAGTGCGCGGGGTGGGGATCGGGGTCGGGGTCAGGGTCCGGGTGCGGTGCGGGGGCATGATGGTAATTCTTATACAAGAAAGAAAACTACAAACGATTTGTTTGCATGTTGCAACGAAACGTTTTGAAGGGCCGACCGTCGGATGCAGTCAGCGGGTGCAGTGGGAACAGACGCGGCGCTGCAATGAGTACTGCACGCTAACGCGCAGCCTGCGCCTCGAAACTAACGGAATAATTAACGCAAGTAACGCAGCGCGGGGCCGCGGCAGGTAACAACGCGAAACCAACTCCCGCCGCGCCCTGCCCGTCATCACGGCACGCAGCGTGCCGGTGCATTAGCGTAAAGGCTTTAACGTGACTATAGCGCGGCGCGGGGTAGTTGCGTCTCGCTGTACGCTTGTGGTTTCCGGAGATACGACACTTGCTGGTGAACACTCACTGCGCGCCTCAATACACGTGACGCTCCGTACCGAATACGCGAAATTATTCACCGCGTCCGGCCGCGCCCCCGCGCCCCCACGCCCCCGCGCACCGAACGCTCGCGGGCACGAAGACTTCGAGAATATCCGGTGACGAGGTGCCGGCTGCAGTTGTTAAGTGCGCGAGATGATAACTGAGAACACTCGCCCCCCGACCGACCGACGCTGAAGTTTCTTAAAATCTAACATATCGATAAATTTTAATATCGTGAATGTCCTCGTCACAACGCCCCCGGGGCAAACGGAAGCGTAACGATGAATCCGTTTCATTTGCCCTTAGCCATGTTAGTGTAGACGTTGCCTGCGTATGTTCCGGTACTGAATCAAAGCGAAATGATATGGGAAGGGCTCTGCTCTGTGCACTGTCCGTACATCGCCAGTAACCCGTGGCTTGGGAGTGAGTGTTCGTGTCTTGGCGTCTGCAATTAATAATTATTTGATCGTAGAAAGGCTACGTACAATACAACCGGTCGCCGCGGAACCTCATGCGGCGGACATTGAAGGAGCCAGTCGTGGGCGGCGAGCTGCTCCGCTCCCGGAAAACTCCCGAACGTTGGGAGTCGCTCCTCCGCCCTAATGGAGCCCGTCCATTAACAACAAATTGCCGGCTGCGTGGACGCGATTACACGATGGGAAGTACCGCATCATTTACTTCCGTATTTAATTCCCTCGTTAACCCCCAGCCAAAAGATAAGGGTGTTAAAGGTCTGCTGCCATCACACTGCAGGAGCTGGACGACAACGTTCCTTATTAAAAATAAAAGAATAGCTCAAGGTTATTCTACTTTGTCTTACATTTGCTACTGTTTTTTTTTTTTAATGTATTATATAATAATTTATGGACTCGTGGTCGGCGAGGTCATTGCTCTTAAATTTAACATTACCAAATGTCTTCAATAACAACATGCACCGGTGCACGGCGGTCAGAGCGCGGGCCCCATGGCCAGGAGGTGTAGGGAGCGAGAGCTTACCTGATGCGGCAGCGGCCCGAGCGGCGATGCGGTTTAACTATACGTCTTATTGCGGTTGCAACGAACCTGCACGCGACTAGTAGGGCAACACTTAGCATTTTACATTTCACTTACTTTATTTTTTTTGTGATGATGTTTGCGCCACAATAGTATTGACCACCATAGCGGCTTCATCGGACTCAGGGCTCGCGGGTCTGCTATCCGCGAGCTAAAATAATAATAAAAAGAAAAAGACGAATACCAACAAAAGATTTGATTAAATTTAAATTAAATCAAAACAATAAAAGAACACAAAATAGAAAAACCGAACAAGTAACATAAACCGGAAACCAAACGTAAAAATTAAATATATACATATGTATGTAGATAAAGTAGTATGTATGAGGGGAAGGAGAAAGTTGAGAAAATATTAAATGTTGAAAGGTTGAAGAGTTGGATAGTGCTATGAGGGAAGAGACGGGGTGTAATTAAATATATACATAGATAATAAATACATGAATTTAAGATGCGCACGGTGCGCGTCAGATGGCGGTAATGACTATGAGGTCATCGAAGGAGGGCTAAGGCCCGTCCTCCGATCACCTTCGCCTGTGTCGCGAAACGGGGGCGGTGAGGACCGCCTGGGCAGCCGGGCAGCCGGGTGTGACTGTGCGTGTGCGCGGTGTGCGAGCCTGAGTGGTGAATCTGTGATTGGTGTCAGGTGCCAGGTTAACCCCAAGGTATTGGACCGAGTCTCTCCAAGGGATAGGTCGGTCGAAGATATATATTGGCTTGGGAGTGGCGCGCAAAGCACGTTTGGGGATTCGAGATATCCTTTTCCTTGAGAAATGTAGGGCTTCGCTCTTCTCCGGGTTGACATCGATTCTCCACTTCCTGAACCAATCGCCTAGGCGCTTGGTTGCGGTCTGGAGCCGATTTGTCAACCGCGGCAAAATGAGGCCCGAAAGGCAGAGCGCAGTGTCGTCTGCGAATAGAGCCAGGTTTACCCCGAGGTCTTACGTCGTTGGTGTACAGCGAGAAGAGGAGAGGAGAGGAGACAAGCAGGAGCCCTGCGGAACTCCCGCTCTAATGTGACGGGAAGTAGAGTGAGCGCTTCCCGCTCGGTAGCAAAAGGTGCGGTTCGATAAGAAGGCTCTGTTGATAATGACAAACTTGTCCGGCACCTTGAGTGCGTACAACTTGTGGATTAAGCCATCGTGCCAGACTTTATCGAACGCCTTGGGTAGATCAAACAATAGGGATACGGTGTCATACGGCCTTTTGCGCGTGAAACCTTTGAGGACGTACTCCACCAATCTATGTACTTGGTGGACGCAGGAGTGGTCTCTTGGGACGCTAAGCCGGGTAACCTCCACGTGTGCTTGACTGTTAACGCTCCCTCTGGGATGTACAACAGTCAAGCCGGTGCGTCCTGGGCGCCGGGCGGCGATTTTGCTGTCCGGCGGCGAATAACCCGGTGAGAGGGGTCTCTCCACGTGTCCCTCTGACTATCAGAAGGCACAGTGGTGGGGCGACGGCGGGCACGGTGTGCACTTACCCTGCCCCGGGCGCGAGGAGGACAACCTCTATAAAAAACTACCCCAACTCAAGCGGCGACGCAGCGTGAAGAGTGCATGGCTGGAGGGGAGTCCAGTCTCTACTGCGGACCCCGACAGGGGACCGGCCGACCCCCTGGACGCGACACCTAGGCTTACCGGAGGCAACACGGGCTCTGTCGAAGGTGGACCTGAATAACCCGTGACTCGTGGGAATAATATGGAAGAACAAAATAAAAAAATTTACGGGTGGAACTAACAAGTTTGCCCCTTGAGGGCGGTGATAATATCGGGCCCGAGATGGGCGGAGGTGTTGTGCCTGCGAAGGGCGGAGTTGGTGCGGTGCCCGCGAAGGGCGGAGTTGAGGCGAAGTTGGTGGCCGCGATCGCGAAGACCATTAGCGACCCGCGGCGCGCCTCCAGAATGGCGGCAGCGGCAATGAGGGCGACGACCCGCAGGGGGAGGAGCGCGGGATTGCTGCGAAGCGTAAACTCCTCTGGGAGAGCTTCGCCTGCCCCGGAGAGTGGGGTGAGCGGCGCGACGAGCAGGGACCGGTCGAGGTCCCGGTCGCCTGTGGAGGTAGGCGCCTTCCGGGCGATCGTGGACACCGATCGGTTCCGCAAGCCGGGGCCGCCTGCTTCGGAGGGCGACGACGGCGGGTCTGGAAAGCGGAGGAAGACCGCCAGGGAAATGGCCACCGTGGAGCTGGTCAGCGAGGTGGAGGGAGCCGCCGGCGACATCTCGCTAGTCTGCAAAACGAGCAAATCACTGTCCGGCGGCTTCCAGAAGAGGCTGAACCAGGCCGTCCTCTCCATCAAGGAGGCGGTGGTAGCCCTGGCGGTGCGACTCGAGCCGGAGGAGAACCTCTGGCTGTCAGATCAATCGTCGCCTGGAGACGGAGGTGGACAATATAAGGCGTGAGCTCCTCGCCTTCAAAAAGTCCAACGAGGAGCTCAGCCAGCAGGTGGCGGCACTGCGCACTGGGGCGGGCCCCGTGCCAGTGGAGGCTCCGGCTCGTCCTCCTCCTCCTGAGCCGGCGGATTTTGCGGCCCTCACCAACGCGGCCGTGGAGCGGGCATCCGAACAGATGCTCGGTGCCACGGCGCGGATGATCGAGGGTCGCTTCGCCGGGCTGGAAGACCACCTACTTCCAGCCCCCATCATCCGTCCGCCTCTGGCGGCGGATGGAAAGAAGGCGCAGGGTGGCAATTCCGTCTCGCAGGCCCCCGCGCCTGCAGACGCGGCCACCTCGGCTAGGACCCGGCCGGCGGCGCCGAGGGCGCCCCGACAGGCGCCGGCGCCGGCACCACTAACTCGCCGGGCGCCGATGAGGGCCTCGACCTCCCGCCCTCAGCCAACAACAACATCCTCGGCTGAGGGAGAGATGGAGGTGGAATACCACTGCCCGGGCCCTCCACGGAGGAGGGCTCGTGGGCGAAGGACCGAGCTGGACGACTCGGCCACCAAAGAGACGGTCGAGGCTGCAGTCGTCGCAGCAACGGGCTGCCCAGCCGGGCAGGTGAAG
Organism: Troides aeacus; assembly: GCA_033220335.2. Lineage (NCBI taxonomy): Eukaryota > Metazoa > Arthropoda > Insecta > Lepidoptera > Papilionidae > Troides > Troides aeacus. Next base: position 12,004,758 of record CM067280.1, read on the forward strand.
GCCCTGTCCGTAAGGGACGGGCCTGGGGAGATGGGCACCACCATCGTTACGTGTCCGGTCGCCGCCGCGAAGCTGCTGGCGGAGAAGGGCCGCGTCCTGGTCGAGTGGACTTCGGCCAGGATCGTGGCCCTGGAGCAGCGCCCCTTGCGCTGCTTCAACTGTATGGCGATCGGGCACAACTCCGCTACGTGCCCATCCCCCAAATGCCGGAAGGATCAGTGCTTCCGATACGGGAAGGTGGGTCACAGGGTCGGTGAGTGCCAGTCGGAGTTCCGATGCTCCGTCTGCGCCGACTCTGGTCGGAAGTCTAACCACATGATGGAGGGGAGAGCTTGTTTCCCCCCCAGGGTCAAAGGAAAGGCTGCGGCCGGGACACCTTCCCGCGTCGCGGAGAAGAAGAGTGCGCCTGCAGGAGGTGAGAACATGATCATCAATTAATTGATGGCCCACATCTCCCTCCTGCAGGCGAATCTCAACCACTCCGCCAACGCTCAGGAATTGTTCCTGCAGTCGTTGGCGGAATGGGGATGCCACATTGGCGTGGCATCGGAGCCGTACAGGATTCCCGCCCAATCATCCTGGGTTGGGGACCTGGACGGCACGGTGGCGGTGCTGGCGAGAGCGGGCGCCTGCCCCCTCTTCAAGTCACTAGAGAGGGGGCACGGCTACGCGGCGGCAGGTTGGGGAAGGTACGCTGTCATCGGGGTGTACTTCTCCCCCACCCGATCCCTGGCAGAGTTCGAGGTGTTTCTCGACTCTGTCAGGGCCGCCGCGGGCAGGTTGTCGCCGAGGGAGATTTTGGGCCTCGGCGACTTTAACGCCAAGTCTCGCTCTTGGGGCGGCACCGCCACCGACGCGAGAGGGAGAGCAGTTGAGGCATGGGCACTGCTCTCCGGTCTGAGCCTCCTCAACGAGGGAAACGCGCTCACGTGCGTGCGAGGGTCGGGGGGGTCCATCGTGGACCTCTCCTTTGCCTCACCGGCGATCGCGCGCCGTGTGGCAAATTGGCAGGTGGAAGAGGAGGTGGAGACCTTATCGGATTGCCGATATATCAGGTTCGAGGTCTCCCCTCAACAGGGGCGCGGCACAACATAATCGCGCCCCGGGTTCCACATCCCTCGTTGGGTCCTCGGCAAGTTCGACAAGGAGCTCGCCGAGGAGGCGGCGCTGTTCCACAGATAGAACATGCCCCGAGGCTCAGACGACGTCGGCGTCGACGAGCTGGAAGGTCGCATCCACAGCGCTCTTCAGGAGGTGTGCGATGCGGCCATGCCTAGGATGCGGCGACGTCCTGCGGACCGCCGCCAGCTGTACTGGTGGTCGGAGGAGCTCTTCGGCCTCCGGGCGGCGGCCCAGGCTCGTCGCCGGGCACTGCAGCGTTGTCGGCGTCGGCGCACGCAGGTGACGGGGGAGGAGGAGCGGCTGCAGGGTCAGTATGCGGAAGCCCGCAAGACCCTGCGGCTCGCCATAGTCCGGGCGAAGACCCTTGCCTGGGAGGAACTACTAGCAGGGGTCGACAGGGATCCATGGGGGCGCCCGTTCAAGACGGCACGGAAGAAGCTCTGTGCCGCAGGCGCCCCCTTAACGGAGGCCCTGGACCCGGACTTCCTCCAAGGGGTGGTGGACCGGTTGTTCCCGGGGGCTGACGCGTCATTCCAGCCCCCGGTTATGTCCACCACCGTCCCCGCGGCGGCCACAGAGGAGGGCCCTCCTCTGACGGAAGAGGAGCTGGACGTGGCCCTGGATCGTCTCCGGGGTCGACGTACGGCTCCGGGGCCCGACGGGGTCCCATCGAGGGCTCTCTGGGTGGCCGCCAGTCACCTGCGCGAGGAGCTCCGGGGACTGTACGACGCCTGCATTCGGCGCGTGCAGTTCCCGGAGCGCTGGAAGACGGGCAGTCTTTGCCTGCTGCGGAAGGGGGACCGTGACCCCGACTCCCCTTCCGCGTACAGACCGATCGTCCTTCTGGACGAGGCGGGTAAGGTCTTCGAGAAGATCTTGGCCGGCCGTCTCATTCGGCACCTCGCCGAGGTGGGACCGGGCCTCCATGAGGCCCAGTACGGATTTCGGGCAGGGCGATCCACGTTGGACGCCCTGCTTGACCTGAAGGGCCTCTGTCTGGAGGCCTTCGGTGACGGCGAGGTGGTCCTGGGGGTGTCCTTAGATATCGAGAACGCCTTCAACAGCCTGCCATTTGCGACGATCAGGGGGGCGCTGGAGTTTTTCCGGCTCCCCCCCTACATGGTCGGGCTGTTGGGGGCGTACCTCCGGGACAGGACGATCGTCTGGGTTGATGGCAGCGGCGAATTACATCGGCGGCGCGTGGAGAGCGGGGTTCCACAGGGGTCGATCTTGGGCCCCTTGCTGTGGAACCTCAGGTATGACTGGCTGCTGCGTCAGCCGGTCCTCCCCGGGACAAGGGGACTATGCTACGCGGACGACACCCTCGTCTCGGCCCGGGGGAGGAGTTACGACGAGGCTGCTCGTCTGGCCGCCACTAGCACGTCGCTGATGGTGGACCGGATCGAGCAGCTGGGTCTGAGGGTCTCCGTCACGAAGACGGAGGCCCTCCTCTTCCACGGACCCCGCAGGGGTCCACCCCGGGGCGCGATCATCCCGGGCGAGAGGGTCCCAGTGCGGGGGGCCCTCAAGTATTTAGGGCTCACTCTGGACGGGCGATGGAGCTTCGGGGAGCACTTCGAACGGCTTTTCCCGAAGCTCACCGCCACCGCCGCTGCGCTGGGCAGATTGCTGCCCAATGTCGGGGGAACGGGTCATTTGTGTCGGCGCCTATACTCTGGCATCCTGCGGAGTATGGCACTGTACGGTGCGCCCGTATGGGTGGATAGGTGCGGGACCGCCAGGAACGGGCCCGTGTTGAAGAGGGCCCAACGTATCCTGGCGGTCCGAGCCTGTCGGGCGTACCGTACGGTGTTCTGGACGGCGGGTACGCTTCTCGCGGGCGATGCGCCTTGGCATCTATAGGCGCAGTCGCTCGCGGAAGTGTACCTCTTCCTGCGGGATGCCGGAGAGCGTCGGCCGGACCCGGCCACGGTCCGCCGGATCAGGCGCGTTGCCCATGACGCCCTGATCCGGCGGTGGGAGACGGAGTTAGGTAACCCTGCCGCCGGCCGGGACACGGTGGAGGCCATCAGGGCCCACCTGTCCCGGTGGATGAGCTGGCGGTACGGGGCCCTGACGTTCCACTTGGTGCAGGTGCTGACAGGCCATGGATGTTTCGGCAAGTACCTGCACCAGGTGGCTCGTAGAGAGATGACGCAAGAATGCGTCGAGTGTCGTGCGCCGATAGACACGGCGCACCACACTCTGGCGGAGTGCCCGGCATGGGGGCCGCAACGCCACTCCCTCGTCGTGCAAGTCGGCAGTGACCTCTGGCTGCCGACTGTAATCGATCGTATGTTGAGCAGCGAGAGGTCTTGGAAGGCGGTGGCCTCCTTCTGCGGCGCAGTGATGCGTCAGAGGGAGGCCGCCGAGCGCACGAGGGAGGCCGACGCCGCTGCAGCACCTTGCAGGCGGCGGCGGGCTGGCGGGAGAGCGCGGCGGCAGAACCACGCCGTCCGCTTCCTCCCGCCGTGAGCGACGGGCCCTTAGCCGGGCACGGTGTGAGGGGGCCTTCGGGCCGTTAGGCGTGGCCCTTTTGTCGTGTTTCCCCTGGGGGTGCGTCCCCCGGGGGAGTCTTGGTTTTTGTCCCCCCTCCCTCGTCGAAGTGGGGGGGGAGTCTGGAGGGAGGAGGCTGCCGCCCAATTCCTTCACGGGAGGGCGGCGGCCGGGCGTGCGCTCCGTCTTGGGCGCGCGCGGTCGTCTGTGGGGTCGGGGGCCCCAACGTGCCGGTCCCGCGAGGGGCCGGTACGGGACGGCAGGTAGGTGCCTTTGCTCCCTACGGGCACCCACCAGGAGGAGTTTTATACGCGGAGGCGCCCGGAGAGTTGCTTGACTGAAACCCGGGAGTCTCCAGTATGCGTATGGCGGGACTAGCGGTGGTGGTTTTAGTGGGTATGGGGGTCACGCACAACACCTCAGTGGCCCCGAGCCCCACATAACCCGGCGTCGTCCCCCCCCCCCCTGAAAAGGACGCTGGGTATGCGGTAACAGCATTTCCACCACCGATATCAAAAAAAAAAAAAAAAAAAAGGTGTGGTCTCTTCTGAACCCAAACTGTTCGTCAGGCAGAAGTTTGTTCTCCGACACGAAGTCGGTGGGACGACGCGTAAGGATTAAGCGCTCATAGACCTTTCCCATGTTACAGATGAGGCTTATCGGTATGTAGTTGGAGGGAATGTTCCTAAGCTTGTTTGGCTTAGGAATTTCCACAACTTCCACCTCTTTCTAGGCATCCGGAAAGGAGCAGCTGGAGAGAACCACGTTGAAAATGGTCGCGAGCAAACAGATTATATGAGCGGGGAGGGACTTGAGTACTCTGTTCGAGATGTCATCAAGGCCCGGAGCGGACTTGGATTTTAGTCCTCTGATGGTGATTGTGACCTCGTCTTCTGAGATCGGAATTAGGGGTGGACCTACCGTAGGGATGGAGGATCTGCGTGCGATCTCGTCCTGTACCAGTTTTAGGTGAGTGAGGTCGGCTGGAGAAGATGAAGGTGTGCACTGGTTTTCCAGACTGTCGACTAAGCACTCGGCCTTTTTATCGCCCTCGAAGACCAACGACGACGCGTCGACGTGTCTGACTAGGGGTGGCATGAGTCCAGGGTTCTCTAACTTGAGCCCCCGAGCTAGACTCCAGAAAGCATCCTTGGAAGGCTCGAGGTCGCTGAGTAGTGAATCCCACCTGTCGGCTCTGTGTTCTCTGACGCGCTCTTTTACGGCCCTCTGAAGGCGGCGCGCATTAGCTCTATTCACCTCGGAGCGGTACCTGTCGTACAGTCTCAAGGCGACGTATTTTAGCATGATCAGGCGTCGGCGTCCTGTGGAAGAGCCCCGAATTGAGGTTCAAATTCGAGTATCGTCCTCGTGGAGTCTGGACAGAGATATGTTTGGAAAGTGAATCGACCGCCCAAATTGCCACTTCGGGCGATTCAATCGTTTTCGGTATCTCGTCGAGGTGCTGGGATTTCGTAGACTTAAGTTTGATCTCAAGTTTACGCCAGTCAACGATGGTTTTAGTTAGAGGGACCTCACCGGCGCGCTGGCCCAGCTTGAAAAGGACCGGAAGATGATCAGATCCGAGGTCATGTATGACCTCGACCGAACGGATATGGAGAGCTACATTTTTCAGTAGTGCTATGTCCAGGACAGAAGGCCTTTGACTTTGCCGCTGAGGGATTCTCGTCGGCGAAGAAGGGACGATGATATCAAAGTTGATCTTTTCCGCTAACTTTGAAAGTATACGACCACCTGCTGTTGAAATCACCAGCAAGAACAACAGATGGACCGAGATCGAGAAGGGTCCTTATGTCTTCGATTTCTACCTTTTTGGATAGTGAAAGGTAGCAAGAGACGAAAACAAGGGGTTGATGGCCAGTGAGACCGATTTTACACGCCGAGTGTACGATGGTTTTCAGATGAGGGCATTCAAGAGGGACACAGTGAAGTGACCTCTTATAATAAATCAGGTTGCCGCCTTACATAGCGGATAACCTGTCGTTCCTAACGAGGTGATAGTTAGCAATTTTAGGGTCATGGTGAGATGGTTTCAGGAATGTTTCCTTAATTAAAATAACGTCGACATCGTGGTGTCGGAGAAATGCGCTGATTTCTTCCTTCTGATGTCGAACACCGTTCGCGTTAAAAGTCACGACGGTCAAAGAGCCAGGTTTGATTTTGCCTAATACTTTGGGGAGCTCCGTGCTGATCCGAAATGTTTGTACAGCGACTCGGACGACGGTGTCCAGGTGCGAGAGGAGGTGTCATTAAACATCCGCCTCGAGAGCGGCTATCAGGTCGTAATGTTCCTATACGACTCGGAGCCTCTCTTTTTGTCCTTTCGCGGAACGGAGTTTCTCCGTGTTACTAAAGAGGTCCTTTAATGTTAAGCGTCCCATGTACCTTATAAGGGCCGCAATATCGGCTGCGCCCCGGACATCGAGCACCTGGGGCTCGACAAAGTTGCTTTGCGGTGGAGGCCTGCTAGCAACTGGGGGGGGGAGATGTAAGCAACGGGGGCCTGCGAGCATTGAGTCATCGGCAATGGTTTTGCCCAAGCCGATACCTCAGGGATTGGAGCAAATTGACGATCATCAACCTTCGGTGACCCTGCGGTGCGAGAGGGGAGAGGGCGTGAACTCCGAATACCTGCGATCGGTATTTTGGGTTTGGCGGATGCCACTGCACTCCTGCGCAGGGCTTTGGAGCACCTGCGGTAGTTCGCCGGGTGACCTTCGGACTTACACAAGCAGCAGCTTGACGGGTCCGGGGACCAGGGTGTGCGCGTGCACCCTCTTAGTGCCGTAGTTTCCGGTGCATTTGACGCACCGGGGTCGGGCGAAGCAGTTCCTGGCAGAGTGGCCATATAACTGGCATCTGTTTTCGATTTCATTTCGAGTCGGTTGGCTTGACATCCGCCGTGCGTCTATCACGGGGAGGCCTTGGGGTTTTAATGCCTCGATGACCTCGGTGACTGTCGTCCCGAGGGGTATGCCCGGGATGACGACCCTGAGAAGTTTATCCTCCTCAAGAGCGTAGGTGTGGAAGCTGAGATTCAGCTCCTGCATATGTTTTGTCGCGCGTCGAAAGTCGTCGGTCGACGTTAGGCGTACGCGGATGTCCTGCGCAGTATTTTGTGCCTTGGGGTACGAGATCTTGTTGTCCGAGAACTACTTGGTCAGATCCCTCCAGGCGGGTTTATCCTGGAGGATAACAGGGAGGCAGCTTGGCCCTGGGAACATCGCGCTCCACCGCTTTCGCAGTGAGCACGGGACATGAAACACGAATTGTTTTCCTTGCCGGAGTGGCAGATGGCGATTCGCTGGTCGGAGAGTTGCGGGCTGAGGTACGCTTACACTTACTTGAATAGACGACGAATCCTTTGTCGTCTGATGGCGGATAGTTGAGGGTTTATTGCACCTCCATGTCGGAGATTGTGCCCTCGGCGTCGGATATGGGATCCGTGCTGCACGGCGATGGATCGTGGGAGCACGCAGTGCGGATGACTCCCTCCCCATTAGGGGTTTTTTTTTTAACGTGTGTAACAAAATGCTAACGGAAACGCACACCCCGTCGCCAAATTGGGCCGGCGTCGGCGGTAGTGTCGGGCTCCAACCGACTAAAAAGCTTCACACGGTATTCCACTCTCATCCACGTGCTCGTGGGGTCGCGGGATAAAGTATTTCAGTTCCTCCGCGACCCCCCGAACGGCGCCCAAATGCCCGGGCCTACCTCGGAGAGGGGTGTGAAGCACTCGCACTCGCACTCGCATCTGCTCTCGGATACGTTCGGTCTCCCGCTTCAGCATCATAACAGAGTCGCAGAATCGGGTTACCGCATTCCATGACGCCTCGCTACTGACCATGGTCCGGACCACGGATGGTAGCGAGAGGTCACTCCCTATCGCCGCTACGAGCGCGGCACTGTCCCCCCCCCCTCCCCCCATCGCGGGCAACCGGCCAAGGTGTGGGACGATGTGTCCACCGGGTGGCCACACTCGTCGCACGCCTCGTCCGTCCTACTCGTACAGTTCCGCCGGTGCAGATAGCTCCCGAAGCAACCGTGCCCCGTGAATACCTGCACCAGGCAGAAACTGAGGACTCCGAAGTCCCGGTCCAGCCAATCACCGATGACCGGCCGGACGGCCTCAACGGTGAGGCGACCTGTGGTACTTGCGTCGGCTCGCCACGCTCGCGCTACGAAGCCGCACGAGGTCCACCGTCCACCAGTACGCACGGCACCTAGGAGGCAGGGAGCGGCGCACCCGCTGTATAGCCGCGTCACACACGTGCGACACGGCCTGCACGAGCCTCTCCGCTTCCCGCTCCTGTCCGTCTCCGTCTCGTGAGGGCCGTCCCCGATCAAGGGACGACATGGATCGCCTGGAGTCGCCGAGGTCGCGGACACTGTATCGAACATACAAATGAACCGACAGAGTCTCCACGCCCTCGAGCACCTCCCAATCCCCGATACGGCGGGCCACGACGACTCCAGCGAACGTTACGTCCACTATGGAGCCGCCCTTTTTCCGTACGCACGTGTTCGCCATCCCCCGATTGAGCACGACCAAACCCGCTCCGATCGCGAACTCCTCGAGCGCCGCACCGCGCGCGCTCCTCCGCGGGCATCTTCACGCTTCCGACTTGGCGTTGAGGTCTCCGGCGAGGAGAATGCGACCCGACCCTAGCCGGTCGATGAGAGCACCGATCTCGTCGAGAAGCCGCTCGAACTCCGCCAAGCAGCGATTCGGCGAGAAATATGCTCCCACGACCAGCACGTCCCCCACCCGCCCGGTGACGTAACCGCGCTCCACGAACTCTAGGTCGGGGGAACCGTTCGAGGTCACTGTGCCTATGACCACTGATCCGTCTACGTCTTCCGCCCAGCTCTCCCACGGTGGAACGTAGTACGGTTCGGTGACCACCGCCACGTTGCCCCTTAGGGGTACTCGCTCGAGACTTCGGTGACGCGCAGGATGCGGGCGAAAGGGACGCTGGGCTGTCTGATGCAGCCAGCTTCGCCCTCAGTGAGGGCCTCGAATTAGTCCCATAACTCAGGACAAGCGATCTTGCAAAACTCGATGGACAAACGCGTAGGGACGCGGACGCGTACCCTAACGGTCAACGGGCGACGGTTAGGATGACGCAATAGCACGCGGCGGGCGGCGGCGGGCGGCTCGTAGCCCGCATTAACGAACGGTGCGGTGCGGTACCAACAACAGAGTTACGCACGAGATACACGAATTTCTTCGGTAAATTCGGACGCAACTGTTAGATTGATGCTTATAAAGGACGGCTAGGATAGCGGACGGTAGCAGCGAACGAGAGCTGGCTGGAGCTCGATCGGACGTGCGTCTCGTGTGGGCGACCTAGTCGAACTTCTCAAGCCTCCCTAATTACTTTATAGCTACACGTTAGTGTCGATTACGTGACTACTTGCCAGCCGCTCCACGAATGAAGGACAGTCGTCATTATCAAATTGATAACAGTTTGTTGCATATACAAATTCGACAATAACTTCACCCAATTAAATCCTAAATTATACATCGTCACAACTGTCGTCTGCGCCGCGCTGTTGTTTGCAGACAATTGCTTCAGAACGACACCATCACGTAACCGCACCGCATCGCGCCGCACCGCCGCGATCGCATTTATTATGAAAACGCCTGCTTTGGGACTTCCGCTTTACACAGCAATCTAACAATTTTCTAGTCTATTAATAGAATTGTGCCTCATGCATAAACAGTGTAATAGAAGCAGCAGCTCCTTGTTGTTCGGAGCTGACGCGTGTCCGAAGTACGCACTGCAACGCGTCGCTCCCCGCGACCGCACCACCTGCACATGCGCATGGTGAATACTGTGTGTGTTTTTGTTAGTAGGTAAAGAATGCAAAGCGAATAACATATGTTGAATATATCGGATAGCAAAAAAGTAATAGATTTGTAATTGTATGAGTGTAATATTTTTTCGATATATAATAATGAAATACCAGGTGTACCGGTATGAAGTGAGCGTCAAAATACAAATGCCTCGATAGGGAACATTTGTTTTGAACGAGCCTTTATTTGTTTTTTGTTTGTTTGCTATGGCATCTGTGAAACTTATTTAGTCTACATCAAGTCATTGAACAGACAACATCATATTTTTTCATCGTGTTAAAAATGTCGAATTTTGTACCTGAAAGTGATGATTCGCGGAAAGCATTAATTTTTTGTTTTCATTTGAAGAAAAGTGCTGCAGAGTCGCATGCGAGTCGAATGCTTGTCGAGGCATATGGTGATCATGCTCTATCAGAAGCAACATGCAAAAGATGGTTTCAACGGTTCAGAAATAATGATTTTGATGTGAGAAATGAAGAACGTGGAAGACCACCAAAAAAGTTTGAAGACGCCGAATTGCAAACGATATTGGATGGAGATGACACTTTGAATCAAAAGCAAATGGCAGAAATGTTAAATGTTGCACAACAACACAACAAACAATTTCTGACCGTTTAAAAGCTATGGGAAAGATCCAAAAGTGTGGAAAATGGCTGCCACGTGAATTGAATGAAAGACAGACGGAAAACCGAAAAAACACTTGTGAAATTTTGCTTCAAAGACACGAAAGAAAATCGGTTTTGCATCGGATTGTTACTGGCGATGGAAAATGGATTTATTTTAAGAATCCTAAACGGAAAAAATCATGGGTTAATCCGGGACAACCATCAACCATCAACCATCAACATCGACTGCTGCAACCAGATCGATTCGGCAAGAAGACAATGCTGTGTGTTTGGTGGGATCAGAAAGGTGTGTGGTGTGGTGTACCACGAGCTCCTAAACTCCTACCTGGTGAAACCGTTAATACTGATCGCTGATCGCTGATCGCTACCGACAACAAATGATCAATTTGAACCATGCATTGATCGAGAAACGACCAGAATGGGCCAGAAGACACGGCAAGGTCATTTTGCTCCATGACAATGCACCTGCACACAAAGCAAAACCGGTTCAGGATACAATCAAAACACTTGGCTGGGAGCTGCTACCTGCTATCTGCTACCCCACCCGCCGTATTCACCAGACTTGGCTCCTTCCGACTACCATTTGTTTTCATCGATGGGACACGCATTGGCTGAGCAGCACTTTGGTTCCTACGAGGAGCTCGAAAATTGGGTGTCTGGTTGGTTTGCTTTAAAAGACGAACAATTTTATTGGCGCGGTATCCACAAATTGTGTAGAAACGTGGTCACAATGTGTAGAAAACAATGGCCAATACATTGAATGAAAAGTTTTTTACTTTCCCATTAATAATTAGTGTTTTATTTTCACAAAAAACGCTCATTTCATACCGGTACACCTGAGTATATACGTTTGCACGTACCAAACATCCACATATGGCATATAGCCATCGAGTTGTATTCCTCCAACACAGCATTTGGAACACATCATGGTGTTACAGCATCCGCAGTGAGTAGACACACATCGTTATCTCTCTCTCTCTGCTCAGTTAACTACGTTGCAGGCGACCTGCTTTATGAAACAGCTAACAATAACAAAACTTCTTTATTCAGCGATTTGCAAGGTGCCCACGCCGTCGCCATCAATAAAACATATGATACGTAACGTCTCTCCCCGCGCAGCGTCTCAGGTAGCGCCTCCCGCGGGCCGGCATCCGTTTCCGCTGACGGCTCATAACTCAAACCCCTTCAGCGATAATTGAATCCGTAAGTCCCGCGCCCGCGCGCCCGCGCGCCCGCGCGCCCGCACGGCAGCTGCACGTCAGTGGAACAGTTATTCCATGCTTTGGATCCTTGATTCTAAATAACTTAAAAGCTCGGTTGCTTCCAATACACCGCAGGCAATAAGTTATCTGTTGTTATACCTGTTTCTCTTGTTTACATGACACACTGTGTACAGCTTGATCAAATAAAATAATGTTTTTTTTGTGCAAAGTATGTAATGCAATGAGATTTTACATGTTACATAGCAGCGCGACGAGCGCAATGTGGTGCAGTGTTTATCACACGAGCTGGCGCAATACTCATCGGGTGGACGTCCCGCTCCCGCGTATACACGAGTATCGCAGAGTGCATACACCTCGTGTTCGGAATGCGTCTGGAGAGATGATGTCCGAAGCGAACAAGGAAAGCTCAACGTCATGTGCTCCACAGAGGAGAACACTTCTAACGTATCGCGTCCGTGCTGCCCGCAATGGAGTCTGCGCTCTTATTGCTTGTAAGCTTTCTCTGTCGGCCAAGTATGTCGCGATCATCTTGTCCATTTATCTTTTATAAATGAGCTTTGGCTGCGCGTCACCGCGGCTACAGAATTCGTTAACGGGCAGCCCGCCGGCTCGGAATAGCACCTCGTAAATGTCACCAGTTGAAGGTAAAATCCTAACGAATTTAGTTAAAAGGCAAAGATTAAACGACACTCCCAGTTATAGCCGTCCATCTTCTAAGTCTAACCGAATAACGAACGACAGTTCTTCGGACCGGGACAGAAATAGCGGACGGGGGCGTGGGGGCGTGGGGGCTTGATGGTGAGGGGGAACGAGGCTGAACAACGGTTCCGTACAATAAATTATTCCGAAAGGAAACCACAAAGCTTTAACTGCATCTGCTCGATACAGAACTGATAAACAAACAAACGTAGCGTCGCGACGTCGAGGTGTTAAAGTGATGAGTGCTGATTGATGCCGTGTCAGCGTACTGCGAAGCGTCACCTTGGTACATGAAGAGGTGTATTATCGTAATACAAACAAAAAATAAAAAAAAATGCGTACACATATTAATCCCGCAAAATCCAGTGGAACTGTGCTGTTACTAAATACATTTGCTCCTGTCCGCACCAGAACTGGATGATTTAAAAAGGAGCCGCCGCCGCAGCGCGCTCCACCCCGCGCGTGCGCATTAGCAAAGACACAACGTGACATATTGTGCCGAACATTTCGTAGCGAATCGCATCACTCAGCGCTTGTTCTGATTGAGCTGACTTGCAACAGGAGCGCGCTGCACGCCGCCACCGCTGTTTGAACAGCTGATGAGATTAGACGGAGCAGGACCAGCACTCTCGCGCTGGGACACAGGAAGAGCTGACTTAAAAGGGTTGCGAGAAAAACATCCTGAAATTTCTGAGAGGGCACTCGTCGCGGCCCGCAAACACATCAGCCCGCCGCCCGCCGCACGCCGCCAACAAATATTTGCGGCGGTGTCGCAGTCCCGTCCGGACCGCCCGGACCGCCCGGACCGCCCGGACCGTGTGCGCGCGCGTTATGACCGGAACAATTTGAAAAAAATTGTGAAAACTGTAGTCAAACAAATATTTGATAGTGTCGTTTAAACTGTTATGCGTTGGAGACCTAAGCAGGAACCATTTTTTTTTTTTATTATATATTTATTTTATTGGAGACAAACAGAAACAATAAATCACAAGCGAAAATTCATAGAAATAATTACAATTGCTTCCTTAAGTAGTCTCACTGAGAACATTTTTGATTTGCACAACATGACAACACGAGTGTAACAAACGGTCATTCGGAGCGCGGGGGCGGGCTAGCGGGCTAGCGGGCTAGCGGGCTAGCGGGCTAGCGGGCGAGCGGGCTAGCGGGCTAGCGGGCTAGCGGGCTAGCGGGCTAGCGGGCGAGCGGGCTAGCGGGCTAGCGGGCTAGCGGGCTAGCGGGCGAGCGGGCTATGGCGACGAGTTAAATCGAATCGAATTTTAATATGAAGCCAAAAATTGAAATAAATTAAAAACTAGGAGAGACAGACGCACAAATCACACGGGAACATTTGCGTATTGTTGCACAGTATTTTTTTAATTTTGTGCTTATAAGCGGTGCGGGAGCGTGAAGACATATCCAGGTTACTGAAATATGTATTGTGGAGGTCGCACATCCTGTACAGAGGGTCGCGTTTACCTGTATTGGTTCGGGTAGTCGAAACATGAATTAGATGTTTGAATCGTGTGACCTTAGATGGCACTAGAAACTTTACTTTGGACAGCAACGCAGGGCTGTTCATCTCTCCAACACATGTTCCTGAGCGTGTGTGCGTCAGACAAAGATCGTCTATTTTGTAGCGAGAGCATTTTATGTTTTGTTAATAAGGTTTCGTAGGAGTCGCGAGTACAACGCACTCGATCATTGAGTATATGTAGAAATTTCGTTTGCACGCATTCGGTTTTAGAAGAGTATATTGTATAATATGGACTCCAGATAGAGCTCGCGTATTCTAATTGTGATCTTACTAATGAATTATACAGAATAATGGAAGTATCTTTACATTTAAAAGGTTTTGCTACACGAGTGATAAAACCCAACATTCTGTGGGATTACTTTAAAATTTGGCCGATATGTTTATGAAGGGTTAACCTCGTATCAAGAATCACTCCCAGGTCCCGAATAGTAGATTCCGAATCGAGCTTTGTGCGCCCAGATGGAAGTTGGTAGTTATTATGTTTTTATTTTTTGTAAAAGTTATATGCTTGCACTTGTTGTATGTACGCCAGATGTTTTTTTTATTTTTTATTAACGTGTGTAACAAAATCCTAACGGAACGCACACCCCGGGACCAATAGTGGGCTGGTACCGGGGTAATGTCGGACTCCGCCCGACTAAAAAGCTTCACACAGTATACCACTCTCTTCCACATGCTCAAGGGGTCGCAGGATAACGTATTTCAGTTCCTCCGCGACCCCCGATTGGCGCCCGAATGAACGGTTCCACCCCGGGGAGGGATGTGATGTGAAGCAGCACCCCTCCCGACAAGATCCCTACGTGGCGACGCGTCGGAATACGAGACGCATCACCATATGCACCCTGGGAACCCTCTTCAAGGGGAGCGCCGGTCCGACGGCCCTTGTCGGTCGCGGCGCCAGGTTCCTGCCGAGGAGCCATTCGGTGGTCGTGCGCTCGGCCCCGCCTTGCGGCGGTGAGCTGTCATCGCGCTCCGACCGCGTCCTGTCCCCTCGGCGCCCGCACTCTGAAACGTTCGGTCTCCTGCTTCTGCGTCATAACAGAGTCGCAGAATCGAGATACCGCATTCGATGACGCCTCGCTACCGACCATGGCCGGACCACGGACGGTAGCGAGAGATCACTCCCTATCGCCGCTACCAGCGCGGCTCTATCCCCCCCCCCCCCCATCGCGGACAATTGGCCAAGGTGTGAGACGATGTGTCCACCGGGTGGCCACACTCGTCGCACGCCTCGTCCGTCCTACTCGTACAGTTCCGCCGGTGCAGATAGCCCACGAAGCAATCGTGCCCCGTGAGTACCTGCACCAGGCAGAAACTGAGGACTCCGAAGTCCCAGTTTAGCCAGTCACCGATGACCGGCCGGACGGCCTCAACTGTGAGGCGACCGTACGACGGTTCAAGGAGACGCTGCTCCCATTTCCGAAGCATCTATTGACGCGCCTTTCGGCGCCACCTCTCCACCTCGTCTGGCGACGGAAGCGAACCCTCCCGCTCGAGGGCCCTCTTCTGCCGTCAGTAGAAGCGCGCCAGCGACTCCACTTCGAGTTCCCACGGCGGCGTCCCGACGAGGACGCACGCCGCCTCGAAGGAGATGGTACGGTAACCTCGTACGACCCGTAGCGTTGGGCAGGAGGCGGCTCAGGGACCCGGCCGCTCGAATGAGCTTCGGGCCCAGCTGCCGAAAGTGCTTGTCGAACCTCCATCGGCCGTCGAGGACAAGTCCTAAGTACTTCATCGAAGTAGCTACGGCGATGGAAGTCCCGCCGACTACCCGACCCCAGCGCCGTGGAAGCACAAGGCCTCGCACTTGCCCAGCGCCACCTCCAGCCCCAAGCACCGAATGCGCGAGACGACGTGGGCCACGCCCGCAATCGCCAACACGCGCGCCTCCCTAAAGGTGCGCGCATTACGCTAGATGTAGTTTATTTATTTTACTATAGTAATCTAGCCTGTCCTGGTCACTTTGCATCATCTTTATGTCATTTACGTTTAATATTGAATGATGTAATTTCAAGTCATCTGCGTATAATAAAAAAAAAAATTGCAATGTTTGAAGCATGATGAGATGTCGTTAATAAATAGGACAAACAGCAGTGGCCCGATGATTGACCCCTGTGGTACACCGGAAGTGACCTCCACAGGTGAGGAACAATGACCATTGATGATTACAGTTTGTGTGCGATTTTCTAAATAAGAGGCAAACCAACGAAGAAGATTCCCCTTGATGCCGTTAAAGGAAATTTTGTGCAGCAAAACTATGTGATCGACTTTGTCGAAAGCTTTTTGAAAATCAGTGTAGATGGTTTCTACTTGTGCTTTATGATCTAAATTGATAAAGAGATGGTTAATAAAAATAAGAAGATTCGTCAAAGCAGATCTGTTCTTTACAAACCCATGTTGTTCGTGCAAAATCTGATTTTTAAGTGTCTGGTACGTGTGGTGGTGAATAAGTCTCTCAAATACCTTTGGAATTGCTGAAAGCATCGATATCGGTCGGTAGTTTTTTATGTCGTTCTTAGAGATAGATTTATGAATTGTTGTTATATTTGCTATTTTCCATCGATTAGGAAATGTTCCGAATTTCAAACTTTTGTTGAAGATGATATAAAGAGGAACACATATGGTTTTATAAGTTTGCTTTAAAAATATTGAAGCTATATGGAAATGAAATATCTGGCCCTGCTCCTTTATTTGGGTTAATATTTCTTAAAGCTCTGTGGATTTCGGACAGCGTTAGTTCGTTGTCACACATATTTATGTCAGTGGTTTCGTTAAGATGTATAATGGTATTGTGATCGTGAGTTAATGGTTCGAAAACAGATTTGAAATGGCGAGAAAACATCTCAGCAACGATATTTGGGTCCTTAGATACCTCAGAATCCAGTCTCATTTCTTGAGGATATCCTGTATTAGTTGCTTTTAGGTCTGATGTATATTTCCAAAAATGTTTAATGTTGTTTTTTAAAGAAGATTCAATATTTTCAATATATTTATTGTAGCATTTAGCTGTAAGAGTTTTAGTGCGTTTTCTGAGTAAAGAGAATTCTTGGTAATCACGTATCGAGCTATACGTTTTCCACCGTGCCCAAATTCTGTTTTTACGCCTAAGTGTGTTATTAATATATTTATAAAATATATCCACTAATGAGTTCACACAAGAAGACTTTAATTCTGTGACCCAATCTATGCGAGAAATGTCGGCATTAATTTCGTCGTAATTTCTTTTAAAATCCGATACTGTGGGCACAGTACTGGAGTCTGTTAATGTGAGCGTTATATCTAATGGGGGATGGTGCGGGATTATATTTAGAAGCGAGTCATTTGTAGTTTTAACAAAGCAGTTTGATATAGTACATAGAACAAGATCAAGTATCCTGCCTTTTTCATTATGAACTGTGTTTTTTTGGTTTAAGTTCATGAAAGCCATAGTGTGAGATAAGAGTTTAGCGGTGTCAGTGGTAGTTACTGATGGACCTGTAGAATGTTCACCAAGTGTCCATTGAAGGTTGGGTAAATTAAAGTCACCGATAATCATATAATTGGTAAATAATGCCTCAGAATGTATCTTGTGTAATTTGTTGAATAACTTTTCATAAATAATCATTTTGGATGCAGGCGGTATGTAGCAAGCACATAGTAGCATTCCAGACAGCAAAGAGAAGTAGAGGTATATTTGTTCTAAGTCGGTAGCCTCCAATTCGAATTTTCTGATTACATGAATACATTTTTTCACAAACACCAGAACACCTCCGCCTTTTTTCTTTTTAGAGATAACGCGATTTCCATCGCGGCGGAATAGACTGTACCCTTTAGTTTCGACTTCACCGTCTAAAATTGCATCAGTCAACCAGGTTTCCACTGAGACTATAATATCGTAGTTACTAGTAGCAAGTTTGATTTTAATTGTGTTCGTTTAGCATTTAATCCTCGACAATTTTGGTGAATTATAGACAATTTGTCTCGGGTCATTTTCAGGCACGGCTGTAGATTTTATTGCTATTGTGTTTATGTATAAGTTGTTACATTTATAATGTTTCTGCTCCCGCACCTCGCTAATGATGGTAATGGTAAAGAAATATGTAATGTCTGTGATGTGAAGTGCAAATAAGATAAATGTTGAAAAATCTATAAATAGTCAGTCACAAGATTTTTCCTAAATCACCAGAATTACGAATGTGTATTACGCGCCATTCGTCACTTTTCCTCACCAGGATGTTGCCGTTCTTCACCCAAACAAATTTGTAGCTTCCACAAAGTCTTAGCCAATTGACGTGCGTTACTGAACAATATTTTGTTTTTCAAAGTCAGGTGTTATTCAATTAAAAGGAGACAGGCGAGCGATGTAAACGATTGCAATTAATTATCCTGCCGGTCTTTTCGGTCTTTCCGGTCATAACGCAAACACACAATGAATAATATGAACGGCGGTTATCCGGCACGCGGCCGCGCGCCAACCGCACATGCGGGCGGGACTGTCTGCGACGTGTGTGTGTTTATTTGTCCAGTAGTCATCGCGTACAATAAATATATACACAGGCACACGCGCACACGCGCACACGCGCACACGCGCACACACACATACACACAGACTAAGTAACAGCGGAGAGAGTGCAACTGTCTGCGCACAGAGCCCGGTTCACTTGTAATGCGGCGAAACAATTTTGATAAATGTTAGTTTAAAGCATCAAAAGTTGGAGAAGGGATAAACTTAATCTAACGTCGCAAACGATACTTTGTAGGACGTGCGGCAGTGGTGAGTTAGTGGGGGGGTGGGCGGCGGGTCTACTTTTGAAGCATATGTTTTGTTATCACTTAGATGTCGGCAAAGTTTGAGCTCGTTCCCACACAACATTGTTCCCGAAACGCTTTGACGTCTGTTGGAAAAGACAAAGTGAAACGTTCCATTAGAAGTACCACCGCGTGAGTGTCGCACGCGCGGCGGAGCCGGGGCCGGCGCCGTCCCGCGAGGGCGCCGTGCTGACGTCGCCGCAGGACACCGCTACGAGAGGCAAGCCGACCGGTGCGGCCTCGTCGGGCGCGCTTCCATTGTGCTCGCTTAATGCCGGCTCTTCATCAACCCGACGAGAGCCCATAACCAGTCCAATGTACTGCGCGACGGAGCCGCGGGCCGGTGACTGTGTAGCAGGAACCGGAACTGTTTTTTTATATCATCATTTATCTAATTAACTTATTAGTTACAACTGGGGCCGTACCGACACTGTGCGCGTGTGACGCTGTGGGAGAGCCGGCTGTCGAACGTATATCATATATTCAGTTTGTTTGTTACAGTTTTATCTGGTCTCGCTGACTTTGTATGCTACAATTGGTGCGACTTTGATCGTGATCAATGATTTTACGTTGCTATAATTTTGATGAAAGTCTTTTCTACCGGATAGATTTTTACAAAGATTTAGAAAAAATGTATAACCGAATGTTCCCGGATTCGTCGCTGGCAATTTTATCGCTCTGTTCACGTTAAATTTTAAGGACGAATATAATTGTAGGAGTACACGTGATGTGGAGTCTCGTTACCCCAGTAATAACGTTACGTTGTTGATTCAGACGACGACGGAATGTAGTGAGTGCTGTATGTATCATCCTAGCTAGCGCCATGTCGTTATGGGTGGGTGTATCACTTGTCATCATGTGACCGTTGCGCTCGTCGCGTCGCTTTATTGAATAAAAAAAATGCGCAGCGTTGTAAACGTGGACTGTACTCCGTGTACAGCCAGCAGCGGGACACCGGGGCGCACCGGGGCTCACTGGCAACAGCTCCGCCGCGGGGACTTGTTGCCAATTAAACGGCCACATTCCTAGACTGTGACGCGACTGTTCGCGCCGGCTGACCCTCCTCCATCCTCTCTCTATTGTGGAATGGGCCCAGCAAGTCTCCCGGTCAGGGCTGTCGCTCGCCGCACGACCGCCGGCCGGCGTGCGCGTGCGCGTGCGCTTGTCTGATATAAATCCACTACACTAATAAAACAAGCTCACGAACAGCACCAACTGGTTGTACCAACAACACGGTAAGTATTTGCATTGTTGACGGTTTGCTGTTACAAAGTTACGGACAAGTTGGAGCACTACGTACAAAGCGGCGGCGCGCGGCGACGGCTCCTTGTGGGGACGTGTCGGTAGCGGTGTGCGGTCCGCTGCTGCGACCTCAAAGGTTTCTTATATAAAATGCATTTCAAACTTAACGGGCACGCATCCAAAGGTGTTAAAGCTGCGTGATCGCTGGCGGCGCGTCTCCTTCGCCGGGGACCGTACCGGTAGACAATAAAAATAACACGGTACACCAGCGCTGCAAGTCCAGCCCGCAGCTAGGCGCGCACGAGCTGGACCCGCGCGGTCGGCACCGCCGCCGCCAGCCAGGCCGGGGGCTCCCGCGGCCGCGGCGCGCAAACTAAATCATTGGGTGCGTAAAAGCGCGTTAATAAAGACGCCGCGTGAAGTTTCTCGCCGGCGGTTGGGGCAAGCGTGCGCAGTAAAAAACGACGGTAAGAGTTAGGAAGAGGCGCCGCCACAGCAGTATGCATCCAGCAGTCGCAGCGCCGCCTGCTCCCCGCGAGGCGGCCGGCCGGCTTGCCGCCACCGCCGTGGCAAGTTACCGCTGGTACTTGTGCATCGTTTCGTGCGGCCCGAACAGAGGGGTGTAAGTAGCAAGATTAACATAATGTGACATTTTATTCAAAATAAAAAAGGGCAATAACATTTACTATGACGATTCACCATCGAATGCGCGGTCGCCGGTGCAAGCCCGTTACTTAATGCGACGCGAGACCCTCGGAGTCGGACGAGTCGGCGCGCGCAGGGCTGCCCGCGTGGGCGCGCGGCAGCCCTGCGCTGGACATCGCCGAGTGAACGTGGAAACGGCAGTTTAATTCGTTAGGCAGCCGGCCTCGTCCGGCCACTTTTACAGGAAGTCGTCGCCCAATTGTTCCTAACAATTCGTCCAATAGTTTAACTAATTGCTGTACTCCCGCTTTTGTGATGTCATCAGTTAACGTACCGGATAATACGGCACCATGGTAGCCGCGTAGGCAGGTTCTACTTCTGTAAGAATTAAAAAAAGGAAAAAAGCTTAGAGATCAACAGGAGCTGCTGGATTGGTGCGCAGAGAGGCGCGGGCTGGTGCCGCTGAAGGTGATATAATTGAAATTAATATATCATAGCAGCTCGCAACTAACGATACTGTTGTTAGAAACGTTTCAGAGACAATTACAGCGGGCATTGTCTGCATACTATCGGTCGCAGTGCACCGAGAGTGCAACGCCGGCTCTCCGAAGCGAAGCGGCGGTGCGTCGCCGTCACCGCCACCGCCACCGCCACCGCGAGCCGTTACTGAGCTTCGCTTCCTGACTGATTAATAATAATTGGAAAGGTGCTGGTAAGCAGGGCTCCACAGACGCGGCGCGGGGGCTGGGTGGGAGCGGAACTGGAAACCTTTAATTAAATACGATAAAAAATTCATTAACAGCGGGCATCATCCGACCGGAGTCGCCGGAGCACGCCCGGCCCGGCTTCAGCTAAGTATTTATCTAGCCGATGCAGCAGCTGCGAGGTTGCACCCGGCACCCGGCACCCGGCACCCGGCACCCGGCAGCCGGAGGCAATAAATTCCTAAAGACAAGATTAAACTTGTCAAGGGACCCCATTTACTTAACGCAAATTTATGCAAATTCCACTCCGCCCGTTAATGCTTCGGCAAATGGTGGAGATGTTTTTGTGTCCATCTTAAACAGCTCCGAGATTCCCGGCGGCGGCGCCCCCGCGACCCGCGCACGCGCACGCGCACACGCACACGCACACGCACACGCACACGCACACGCACACGCACACGCACACGCACACGCACACGCACACGCACAGTCATTCCAAGTGCAGCTGATTTACTTTATCATCCGAGTGAAAATACTTAATAACTTATCCCTCACTCCCGCGGACACAGCTTATAGCTGAGCTTCTGGAAAAATGTCGCGCTGATTCTCCCCTGCCATGTTTCATCCGCTCAGCAGCAAAAACTGGACGCGTCCTGCGCGTCCTGCGCGTCCTGCGCGTCCTGCGCGTCCTGCGCGTCCTGCGCGTCCTGCGCGTCCTGCGCGTCCTGCGCGTCCTGCGCGTCCTGCGCGTCCTGCGCGTCCTGGTTTTTCTTTACTGTCTAGATAAATTTACAGGCCATAAATTAAAATAGTTTTATCCTGTTTGCTCCGGCTCTTAGCCGTGAACATTTCTTCTGGTTGTTCGCGGGCGACGCTCCGACACCTGCTAATACATCAATGTTACCATTACAAGTCTCCCCGTCTCCCCCTATATCCGTGTATCCGAGTATCCGTGTACCGCTCGATCTAATTCATTAATCACGTCATTGTGGAAACTACATGCACATTGTACGGGCACAGCGTTCCGAACCGTAGCGCGCTGGTGGCAGGGCCGCTTGCCCGCCGCTTGCCCGCCGCTTGCCCGCCGCTTGCCCGCCGCTTGCCTGCCGCCGCGCACTACGAACCAGATTACAACGGCGTATTTAGCGGGATCAGGTTGATTGATCGCCGTCCGCCGTCCGCCGCCCGCCGCCCGCCGTCCGCCGCCCGCCGTCCGCCCGGTCAGAGATCATTGCGCGTTCACTAATTCCTCTGTGCGAACTGATCTGAACTATTTTGTGTTTTATTACCTTTACAAGTTTACCGGTGGCGGTCCCCGCCGTGCGTGCTCGATGTGTTGTGTTGTTCACGGCGACGGATGGAACGCATTCAAACATTACGATGAACAATAAAAATCGTGTACCAAGTTGTAAAGTACCAGTTTACTTTAGAACGTGGTACATGGTTCCTCTATGCCAAGGTTCAGTTCGTTGCAAACGTTCAAACATATTTTTCCGTCGTACATTACGTTTATTAAATGAAACGCGAGGACGTGTGCGTTAATATAATTTGTGAATATCCTGAAAGTCCCGGCCGCGCGCGTTAGCGCCTCGCGATCGAGTTCAGCGGCGGCTGCTGGGGCGGCTGGGGCGGTTGTTGGGGCGCGCGTGCGAGGGTGCGCACCACATCTAATTTGCAAATGGAATCGTGTCGCGGGCTCTGCAATTTGGCTTAAGCGGAAACGCACTAAGTACCGTTTACGGAAGCAAACGGCTCTGCTGAAAAAGTGTTCAGCACACATTCGTCGGAGCGCTGAGCGTTTGTAATTGACGCTTTCAAAGAAATTGTATCGCGATTCACTTCCGGACAGCACCGAATGTGTTCCGGCGTCGCGTGCCATGTGCCCCGGGTATAAGTTGGTTTCATTTGTTGTCTATGGTTTGATTGGATCAATTCGGATGAAGTAAGATTATGCTAAAACGTACCCTGGAAGCACAGCCTAGAATTCATAATGATAATTAATAACTGTACCGATATATTTTTGAGTGATGTTCACGCGCTGTAGAGTGAACACGAGGCAGTGTTGACCCCTGAGCGAGTCCGCGCACCGCGGAGCGCGCGAGCGCAGCGCACGCGGCGCACGCGGCGCACGCGGCGCACGCGGCAGAATGGAATGCAGAGTGTCAACTTTGTATAGAGCTGCGTTTACAGCTTTTGTACTTTGCGCTCGAGAGAAGTTAACATAAGAAAAAGTTTATCGAAACTAACAATGAAGTAAACGGAACGTACGACCGCGCCGCGCCGCACCGCGCCGCACCGCGCCGCGCCGCAAGCCGGGAACAGAAGGATAACGTGGCATATCCCGCCCGCAGTTTACGAGCGGGTGAGTTTCGCCAAGTTGTTAGCGAAATATTCCCTCCGACGTGTGCTCCGTTTTATTTACTTTTTTAATTTCTGCAGCAGTATCCACCCGCTCGCCTTGCCCGGCACCGCGCCGCACCGCGCTGCGCCGCACCTCGCCGCGCCGCACCGCACCGCGCCGCACCGCACCGCGCCGCGCCGCACCGCACCGCGCCGCCGCGTCCGGGTGCGGCCGCGCGCGTAGCCTATCTTCAACTACAGTTTATTGCTCTCTGAGACCTATGCCCTAGTCCTGCCTGCGCCGTCGCCATAATTTCGAGTACAAATGAATACATACAGGCACAGTTCTCCAAGTGCACCTCGATTTTATTCGCCAACACCGATTACTTTAACTATTTATAAATCACATGAAGTCCTCCTCTCCTCTGCCCCCACCCCCCACCCCCAGGCCCCCTGTGCACTCCCCCCGCTCGCGAACAAAGTCTCTGTTGTCTTGTCATGATATTTCTTTATTGTGTTGTCACTGTTCAAATGAACAACTGTGAAATTGTTTTGTTCCAATATCCAATGGGATAGGACGCTCCGTCAGCCGTCGACAGTAGATTCGACTTTAAAGCAGACCGCGGCGGCCGCCCGCACCCCCGCCCCGCCCCGCCGCGGTCACCGGGAAGTGTCGCCCGCATCGAGTTTCTCTCCAAGGAATTCATGACAGCAGTTCCGGACGCGTTTTCCAGCACGAAATGTAACGTACGAATGAATAATAGTATTAAAGACGCTGAATATTTGGCAAGAGTCGTCTGAAAAAACTTAAACTGTGTATTGAATCTTTACAGCCAACGATGGTGCCCAGCGATGGTGCCCAGCAATGGTGCCCAGTGATGGTGCCCAGCAATGGTGCCCAGTGATGGTGCCCAGTGATGGTGCCCAGCGATGGTGCCCAGTGATGGTGCCCAGCAATGGTGCCCAGCGATGGTGCCCAGCAATGGTGCCCAGCAATGGTGCCCAGTGATGGTGCCCAGTGATGGTGCCCAGCGATGGTGCCCAGCGATGGTGCCCAGCAATGGTGCCCAGTGATGGTGCCCAGCAATGGTGCCCAGTGATGGTGCCCAGCAATGGTGCCCAGTGATGGTGCCCAGTGATGGTGCCCAGCGATGGTGCCCAGTGATGGTGCCCAGCAATGGTGCCCAGCGATGGTGCCCAGCAATGGTGCCCAGTGATGGTGCCCAGTGATGGTGCCCAGCGATGGTGCCCAGTGATGGTGCCCAGCAATGGTGCCCAGCGATGGTGCCCAGCGATGGTGCCCAGTGATGGTGCCTAGCGATGGTGCCCAGCGATGGTGCCCAGCGATGGTGCCTAGCGATGGTGCCCAGTGATGGTGCCTAGCGATGGTGCCCAGCGATGGTGCCCAGCAATGGTGCCCAGCAATGGTGCCCAGTGATGGTGCCCAGTGATGGTGCCCAGCGATGGTGCCCAGTGATGGTGCCCAGCAATGGTGCCCAGCGATGGTGCCCAGCGATGGTGCCCAGTGATGGTGCCTAGCGATGGTGCCCAGCGATGGTGCCCAGCGATGGTGCCCAGCAATGGTGCCCAGCGATGGTGCCCAGCGATGGTGCCCAGTGATGGTGCCTAGCGATGGTGCCCAGCGATGGTGCCCAGCGATGGTGCCCAGCAATGGTGCCCAGTGATGGTGCCTAGCGATGGTGCCCAGCGATGGTGCCCAGCGATGGTGCCCAGCAATGGTGCCCAGTGATGGTGCCCAGTGATGGTGCCCAGCGATGGTGCCCAGTGATGGTGCCCAGCAATGGTGCCCAGCGATGGTGCCCAGCGATGGTGCCCAGTGATGGTGCCTAGCGATGGTGCCCAGCGATGGTGCCCAGCGATGGTGCCCAGCAATGGTGCCCAGTGATGGTGCCTAGCGATGGTGCCCAGCGATGGTGCCCAGCAATGGTGCCCAGTGATGGTGCCCAGCGATGGTGCCCGGCGATGGTGCCCAGCAATGGTGCCCAGTGATAGTGCCTAGCGATGGTGCCCAGCGATGGTGCCCAGCGATGGTGCCCAGCAATGGTGCCCAGCGATGGTGCCTAGCGATGGTGCCCAGCGATGGTGCCCAGCGATGGTGCCCAGCAATGGTGCCCAGCGATGGTGCCCAGCAATGGTGCCCAGTGATGGTGCCTAGCGATGGTGCCCAGCGATGGTGCCCAGCGATGGTGCCCAGTGATGGTGCCTAGCGATGGTGCCCAGCGATGGTGCCCAGCAATGGTGCCCAGTGATGGTGCCTAGCGATAGTGCCCAGCGATGGTGCCCAGCAATGGTGCCCAGTGATGGTGCCTAGCGATGGTGCCCAGCGATGGTGCCCAGCAATGGTGCCCAGTGATGGTGCCTAGCGATAGTGCCCAGCGATGGTGCCCAGCAATGGTGCCCAGTGATGGTGCCTAGCGATAGTGCCCAGCGATGGTGCCCAGCAATGGTGCCCAGCGATGGTGCCCAGCAATGGTGCCCAGTGATGGTGCCTAGCGATGGTGCCCAGCGATGGTGCCCAGCGATGGTGCCCAGCAATGGTGCCCAGTGATGGTGCCTAGCGAGAGTGCCCAGCGATGGTGCCCAGCAATGGTGCCCAGTGATGGTGCCTAGCGATGGTGCCCAGCGATGGTGCCCAGCAATGGTGCCCAGTGATGGTGCCTAGCGATAGTGCCCAGCGATGGTGCCCAGCAATGGTGCCCAGTGATGGTGCCTAGCGATGGTGCCCAGCGATGGTGCCCAGCAATGGTGCCCAGTGATGGTGCCTAGCGATAGTGCCCAGCGATGGTGCCCAGCAATGGTGCCCAGTGATGGTGCCTAGCGATGGTGCCCAGCGATGGTGCCCAGCAATGGTGCCCAGTGATGGTGCCTAGCGATAGTGCCCAGCGATGGTGCCCAGCAATGGTGCCCAGTGATGGTGCCTAGCGATGGTGCCCGGAGCCAAATTCATCAATTTGTCGAAACAACCGAAAATAAACAGCAGCTCATCCCGCAGCCCGCGCGCGAGCTCCCGGCGTGATCGCTAAATCATCCGATTCCCTCAAGCTATCGGCAGGAGGAGGGCATTCGCATCCCGCGGGTGCTCGGAGGTAATAAAAACTCCTCACCCCGTCCGGAGTTACCCTCGCCGATGATTAATGCCGCGGTTACAACAGCCCGAGCGCACCCCGCCAGCTGGAGACACCACCACCATCGCTACATCATGCTAATTAGAGAATCTGTGCGGACTCGGAGCTGTTCCTGCAACGTTCTGCAACATTCTGCAACGTTCTGCAACGTTCTGCACCGTTCTGCAACGTTCTGCAACGTTCTGCAACGTTCTGCAACGTTCTGCACCGTTCTGCAACGTTCTGCAACGTTCTGCAACGTTCTGCAACGTTCTGCAACGTTCTGCATCGTTCTGCAACGTTCGAGGAGTGTATGTGCGGCAGAGATCAGACTGCAACAACTTGGGCGGCCGCTGCTGCAGTGTCCGTTAAGTAATTATTTGCAATGACGATAACAAACGTGTGCTTCATGCAGACACACACTGTGCGTGTTCGTGTGCGTGCGTGGTGCTTGCTTGTGCATGCGTGCGTATGCGTGCGTGTGCGTGCATGAGTGCGTGTGCGTGTACATGCGTGTGTGTGCGTGCGTGAGCGTGCGTGTTCGTGCGTGTGCGTGTGCGTGCGAGTGCGTGCGTGCGCGTGTGCGTGTGCGCGCGTGAGCTAAGTAACTTAAGGGACAACCCTTCCCTTGTTCGTTGCTTCGTTATCGTTCATTACGTGGTCGGCACGAGCCGTCGGTGAGCAAGCACTCGCGTACGCGATGTTAATGAAAATAAGTTCAGTTTTAGTTCATTGAGGTACAATCAAGTAATAAACTTTGATATCAACACGAATAAAAACAACATTCGTGAGTTATGAATTAACTTAAAGTGCCGTTAGACAATCTGTGGAGGGTTTGTAAAGCTTGCACCTGTCGCGGGCGTTAAGTGGGCCGGCCCCGTTAGCGCGGCTGCGGCTGCGGCTGCGGCGATATAATGCGCTAATGAAGACGCGCCGGCTGCGGCTGGAGACGAGGCGCCGGATAGTCACCCCGCTGTTATGTTAATTGAGGGATGACGTAAACTCTTGTGAAACTATTCAGCTGCTGACGATCACACCGACCGCCGCCACGCACCCCCGTGTTTAGGGTGCCGGGGGTGGCGCTGCGGAGGGATGATATCGTTTAATCCGCGTGCAACGTGTTGTGTGCGCGCTCACAAGTAACACGGGCGGACGCGGCGGCGGTGGGAGGCTGTGCCGCTGCTGGACCGCACGGGACCCCGCGCGTACGACGTAAACGTACGTGATGCCGAATGGAGTTTTCCAAACATTGTTTTCAATCCATTACTCGTTACTTCATTGACAGACCACAGACCTACTTGATACGACAACGGTTGACTGCGCGCAGATAGATGCTTGTGCACTGGGCGACAGTACCTGAACGATCTTGGCAGCACCGTGACGTGGTGTCACCACGAGCTGACGTCCCGCTGGGCCATCACTATTCTTGTTTCCGTCTTATTAAACAACAAAGTGAGACGTAAAAAGGAAAACACAAAACATAAGACGTTTATTTTCCGCAATGGCGTGTAAAAAGAAAGCTTGCGTCCCGATAACCCCCAACCGTCAACCCCCAGCCCCCAGGCCCCAGCCCCCAAGCCTCCGGAGGAATCCGATATATTCATATTTCGTGCGAAGAGCGCTTTTATAGCGCGCTGCGGGGGCGACGGGGCCGGGGGCGGGCGTGGGGGCGCGACGGGGGCTCTCGTAAACAAGTTTTATAATCTTATGGCAGGATGAAAACATTTGCTTTTTATCACTATCCCCTGGTGATGCGGGTCCAGGCTACATCTTGATCTTAAAACTTGCGGTTTTAGAATGACGCAATTTTCTTTCTTTCCAGTAGGTATCTAATCAAGTAGGGATGAAATCAAGAGGCAACAGGCTCGCCCCCTGTTACGCGGGGCCTGTGATAATCTGACCACATCTGGCGATAAGTGGCTGTCTATTCGCCTCTGCCTACTCCTGTTGGGAAAAAAGGCGTAATAATATAAAAAAAAAATTAGTAGGTATCGATTGAAAGCGGAGCAGTGTCATTGTCGCTGACACATCCGCTCTGCGCGTACACCAGATCCGGCGACGACGCCGCGACGATGCCGCGACGACGCCGCGACGACGCCGCGAGGGGAATCTCTCAGATATGTTTCGTATTTCAGTGTCATATTTAAATTCGATACATCCCCAGTTCAGTTTGGATCATGTGGATCAGAGCGGAATCTAAGCCGCAACGCAGAGGTTTTCCGCTTCGGCCTAATCGATGTCGTCACTTAGAATTCGGTGAGTGTGCGCTGGATACCGGATACCGGCGCAGGTGGGCTCCAATCAACAAGTGAAAGCAGAACTAAGCGCGCACCGTTCACTACGACTGGCTCCTTTGTCTCGGGAGTATTCACAGCACGCGGCTGCAGTGGCGGCCCGGCTCCGACACCCTCGCTTCCGAACTGCCGCTGAACACTGTCTCCGTGCGGCGCGACTTCCGGTCCGCGCGCGGTAGCGCCGCGTACCGGCCCCGCCTCGTAATATACTATTTAATGGACTTTTGCTACAGTGTCATTAGAATCAGTTCTGTTGCAGGCCGATACCACTGCAGCTCCTCTCTCCACCGAGCGGTAATGCATAAAACTATTGCACTCGGAGTGCGCTCATTTAGTAAATATTTAAATTAGCGATGGCCAATGCAGTGAGCGTAATACGGTGCTCAGGAAACAGACCGGGCTGAGTGTACAGAGTTTAGAAACGTTTTCTATTCGTATCATAACAGCTCCTAGAGCGGATACAATCACATAAATTCCTCCATCTAGTGTTTCGTGTCGGAACGAACATCTGTCGCGGAGCTGCAGCAGCAGGACGCAGACAAACGGACGGCCGGGGTGACAAGAATATACAAGTATAAGTATAATAAGGTCATTAATCACCGGCTGTCCCCAGCGCCGAGTCAAAATATTTACCCGATAAAATCTTTACACGAGCGGTCCCAAGTTCTGGGAAAGCCCCTAACAAGATATTTGTCCCTTTGTTTTATACAATCGATGAAACACTGCCGGTGATTATGAAGCCTCGTTTAATGCCGAGGGGCACGAGGGGGGAATGGCACGGTTATTGTAATTTGGTGATCGAGGCGATGATTACACCACCGAGTTGAATTATGAGATGGCAGGAGCAGTGATCGATCATGCGGCGATGCGGAGCCGGCAGGCGCGCGCGCAGGCGAGCTCGGTGCTCGACGTTTGTAAAGAATTGAAAAGCAACTGCGGCAAAAACAAGCTGCACAGTGGCACCTTAATGGTACAGGGCCCGTCTGAACTTGCGCGAGAAGTTTCTGATGTGGAGCGGGATGTCCTGTTCACTTCGTTTATTTAGCGCCGACGCATTGAACATGCGCACCGCCTCCGATAACTTTTATTTTGTCTTACTTTCATCTTTAACGTATTCCGAACGTTCTCCCAATACACCCATGCTTACATTGGGCCTCAAAGATGATAGATCTTTCGATGGCTCCGATGTTTATTCTTATTTATTGTAAGAAAGGTAACGTTATCGGGGCCGCGCGCTCCGCTGCGCTCGATGCCGCGACCAGCTGCAGCGATTACAATTTCTCTAACGCAAGTAAAATAGTGTTTTAATCTGTCTCTTAAAATAAAACTCATAAATAAAAAATCTGATAGTTTTCATGTTTACAAATACATAATAAGTGTGTGAGCTTGTTGTTGTAAGATTACTTCCGCACATTATGCATCGGCTCTTTACAAATGAACGAACCGATCGCCGGGGGGCGCCGTCCAGCCCCCCGTACGCTCATGATAATGTTGGCAATCGAGCCTTCTGTGAAGCTAATTGGATCAAAAATGAGTTATATAAAGCAAAGTCTAGTTTAGTTTCATTTTAGTTTCAAAGTCTAGTTTCATTTTAGAACTAAATTGACGATTCATTTTGATGATATGACATTCGCCAACTAATGTGGGTAGTGGTGAATAATCAATAAGTTGAAATATAATAGTATAAAAGCAACCGGTGCGTGCGTCTACGTACAGTGTGTGAATGTCCCGTGCTTATTGCAATATAGGGTATGTTCTGTCTATACAACGAATAGTACAATATCGATGAACATAACATAATATAATATAATATTTAGCAAAAGCAAATAGCAAATATATAGCAAACAAACAAAAAACAAATAAAGGCTCGTTCAAAACAAATGTTCCCTATCGAGACATTTGTATTTTGACGCTCACTTCATACCGGTATACCTAGTACTGCCGTCACACTGCCGACACGCTGCCGACACGCTGCCGACACGCTGCCGACACGCTGCCGACACGCTGCCGACACGCCACGCGCTGCACTTGTAACCAACATTACTCGACGCGGCAATGGCCGACAAGGAGCACTGTCAAAGTTTGCGGTTTTTGTTTTAGTTTTCTCCCTTCAAATAAACACAAGAAAATAATAATGTAGAGGGCGTTTGGGTTGCGTAGGCAGTGTTCATACATGTTATTTAATTGGTGTGATTATCCCTTACTGGAGACTAGTAGAATATGCAAAAAACGGCCAGATCATCGCACGTCTCCATCAAAACAAGGACATTCATCTAACAAACAGGTTGTGAAAATTAAAAGTTATATTTTTATTTAAATCAGTTTAAGCTATGTAAAGTTAGTAGAGTTGGAGCAGTAAGTTGGTTTTGTTGTCCAGTGTTCACGTGCATGTCCTAAGCACCGGCGACCGGCGACCGGAGACCGGCGACTGGAGGGCCCGTTAGGTAATAAGTTGTCGAGGAACGCGGAGGGACTGGATAAGAGCGCCCGCTCTCTTTAATGAGCTCAATTTGCAAAAGTCACGACGAAAAGATAGGGCCTTTACGCTAATAGAAGTGTGTCAAAGGGCGGCGGCGGGGCGGGGCCGGGCCGGGGCCGACAAGGGGGCGCGACGCTGCCGATGAAAATGTTGTTGCCGATGAAAACGATGTTGCGGCGCCGTGAGCGGTGCGGGTGCGGTGCGGGTGCGGTGCGGGTGCGGTGCGGGTGCGGTGCGGGTGCGGTGCGGGTGCGATGCGAGTGCGGTGCGGTGCGGGTACCTTGCAGCTCGTGTATACAATTGTACTCTATCTACTATATATGTTTATTCCAAAAAGTTTGTATAATTAAACTACATCCGTTCCATCTACATTGTAGACAAGAGGTTCCACCATGGAATTCCCTGATCCCTGTGACCTTTACATACACATGTGCAGGTAAACGCCGCGGGGGTCAGATGGTCCGGATAAACCGTCCGTAGCTGCGCCGGCGGAGCGCGCGGGGCACTCAGGGGGCGATGGGGGGCGCGGAGATGTCTCATTAAGCGGCTAATGAGCAGGTTCAACTATACCGGAGCCGCCGCACCGCCGCACCGCCGCACCGCCGCGCCACGATCGAACTCCATATCTTTTCAACAATGACAATTACAAACATTTTTGGGATTAACCTGAATGAACTCTTCGCAGATTTTATTAATTGATCCAAAAAGGGATTTTAATTCTATAGAGTTCGTTTACATACGTCTAACGAAACGTTTAAGCGAGCTTCCGCTTCGCAGACAAGCCCTGCGTAGTCACCCTTTGATCATGACCAGGGATATAATAAAGGGTGTCTGGCGGCAGATTTATATTTTAAAAAACGAATATCTCAATAAGTTATAAACGGTGCGGAGGCAAGGTGGTGTCATTAGAATCACCGATCGTGCGGATTTCATAGTCATGATCTCGCAGCGGTGCAGTGGTGCAGTGGTGCAGTGGTGCAGTGGTCGGGTGAGCATCGCGCGTTCGCTATTGAAGCATTTTTCAAGAGTAACGATTCTTACGTACTCGCTCCGACAGCCGACAGTTTTGTTCACATTTCAATATTCGACGGATAGGCGATGGGCCGAGTGTGAATTTAATTCGTTCGTGGGTGGAGAGGTTCCGCGCAACTGCTTCGGCTATGAACACACCACGGCCAGGACCTAGTCGATCGTCAAGGACCCCCGAAAACATTGAACTGGTTGAACGCAGTTTACGTGAAAATGCACGACTTTCGATACGGAAAAGGGCAGCTTCACTGGGACTTCCAAGAGCATGCGTGCATGAAATTTTGAAAAAAGATATGAAGTTTCATCCTTTTCAAATTCAAATAATTCAAGAATTGAAAAAAAATTACTTTGCGTCACGCAAATTTGTTTTGTGAAACCATGTTGGAGCGTTTTCGCACTGTGAATTCCATTTTTTGGAGCGACGAGGCTCTTTTTCATTTAAACGGACACGTAAACAAGAACAACACACAAAATTGCCGTTACTGGGCTCTAAGAACTCGCAATCCTCGACTGAAGCACCAAAAACCATTACATTGCCCAAGGGTAACTGTTTGGTGCGCTTTATCCACGAATGGGATAATCGGAGCATTTTTTTTTGAAAATGCACGGGGCCAAGCGACGAATGTCAATGGTGAGAATTATCGGCTCATGATTTCGAATTTCTTTTTGCCGAACCTGCGAGCTCATTCATCATTCTCATCATTCTCATCACACACGTGGTTTCAACAGGATGCGGTACAGGTGCGACCGCACACACGGCCAGAGTTTCGATGGATTTGTTGCGAGAAAATCTCCCTCAAAAACTGATTAGTCGCTTTGGGGACATCCCGTGGCCACCGAGGTCACCCGACCTAACTCCAATGGATTTTTTTTTGTGGGGCTACCTCAAAGAGAGAGTTTACGCCAACAATCCGCGAACTGTTGTGGACTTAAAAGAAAATATTCGGCGAGAAATCAGCGCAATTGAAGCAAGTTTACTGCAGCGTGTGGCACGGAATACGAGGCTCCGTTTCGAACAGTGTGTGTGTGTGTGCAACAGGATGGAAGACATTTGGATGACATTATCATTAAACAAATTAAATCCGCATTTGTACTCTATCTTTTAATACTTTTAGTAAAATTATATGTCAAACATATTATTTTTTATTTAAATTTGAAAACATAAATCTGCCACCAGACATCCTGTATGAGAGAATGATAAAATGTTTAAATGGGTCGTCGAGACATAGAAAAGTCTCCCATCTTCCAGTATTAGACTATCAACTTAATACACTATCCAGTAATTATTAACAGATCGGAGAATGAGGCGACGTTGCAATGGATCGGTGCTATCCAAGTTTACCGGAAACGGCGAGGACGCGCGCACAAATTACAAACAATTACAGCTGGCGGCGGCGGGCGGCGGGCGGCGGCGAACAGCGGCGCTGAGCCGCGCGGCACGACCGCGGCCCGCGGGACCGCGCTACGCGCCGCGGCTCTATTTCGACTGGACATGCACGTTCCCATCACTAGTTGATTGCGACTTTAGACCGCTACGGCATTTGCGAGCACTACATGTAACTTTAGGAGATGGAGTTTAAGTCGTAACTTGATAGATCGCGTCGTGCGGAAGTTTAGAGGGAAAGGGATGCGGTGCGATCCCATCACAGGCGACGGATCAGCGGGCCGCTCGGCGCACCGCACGGCACCGCACGGCACCGCACGGCACCACATGGCAACGCACCGCACGCGCACACATAACTATATCCCGTCCAGGATATATTTCTGGTAATTGACGGCATCGCTTTCTTATTAACAAGAACAACAGGAGATATATGATGTCAACAGATATATGCACAAATTGATGATGCAAGAACTGTTTTGAAATCATACTGTGAAGTGGTGGTGGAAGGTGTGTGTCACGCTGTTACGTTAGCTCCGATTTTGGGACTAATTTTAAATGGCTCCTAAAATATCTTTAAGTGTAAAACCCTTTCCATGGAGAGAAACAGTGGAGTTTTTATATTAGAAACTGATGAAGCCATAAACGTTAAAAAACTTTGATAAAAACAAAATTGTGCAGAATCGGGCGGTAGCGTTAATATCAATCAGTTACCAAACTATGCAAGTGGACTCGGCGCGCGCCTCCCGCAGCTAGGCGACGAGCGCGAGCGCTGCACTGCCGTGCGACGTGCGACGTGCGCCGTGCGCCGTGCGCCGTGCGACGTGCGACGTGCGACGTGCGACGTGCGACGTGCGACGTGCGCCGTGCGACGTGCGACGTGCGACGTGCGACGTGCGACGTGCGACGTGCGACGTGCGACGTGCGACGTGCGACGTGCGACGTGCGACGTGCGACGTGCGACGTGCGACGTGCGACGTGCGACGTGCGACGTGCGCCGTGCGACGTGCGACGTGCGACGTGCGACGTGCGACGTGCGACGTGCGACGTGCGACGTGCGACGTGCGACGTGCGACGTGCGACGTGCGACGTGCGACGTGCGACGTGCGACGTGCGACGTGGGACGTGCGACGTGCGACGCGGCTGGCTCGCGCGTTATGCGCCAAAGATAAAGCAACGCAGATAGGCGGAAGGGCCGTAGTCATATCATCAAGCATTTGAGAGTAAAAGACAATTTTTGGCAACTTCTGAATTTAATTTCAAGATGGCCAGTTCAAATTGGTGTTGCCGTACGCCTGACTCGAACAACAGGGACAAGCATATTCTATGCATAAAATGTAAAAAATATTTCAATTATAATTGTATATGTCTTGATGAATCCTCGATTTCTCCAGGCATGCGATCTGCTTGGAACTGTTCGGAATGTACTCGTAATTCAGCAAAAACCTCGAAAAAAGAACCATCTCGATGTAATACCAACACAAGAGGGAGTAAAAGGCAAGCTTTAGTCTCGCAGACGGATAACACTAACTTGCTACTTACCAAAAATGAATGTGCGAAACCTTGCAAGATGTGATTAACCAAAACATGAATGACATTCTCAGCAAGATTCAGGACAACTTGAAAAATTTTTTTGACAAAGAACTTAAACCAATACGCAACGAACTTATTGAAATAAAGGAATCCATGACTTTCATACATGGATTATCGGATATGTTTTTGCAGTGGATCAAATCCTATCTTGAAGATTGCTCCTTCTTTGTCGCTGTGAACGGCTTTCAATCTCACCTACGAAACGTCACTTCAAGAGTGCGTCAAGGCTCTCACTTGGGCCCAATTTTTTTTAATATTTTTATCAATTATATCCCCGACAACATTAAATTCTCTAAAATCTATATGTATGCTAACGACTTTAAAATGAGCAAGACCATTGAAACAAATGATGATTCCCTACAACTGCAAAAGGATCTTAACTCCCTGGTTGAATGGTCTGATAGCAATGGCATGATCCTCAATTGTAATAAATGTTTCGTTCTTAGATATGCTACGAAAAGTAACCTAGTCACGTACAAATACAACATAAAAGAAAATATCCTCCAAGAATTGGAAGTAATTAGAGATCTAGGGATTATCTTTGATAATAGGTTGCCTTTTATGCCTAACCTGGAAAACATTACGAAACGAGCCTCAAAAATGCTCGGGTTCATAACTCGTAATTCAAAAGGTTTTCGTTGTAATCCTAAAATTATGCTATACTACAGCATAGTGCGCAATATTTTGGAGTACTGCTCAGTTGTGTGGAGGCCACACCATGCTACCCATACATTAAGAATGGAACGGATACAAAAGAAAATCATTAGACATCTAAAATTCTCTTGTCATATTCCTAAACGGGAGATCCCCCTCATACAAAAACCAACTCTCACATTTTAAAATGATCTCTCTAGCTGCGCGCAGTGCATTGAACGACTTATTGTTTGTATCCAAAATCTTTAATAATAAACTAGATCGTTCTCCATTGTTAGAAAAAATTCAATTACGCGTCCCTGTTAGATATCCTAGGTACAAAATAACTCGGTTCCAGCCACCCTTTCGTAGAACAGTTTTCGGATGAAACTCTCCTACTTCCAGACTAAGCAAGTTGCTCAACGAGTACAGCTGGCCGACCGCCTGGACATCCACAACGATTCTCCCAACCAATTAAACATTTATTTTCAAACGGTTCCTAACTAGAATTACTTTCTCCTACAGTCGTTACTATAACATAATGATTGCTAGCTAGTATTAGATTATATCAATGCAAGATGTATTTACCTGTAATTGCCTTGTTGCATTTGATTTTGTAGAATTGCATGTATTTTGTTAAAGTATTAGTGTATACAAGCGTTGGTAAATCTAGTAAATAAATTAAAAAAAAAACAAAGCCAATTGTAAACGCAGGGCACGTTTCACGCGCGGCTGCAGAGGCCCGCAGAACCGGCTTGATCCCTGGGGACGCGCGGGGGCGGTGATACCTGGTGTAATATTTGCAAAGTTTATACCTAACTTGATCCCGTCGCAGCCACGTTTGATTAAACCTCTCCCGCCACAGCCCGCCGCTGGTGTCCCGGCGGCGGGGCTTGCTGCGCAGCCGCACGCTGCCGGGCGCAATAGGCACCGGCACCACGCCGCGTCCGGCGCCTTCCGCTGAGCTTGCACCATCCCACTGTACTTCGGAGGCATTGTAATTGCCGACTTTCAGAGACTTGTCAAACAACACTTAACATTCAAGTTACTCTGTACACGCCTCCGGACTTCGCCCAGGAGCCCGTGCAGATAAAAAAAACAAAATTGCAAGCCAAGCAGTGCACATCGCCCCTCGGGCGGAAGTGTATCGCTCACTGACCACACTCCACAGTTATTCCTTCTGCGGTATAATCTGACATAACTGATGTTTCTTTGTAAGAGTCCTTTATCATATCATATATTATCTGGTTGTGGAGTTTATTGATTAATGTATTGAACACCGAACGGCACAATTAATTCCACACGTCGTATCCGGGTCCTGTGCGACTGCGCGCGCACACAGTCCATGAGTTCCGTCTGCTCTGTCAGTCTTAATAAAAACAACATTTATAGAGTTTTGTTAGTAAACATCTAAACCGGCGTACGGTTTGCATGAGGTTCAATTCAAAAGCCGGCAGCGGGAGTGCGAGCGGACGGGCTTTTTATTCACTTGAAGTCGGTCAGTGCTGCGTCAGAGCCGGTCCGCTCCGGCCGACAATACCAATCGATCGGTTATCAAGTTCGAGGGGCCGACATTAATTATTCTATTGTATTTAATTATTTCTTAATTGTTGTTATGGGGGGGGGGGGCGTAGCGGACATTACATATTCCACTAAGGAGTCATGTCACTAGATTTGATTTAACACAGTTTAATTCTATTGCGTCCGTCGCATCGTTATTCGCGGTGCGTCTACCGCCACCACTCCACTGATAACAATCGCCTGCCGCACGCCGCACGCCGCACGCCGCACGCCGCACGCCGCACGCCGCACGCCGCACGCCGCACGCCGCTGATCCGCGTCTCTCGCTCTCCGCGCCACGTTATGCCGCGACGGTGCGTTGGCGCGGGCGTCTTGTTAGTTGCGCGTGCCGGCCCGCTCCAGGCGGGCTCTGCGCGCGCAGCATCGCGCTGCGCGTGCGCACTGCAGCGCTTGGCACTCACTGCGTTATAGGTGGGACAAAGCGAACATTCCCCAGCGGGCCCGCAGCCGATCCACGACTCCCGGGCAATATCTCGAAGAGATGTTTGGACTCGAAGCAATATCGGGTTTTCGTGCCCTATCGGTGCCTGCGATCTCTGCAGCGGCGGCTGTCTCCGACGTCGCTCCGACGATCATAATTAAATAATTGTGTTGGTATCGGAATCGGAAAACAGATAAATTATCGTGCCGAATGATTCTCCAAGTTTCTTTGGTATTTCCTCTTGAATTGTACATAAAACTATAAAATATTGATTAACTCTATTTTGTTACTTCTTTCGTTTCAATCAGCTGCAGTTTAATTTTATCTTAACCATCCAATGATAAGAACACTGCAAAGTATGTCATTGATAACGTATTATGTGTAATGAAATGTATTAATATCATGGTGCGAACCTGGTGGATGTGTGTTCACGGAAACAATATAAAGGGTGTCTGGCGGTAGATTTATATTTTAAAAAACGAATATCTCAATAAGTTATAAACAGTGCGGGGTGGTGGGGAAGGTGGTCAGTGGTCAGTCATTAGAATCACCGATCGTGCGGAACACATTTGGATGACATTATCTTTAAAAAATGAATTCCGCATTTGTACTCTATCTTTTAATACTTTTAGTAAAATTATATGTCAAACATATTATTTTTTATT
This sequence comes from Troides aeacus, assembly GCA_033220335.2. Taxonomy (NCBI): domain Eukaryota; kingdom Metazoa; phylum Arthropoda; class Insecta; order Lepidoptera; family Papilionidae; genus Troides; species Troides aeacus. The sequence continues at coordinate 12,043,256 of CM067280.1, forward strand.
TAAATTTGAAAACATAAATCTGCCACCAGACATCCTGTATTAGGGCGACTGACTTTCCTCGATGTATTCCTGAAGCGCGCGGGTCGAGCATCTGGCAAGTCGGCGGCGCGGCGCGGCGGCGACGGCGGCGCGAACTGCGAGATTTATGCGCGTTGGCGCCGGATGGTGACAAACGGTATTATCGAGACAAATGGAGCGCGAAATAAATTTACCGAAGACCAAAGCGGACCCGGAGGAGGGTGTACCTTTTGTTACACGAGTGCACTCGAGGACAGCTCCTTCAGCCCTTTCGCCGGGGCCCGCTCGAGAGCACTCCGTGGAAATATACTGCCGGAGCGAGTTCTTCGGGAGCTTGTCGCGAGCTCGTCGCGAGGCGGCGGCTGCGCGGCGATGTCGCCTCGCCACTTGTCACTCGCCGGTTGAAGTGGTGAAAATTCACTGAGCGTGCGGCAGTGTTTTAAAGGGAAGCAAGAAGAAGTCGTTGATAAAGTGGAATTATGTAGAGGTAGATAAAAAAATAGAGGACATGAATAACAATAAACTAAAGTAGTATTAAATTTGTCACCGAAAGATACTTACAGGCGACTTACTGGCAGTTGTCAGGCGAGTTGTCAGGCGAGTGTGCAGTGCAAACGCGGCCACCGCGACTGCTGACGTTCGCGGAGTTAAACTCGTACCAATGAAAAATAGCATTGCAAAGAGATTTATGGTACCAACGCGGGGAGTGCCGCGCCGTCGGCCGGCCGGAGGGCCGGAGAGCCGGAGAGCCGGAGAGCGGTCCGGACAGGCCGAGAGCGTGAAGCTATGTTTGAACGTTGCGTTGAACTCGTTGCGGTGCGGGAGTTGCAAGCGATGTGAAATAAAATATTGCTATGAACACGGAACATGTTGATGTTTCATGGCGATGGCGATGGCGATGGCGATGGCGATGCGCAAACTTCACAGCCTAATGTCAGTCCAATGTTCACGAATTGTAGGTGTAACAAACAGCTGGCGGGCCCGGGGTCGGGGTTGGGGTCGCGCGACGTGCTGCACCCCGCGAGCTGGTGGACACAGCGCGGCACGGCGGTGCGCCGTCCGCTCGCGCCCCCATCCCCCAGTTTATTTGATGTTTACACCGGCCCGCCTGCCCGTACCTATGCGACGGATGCTTTCGATGCAACTCTCATGGGTCTCATGACGTCCTGTGAACCGGACGCTGCCATCTCCACTGTAATTAAGTATTTTAGGAATATTACCTTATTTCCTATATTCCCCAACCCTTCGTTTACACACCATACAAATCTAACACGGCATGTGGCGAGTGAAACGAGTAAACCGAGAAGTACTGGTTTGCTACAGTGTGTGCCCGCGGAGAGCTGGACACGGCGCGCGCAGACACCCGGACACCAGGAATGTGGCCACCTCGAATTATCATGTCTTTGAAATATGTTTTCATACTTAATGGCTGTGCGTACATAATGCACTCTCGCGAACTCGCGAACTCGCGAACTCGCGAACTCGCGAACTCGCGAACTCGCGAACACCGTACGAGACGTTAAGCTCAAAGGGAGCGTAAGCGAATAACAGACGCGGCAAGCGGGCGGGTGTACACAGTTTCATCCCCAAATATTTACACAGGCGAGCAAACAACGGGTTCCGCAGTCGATGATATCTCAATGGGTGCGGGCCCGGCGGGGGTGCGCGCTTGTCTACTGTAATGTATTCAAAGACAAACGTCTCCATTCCCACGGCGGGGCGCCGCCGCCCAGCGCCGCCCAGCGACCCGTTCCGCTCGTATTTGCCGATGGATGTGAAGGAATCCGGAACGCCGCAGCGCTCGAGAACTTGCCTTATTGTGAATAAACATTTGCTTCTCGGCAAGAACGTTTCACCACCGCTACTGTCCGTCACACTAAAACTCGTAACGATATAAGTAGCGATAGAACTAGCTCCCACGCCATCCCCACCGGACGTGGCAGCATCTACACGGTAATCCTACCTGGCAGACGCGCCTGCTTGTAGTTGTAGCAGCGCGCTGCCCAAATGGAAATCTTATCAAATATCCTTCACTAAGGATCAAGGTTCATCCCGGATGTGGGTTACTGGATATGAACTGGTGTGCGTGTGCAATCCATGAACGTAACAGAATGTTTCCGTGTGGCAGTGGCTTCCCGCCGGCCACCGGCATGGAAGCGGAATGCTGCCACGTGTGGCGGGACTAGCGTTGCACTGCGTTTTGTTGTGACTAGGAGCGGTGGGGTGACAGCACGCGCGCCGCCGAGCGGGACACGCCACCCGGCGCGGAGCACGTTACAAATACACGATAGGGCTCCCCGATACTCCGCGACGTGCCCGCGACGTGGCCGTGGCGGAACAGCGGCGCATGACAAATTAGATTCGCGCCTGGCGACGACGCCCAGCGTGCTGATAGCGTTACACGATCAAGTTTACTCTGAGGCACTTGCTGTGTGCTGCGGTCTATTTTTTAAAAGATACAACTCCGCGGCCGCCGCTCACACCGACGCGTTCAAATGATACTTTGCGAGGTGTTTTTGCACTTTGAGCTGGTGTTTACTTCGAAGTGCTCACGCGTCTAGACTTCATTTCTGACCCCACTATTGCTGCACTGCGCCGGGTCTCGCGCAGCCCAAACAAGCTGCAACTGTTGTAATAATTGTCAGTTCTACTATACATCTATTCATCATCCATCCATCCATCCAATCAGCCGGAAGACGTCCACTGCTGGACAAAGGCCTCCCCCAAAGATTTCCGCTCAGACCGGTCCTGGGCCACCCGCATCCAATGGTTGCCAGCGACCTTGACCAGGTCGTCGGCAAACATCTATTCATACGATATACGATATATATATTATGAACGCATCCGCGTGCGCGCACTGGCGGAAGTGATTTGAACGATATCAAAGCAACAACAAATGATGTCTTTAAGCAATAACCCTGAGGGCTTCCTCTTCCTCCTGGCCACGCCCCCTCACGCTGCCCCCGGCATCGGGCTGCGTTGAAATTATTTCACCCCAAATAACCCTAAGGAAATTTGTTACTCAGATACTAAAACCCTTCCTATGTATAAATCGCGCCCTTATCGCTTGCATATCATTACGACGTTCCGGTCTCATCGGCGGGCCCCCGGCCCCCGGCCCCCGGCCCCCGGCCCCCGGCCCACGTCGACGTTTGGCCAAACGTTGCACCGTTACTGTCGTCACCATCGAGATGATAGTAAGAAGTTGTAACAAAGCTTTACTCGGCGCTGTTCCCGTGCGCTCCTCGCGAGGACGTCGAGAGGACGTCGAGAGGAGAGCTAATGCGTTCGGTGACAAGGACAACTGTTGCAAATTTATAAAATAAACCGTCGACAGTTTTGCAGGGAACGTCCAGCGCGAAGAACGCTGGCATAGAGCTGGCGGTATTACCGGACAAGTCAATTACTGGAATTCATTTTGTAATTCGTTACATTAATCCGCACAGATCAAAGTGGAGAGGAAATTGTTCTCTCCCCGGAAAAAAGCAATTTATAGAGCGGCCCCGGAAGCGGGGGCGCATAAACAGCCCGCTATAAATGAAATAGGGGAGCGGTATCTCCTCGGGCACAGCTCAGTGCGTGCGGACAACGTGGCGGTGGTGGTGGTGGTGGTGGTGGTGGCGGTGAAGGTGGCGGTGGCGGTGCGGCGGCCGCGCTGCGCGAGCCCACTAACTCTTTCATTTCATGGCTTCCATTAATTATTTCGGCCGCGTGCACTTTTTGGTTCATTTCAGTTAACCCGTGCTCTACGGTTACAATGGATTTTTCAATGAAACGCTGATGTACACACCCCCACCCCCACCCCCACCCCGCCGGCCGCGTCTGAAACGATTCGTTCTGATCGCGGCCCCCCGGCCCGGACCAACGGGTGTGAACAGCGGCCCACGAGACCAGCTCCGCGTGAACCACCAGAACAGTTCAAGTAGTTGCAGCACGGCGAACAGCGGCACTGCCACCACCACCGCCACCGCCACAACCACAACAACCACAACCACAACCACAACCACCACCCACTGTCACTGCGCGCACGTGTATACGCATGTGCGTGTCGTTACGGACCCGTCGCTTGAGATAAACACGTTCGCAATAAATACAATAAAATCGGATCCGACGCGTTAACGGCCCGGCGACGATTTATTGTTCAATTAAATAAAAAGCACTGAATGTATGTCAACATGAATGTTAACGACTTCAATAAATCTCGCCGTTTAATGATAATTGAATTTATAATGCGATGTCTAAATACGATGGAGTGGGGCTGGGGAGTGGGGCTGGGGAGTGGGGCTGGGGAGTGGGGCTGGGGAGTGGGGCGCTAGCCGATGCTAAAGTAACGGTCAAACTCTTATCTGATCGTACCGCTTGAAATACATTTAACTGCGCCAATAGCCATACATCGTGGTCGTGGAATCGAATCAGATGAAGTACTAGTTCACACGGCACCACATTGCGCTCACTGTCTAAGACGAGCTTGTAGTCTTAATGACTCGGCTTAAACACCAGCCACAAGACCGTATGATCCTGAATACAGTGATTTTGGACCACTGCCGTCATGAGCTCGCCCCGCCGGCCGTGCGCGTGACCAGCTTCTAATGTAAATCCAGCGCGCTCTGTATTTTAAAACGCGACCTTACTGAAAGGCACCCGCCCGTGCTTAAGGTCTGCAGCTGGGCTGCAGCGCAGTACCCGCGCGGTGTATTCAGGCCGTGGATCCGGGTCCACGAGCCCAGTGTCAGATGAGCTGTAAGAGCCGCTGTGGCTTCCAGCCCGCTCATAACAAGAATATAGACCGCGCGGTGTCTGTCTCGCCTGGTGCTGGTCGCTGGTCGCTGGTCGCGTCTAAGAAGCGCCGTTCCCCGCCGCAGACCCGTCCCAAGCACACAGCGCCGCCGCCGCGGTCAGGTAATTTGCACCAAGTTCAACTGACAAGTTCCCAATTCAATTGTTACTTCATAACTCCTGTTTGGGAGTATGCGGGCCCCCCGGCGCCCCCGACGCCCCCGACCCCAGAGACGCCGCGTTTACCCGCTGATTAATATTCTTAAGTTTGCGAGTGATGGAGTTTTACTCAAACTTGATACTTATTGATGAAGGAACAGATCAGGTCAGTGCATTGCGCTCAATTGCATCCGGTGCATGAATTACGTCCTCCCACTTAAGACTCCCCCGGCTCCTTTTAGTTCTCTCACAGAGAACAAATGTATTTGTGATCATTCCAATGCCTGCGTTTTAAATAAGACGAACGAGTGTGATATTCACGAATCACCATTTGTAATACCCCGACACGACGGATATATGATTGCGCTGTCAACGTTCCAACACAGAATAAGTTTATGTTTATGTTTAACCCTCGTGAAAACGTAATAATGTTTGATTGGGGGGCCCGCCTCGCCCCGGCCGGTGCGCCCGCTGCGATCGCCACATCGGTAAACACCTCACTAATGCTTTCTCGTGCAACCTATTCTTCGTAATTGATGTAAATCAATCAATTCTTTAAACCGAATATAAAAAGTAAGTTCCAACTCAGCAGTTTGAGAGCTGAAGCTTCTCGTTAACTACATACATACATACATACATACGTACATACGTACATACGTACATATGTACATACGTACATACATACATACGTACATACGTACATACGTACATACATACATACGTACATACGTACATACGTACATACGTACATACGTACATACATACATACGTACATACGTACATACGTACATACATACATACGTACATACATAATAAAGGAAAGTATTCCCTCACTTCGAATTCACTTCTCATAGAACTGACATTGGCAATCCATGACAATGGAAGTCCATGAGATATATAATAGTAACAGCTGGTAAACTTAATGCAACGGATTCGTTTTTCATCCCCACAAAATTTGTATATGATGTTATTTGGAACCCTTCACAATAACCCGTCATCCAGCAGCTCTCCACCAAATCCTCGACCACACGCGGTAGCTGAATGTAGATGCAGTGCAGTGCAATGCAGTGCAGTGCAGTGCCGTGCAGTGCACCCGTCGCTTATTATCATTTAATAACTCCGCAATGCCTTCACGGCATAAACGCTTTGCTACAACTTGCAAATAATAAATATATCACCGTGGGTTGATGATCATAAAGCTAACCCACACCGGCAGCCCCCAGCTCCGGCTGCCGTGCGGCGCCGCACCGTGCCGCGCCGTGCCGCGCCGCACCGCGCCGTGCCGCGCCGCACCGCGCCGTGCCGCGCGAGTTGCCGTAACGAGTTTGCGCGCGCGCGCTAATGTCCCGATTGTTTGTTTATTTCCATACTTACGTTATATATCATATTGCATAACCAAATTCAATTTCGTCATAAGATTGTGTTCTTAACCAATTCGTTGTTATTATCTTGCTAAACATATACACTGATAGAACGTTATGCTGAATGCTTGCAGAAGCAGTATTTATCGATGGAGTGGGTATTACTATATAATCCCTTCTCCTCTAGTTAGTGTTGACCTCATATGCTACGGTTTTCTTGAGTTTTAAAATGGAAGATGATATATATTATATAGTTTACGAACAGATAGTACATCAGCACGCTCATAGAGGCCTTCCGTGGAGTACTTCCGATTTTTAAAATACTTAACCTTGAGAAGGGCTCTTTGAGCTCTTTCCGCTGTGATAAAGTGCGTTTCATTGGCACTTCCCCATATTGGTAAACAATATACAATGATGGACTTTACCGTAGAAATGTATGTGTACTTTAAAAAAATTTTTGTTAAACAAATATTTGTGGTTTTCTCGGAGCAATATGTCTTATGTCCCTAAATCATATGATTGAGGGACAAAAAGTGGAACACGAGAAAGAGTTTGTATATCTGGGTTCACAGTTTACGAGAGATGGCAAGTGTGATGGTGATATTGAAAGAAGAGTTTTAAAAGGGAATCAAGTGAATGGGGCACTTCATAACTTTATGAATAGCCGGAACGTTTCACAAAGTGCACGACTGGCTCTGCATAGAGGCGTGTTGGTCCCCACACTGGTGTATGGTAGTGAATGTTGGGTATGGCAGAAGAAACATGAAAGTAGGATTAATGCTGTGGAGATGAGAAGTCTGAGAAGTATAACTGGAGTGAAACGGATGGACAAAGTGAGGAACAGTGTGATAAGGGAGCGGTGCGGCGTGGTTGAAGATGTAGTGCCAAGGATAGAGAAAGGGATGCTTAGATGGTTCGGCCATGTCGAAAGAATGGATGAAAGAAGATTAACGAAAGAGATATGCAACGTAAGAATGATTGGAAAAATCGGTGCAGGTCGTGCCTAGACGGACAAATTCTGATCAAATCGGAGATGTCCTAAAGAAAGGCCGGGTCAAAAGCACACGCAAGCGAAGAGCGTGCATGAAGACGCTTATGAAAGCGGAGGAAGCGAGAGAGGTGTGCCAGGATCGCAGCAGGTGGAGAGAGCTGGTCTCTGCCTACCCCACTGGGAACGAGGCGTGATATATATATATATATGTAATATGTCTCAAATGTTTAAACATCCAAATAAATGTTCGAATTCTTGCTGCAATCTGTTAGATTTGGGAATACCGCGACAATCCTTCGCCGAGTTGAATGCCTAGGTATTTTGTTTGACTAACTTTATTTATAATTGGACAGTTCCAGGAATCATTTGCGACATCGGAACATTTATGAATTTTTATATTACAATTAACTGCTTGAGGATTGTTATATGATATATACTAAATCATATGTAATTTGTTTTGATCGTATTTAAGGTTAATAAATTATTTTTTATCCAAGCATCAATAAGGATTAAACCTTCCGCAGCTCTCAACTTGACCTTGTCCCAGTTTGATCCTGTGAAGACAACAGATGTACACTCGGCGTACGAATAAATTTTAACATGAGGAACAATTATGTTGCACAGATCATTTATGTATATTAAAAATAGTGTGGGACCAAGGACACTACCCTGTGGTACCCCGCAGAATATTCCGATGTCGTCGCTGTTACCTGAACCCAGTTTAACGCGCTGGCTACGACCATAAATGTAATCTTTAAAGATACTAAGTTCTTCGCTTCCGCGGGTGGATGTCAATGTTTATAATTATTATCAATAGATTTATTATTGTTTTTAAAATAGTAAGTGATTTTACTTTTATCTGTTTTATAGACATTAAGCTTGTTTTTATGATTAGAGCAGGAGGTATGATTGAGTAAAATTTCCTTATTAAATGTAATTTTTTTTTTATGATAAGCTTCATAGTCAAGGTGGTAGGTTATTAACTTTTTTGATAATTTCCTTTTTACACTGATACAGATTAATACAATTCTTTGGCAATCTTACGTAGCAACAGTTTTTACATGTGTTTGTTAAAACATTGTGTTCGATGATTTAGCGCGTTTACAACTACCGCTTACAAGTGTACCTGCAGAACTCATATTTTTAATGAACTTAATTTTTTTAAAGCTATTGATAAATGTTTTAAAATTTCGTATGGATTTTTATCATTAGAGCCTACCGCCTACCGCCTACCGCCTACCGCTGGGACGGCTCTGTCATTATCTAACAATTGATCTCGCACCGACTCGCGCGCATGCGAACCATCCCCTGCTGACGCGCTCGGTAACGGTTTCACAAGGGAGCAAATATTAAAGATATCATTCCAGTTTGCACAGCTCCTCGTGATTAACGTTTGCGAATGATTAATCGCGTGCTGATCTACTGAAATGTAAACACTGTTCGGTTTCTTCAATTGGCTACTTTTTTGTCATTAGCCACTCTAGCATCAGGTGTAAAGCTAGTTTTGGTGTTTTGATTGTAATTGTCTCTGTCTTTTAATAAAGTAGTTGATTAATTTCGGAATGTTTTGACATTTCAATTATATCTCTTTCATATGCATCTTTACTTTCATTATAATGATTTTTAAGATTTTAATTTTCTTCTTTTAAATCATTTATTTCAGCCTCTATGAGCTTGCTGATGTACTATCAGTTCATAAACTATATATAAGGTTGCCAAATATCTCCCTTCCGCTTTTTTGCTCTTTATTCAATGCTTTATAAAAAGTGTTACAGTGATCGGATTTAGTTCAAATATGCGCCGTTTTGTTCGATAATCTGTTTCCATCTAGACGGCAACTTCATAATACCTCCCTCGTAGAAGCCCCCCTCCTTATTTGCGAAGAACTCGGACAGCCACTTTTCACAAGCCTCTTTTGAGTTCAACTTTACACCACCAAGGGCGTTCACCATGGACAGGAACAGGTGGTAATCACTTGGCGCTATGTCCGGACTATATGGTGGATGCGATAAAACCTCCCATCCGAGCTCCCGTAGCTTCTGACGAGTCATCAACGAAGTGTGTGGTCTGGCGTTGTCCTGGTGGAACACTACACCCTTCCTGTTGGCCAATTCTGGACGCTTCTGGTCGATCGCCTGCTTCAAGCGGTCCAGTTGTTCGCAGTAGATGGTAGAATTAAGCGTCAGCCATATGGGAGCAGCTCATAGTGGATGATTCCCTTCCAATCCCACCAAACACACAGCAAAACCTTCCTGGCCATCAATCCCGGCTTGGCCACTGTTTGGGACGATTCACCGGCCTTCGACCACGACCGTTTTCGCTTGATATTGTCGTATGTGATCCATTTTTGGTCGCCAGTCACCATCCGCTTCAAGAATGGGTCGAGTTCGTTCCGTTTCAGCAGCATATCGCAGGCGTTGATTCGGTCCAGAAGGTTTTTTTGCGTCAAATCATGCGGCACCCAAACATCAAGCTTTTTTTTGTATCCAGCCTTCTGCGGATGGTTTAAAATGGTTTGGTGACTAACTCCCATCTCCTGGGCGATGTCACGAGATGCCACATGCCGGTCTAACTCGATGTAGTCCATGATTTGATCGGTATTTGTCGTCACAGGTCTTCCGCCGGCTGGCTTATCCATGGTGTCGTTTTCACCGGTTCTGAATCGTCGAAACCATTCCTCCGCGGTTCGAAGTGATAGAGTACCATCCCCCAAAACACCATTAATCTCACGGAACGTTTCTCTAGCGGATTTGCCTTTAACGAAGGAAAACTTTAAAATAGCGCGAATTTCGGCGTTAGTGAACTCCATGTTTACACGTCTATAACTGTTGAACGCAATATCCAAACTAATTATGCATAACGTCGTTTTGTAGGTTATGTCAAGACCTTTCAAATTATGTATAATATTGCCAGATACGAGCTCTGTAGCGCTTTGTACATAGCCGCGAAATTCAAAAGACAAAAAGGCGGAAGGGAGATATTTGACAACCTATTATATTATGTTCCATTTTAAAACTCAAGAAAACCGTAGCATATAACGTCAACACTAACGAGAGGAGACGGAATCATATAATAGGTGGACCGGAAAGTAATGTCGTTTCTGCGCATGCCAATACTTGATTGTCATTTGTCAGCTCATTGTTTTGTTCAGAGGCGTACCAAAGACATTGTGAGGTTATAGTGATTTCTTTACTTATAGACAATTGAATTACAATTTTTTTTTGTAATTTTGGGTAAAATGGCCAGCCAAATACCAGAAGAGGTACACATCCGGCATTGCATGCTCTTTGAGTTTCGCAAGGGAAATAACGCAACAGTTGCTACCAAAAACATTTGCGATGTTTATCCAAATGCACTGGACATTCGTAAATGCCAAAGGTGGTTTTCCAAGTTCAAATCGGGTAATTTTGATCTTTCCGACTCGTATCGATCAGGAAGACCATCAGCGTTAGACAACGACGTGTTAAGGGCGGAAGTGGAAGCAAATCCGTGTCAGACGATCGAGGAATTGTCAAACAGTCTCAACAAACCTTGGTCGACCATCCAAGAACATTTGAAGCAGATTGGAAAAGTAAGCAGAGCAGGTGTTTGGGTCCCGCATAATCTGTCCGAACAGAATAAGGCTAACCGATCAATCACATGCAACTTATTGCTTCAACGACACAACACAGAAGCGTTTTTTGATCGCTTGATCACAGGAGATGAGAAATGGGTCCTGTATGATAACCCAAAACGCAAAAGGCAGTGGCTCTCTCCAAATAAAATCCCTCGGAGTACTGCTAAGCCAGGTTTACACCCCAAAAAAGCGCTTTTGTGTGTTTGGTGGAGTATTCGCGGCATTGTTCATTTTGAATTACTGAAACCTGGAGAAACTGTTACTGCAGACCTCTACAGCGAACAATTGCAGCGAGTCAATCAATCTTTAATTGAAAAGTGGCCAGCGATTGTCAACCGAAAAGGCGTCATTCTCCAACATGACAATGCAAGACCGCACTGCGCAAGGCGAACTCTAGAAAAAATTAATGAATTGGGGTGGGAGGTGCTGCCTCATCCACCATATTCGCCCGATGTTGCACCATCGGATTTCCACTTATTCCGAGCGCTGCAACACTTTTTAAGTGGCAAAACATTTGCAAATTTGGATGATATCCAAAATGCCATCTCTAGATATTTTGCCGAAAAACCAATTAATTTTTATCGATCAGGGATTGAAAATTTACTCACTAGATGGCAAAAGGTTATTGACAATGATGGGGAATACATCATTGATTAAAAATAAAGACTCGTTAAAAATGTATGTGTTTGTATTTAGCGTAAGAAAACGACATTACTTTCCGGTCCCCCTAATAGTAATACCTACTCCATCGATAAATACTGCTTTTGCAAGCGTCCAGCGCGACGTGAGATCAGTGCATATGTATAATAAAATAAATAAACAATTAAAAATATGTAGCAAAAACTATCCTGAGTGCAAGATGATAATAACTAATTGGTTAAAAACATCATCTTATGACGAAATTGAATTGTTTATGCAATATGTGTAATGAAAGTGTGATAATAAAAAATAAATTGTGATATTTGCACACACAGACTTATTGCGACAGCAAACTCAAATGGTGCATGATAAGGCAGGGCGCGGGCGCGGGCGCGGGCGCGGGCGCGGGCGCGGGCGCGGGCGCGGGCGCGGGCGCGGGCGCGGGCGCGGGCGCGGGCGCGGACTGTTGCGCCTAAAAGGCGACACCAATAACTATTATCACTATGTAATGTACGTTGTCAAATAAATGATTTTTGATATTTTTGTATAACCACGTCGCGGCGCGCGGCGGGGCGCGGGCGCGGGCGCGGGCGCGGGCGCGGGCGCGGGCGCGGGCGCGGGCGCGGGCGCGGGCGCGGGCGCGGGCGCGGGCGCGGGCGCGGGCGCGGGCGCGGGCGCGGGCGCGGGCGCGGGCGCGGGCGCGGGCGCGGGCGCGGGCGCGGGCGCGGGCGCGGGCGCGGGCGCGGGCGCGGCGCGCGGGGTGGGGCGAGCGGTGGGGCGCGCGGCGCGGGGGACACATTCACGTCCTTTTTCAAAGCGGTAACATTCGGTTGATTTAGCCGTGTCGTAATGTATGAAGCCGGTGAACAGTTTTGGGCATTAGTGATCTAGCTTTTGCTTTTCTTGAATTAGTTCTCCAGTGTTACTTTTGCCTTGCTTATTATTTAAACATTTTATACATTTCCATTGTTCTCTCCGATTATTTGTCATTATTGTTAATCGTTTAAATTGCCGCTTACGTTCACCCGGCCTGAGTCAAATGTGTGTGTACGTAGGCAACATCTCGTAAACTGTTTATTAACAATTTTTTAGCATTGTATTTCTAACGTTTCTATTTAACGTTGCCTCTAAGTTCAATTATCTCAAGATACTGTCTGTCTACGAGTCGGGTGGTGAGCATTGTGTCGCAGGCGCGCCTGGTGCGCCCGGTGCACTCGGTGCGGCCGGCGCAACCGACGGAGCGAACGGAAAACAATAAAAAACCCAGTAATGAAACACAAAATCAAAAACATCTGATGCTCGGTTCAAGGAGCGCCGCGTGGCCGGGCAGGCGCGCGCGCGGCACGCACTCGACACCTGTTTGGTATCAATTTGAATGTTATTCCGTTGCGCCAGTGCCGCGCGAGTGCAGCAGTGGTGGGCGCGCGGGCGGTGGGCGCGCGGTCGGTGGGCGCACGGGCGGTGGGCGCGCCGGGGCCCGCAGCGTTCTTAATGACTCTATTAAAGAGATTAATTGTGTCTATCGCTCCAAAAACATCTCTAACTTTTTTCATGGCTCACAAATTTAATTAATGCCCGATTGAGATCTCACGCCGCTCCGGGACTGCGGGACAGCGGGACTGCCAGACAGCGGGACTGCCGGACTGCGGGACTGCGGCCCCGGCCCTGGGCCCCGGGGCGCCGGCCGATGGCTGGTAATTGCCCGGTAAATATGAATTCTTCAATTAGTTCTCGTTGGAAATTTGATATCTTAATTCTCCGCGCTGTGCGCGCTAACGTTGCGTGAGTGTTGTGTACAACATTATATCGAGGGAGGTAGTTATTTTTTTTTATATATATATTATCATGCCTTTTCCCACCTATCCCTACGATAGGCAGTGGCGAATAAACGCCCACATTTCGCCAGGTGTGGTCAGATTAGGTCTCATGTAACAGAGGCTAGCGCCGCACGCTCTAACCATTCGGCCAGCGAACGTGGTTATTATCTGTACAAAGTATTACCATGGCCGCAGTGTAAAGTGCATGTGGCAGCGGGGTGTAGCGGGTGTGCGGCGGGTGTTCGGTCGGCGCTCACGCACACGTTCTCAAAGCACTGCTATTAGCAACGCACGCAGCCAGCAGCACCAAAAGTGCAGTACCCAAGCTATACACGTCTATACCCAAGCAGCAACCAGGCAAAGGTTCTGCTCGCGGTGGACGCTCACCACGACTTCATGAGATCAATATCTTTTATCCGACCACTGGAATTATAGAGTGCATTCGCGTGGGAATCGCTGAGTACCGCGCCCGTCTGAAGGTCTTCAGGCTTCCTGGCCCACTGAATGTATCATATATGTCGACACGAGTTCCGTGCCGGTTGACTTGCTCTACCAGAACCTTCTTACTTGGAAGTACTTTCCTCTCGTCACTTGGTAACCGGATATGGTTAACCTTTTTTGTTCTAAGTTTTCAACACAGAAAAAATATTAAAATATTTAAAATAAATTTTATATTGTTAATAATATTGCTGCGAAATTACTACTGTTAAATTATTGCTGCTGCAATAATATTACTACTGCAACAGTGCAACAATGCAACAGTGCAACAGTGCAATAATGAATATATTTTGGCTATTGTCTGTGAACCAAGTGAATTCATCGCGCGCCAGTCGCGGGCGCAGTCTCAGCGGTCTGCCCGGGAACGGTGTTGTCTTGTCCGGAGGTACACATTACGCGACATGCAAACGAGCGCATTGTTGCAAACGAGAGATCGTGTGCTGTGACGTCGTCGGTCGAGCTCCACCTAAGCCCCAACTCCTCGGCGGTGGCCCCGCGTGACACGAGAGCACGTATATATCCATAATAATTTCTTAATTATTAAAATATATCCAGGTGCCGTCGCCGCCACGCTCGGCCCGTGCCGTGCGTGCGTGCGTGCGTGCGCGCGCGTGTCGCGGTCCGCCCGCAGCGTGCGGCGCGCTCGGCGCTCGGCGGCCGGCGCTCGGCGCTCGGCGGCCGGCTCAGTGGCGCGCCGGCTGCCGCACGGGAAGGGTGTTTGTACGCAGGCCGCGCGCGAGCTCCGCGAACTCGAACACGATCCTCTTCAAATTATGATTCATAATTTAAAATTCACCGGAAGCAGGTTTTCTACAATTGTTTGTTCTCTTTTCATTTCGCGTGTGTGTGTCATCTCTTGTTTAGTTTTAATCATTTATAAGAAAAAATCTCTTTATTCGCATAAATCGTATCACATCTGAGTACCGGACGTGTCCATTGTGATGACAATGAGGTCCATTGTGAGGTCCCCCGCAGCGTCAGCGGCGCGCTGACCATGGGAACGTTCCCCGTGCACCCGTTAACTTTCCGTTATGATATTTCGATCTCATGAGAGTAAAATACACGATGATATTAAAAATGGGAGCTAAGCTCCCGGGCATTAAAGTTACAGACAAAGAGAAAAAATTGGATAAGAAAGAGAAAAAAGAAGGAAAGGAAAGCAAAGAAAGCAAGGAAAGCAAGGAAGGAAAAGAAGGAAAGCAAAAGAAATGGCAAAAATGTGACGAACGATGCCCGGGGGATCCCTCGGCGTACTCTGCGGTGTTGTGGTGTGCTTGTGCCATGAGCCTTATCTCCTGCGGGTACAGCTTGTACAAGCAGCAAGGCCTGCAGGAAAGACTCTCGCTGTTAGAGGAACAGCACTTTGCTTTGAAGAGTGCAGTCCTGGAGCCTCAGCAACCGCTGGTGGAGAGGCTCAGGAGAGAGGTGTTCTCCAGACCGCCGGGCTACTGGCGGCCGAGGCGCAGCATCAGGGATTACGGGGACTGCGGGTGTCCACCAGGTGAGTTCTAGATATGGAAATATCAACTGTGAAGTTTTTCAAGTATGCATATGCGCGCGTAATACTCATTCTGGCGCGTGCGTCGCGCCGCCGCAGCGCGAGGTGCGCGCGCGCGCCGCGCCCAGCGCCCGCCGCCCGCCACGCGTGTGCGCGCGTGCGCGCGTGTGCGCGTGTGCGCGCGTGCGTGCGCGGGGGAGGCGGTCGGCAGGAGGGCCCGGCGGCTGATCGGTCCCGGTGCTCGCGCTTGTCTTATTATTTTATTTTCAATATTAATTTTGTTCCTATATTTAAATGGTAACCCTGACCAACGCTCCGCGCCCCGCGCCCCGCGCCCCGCGCATCATTCTTAACTTAGTATCACCTCGAACACTATAATTAAATATAAATAGTTTTATTACGAACAATGTCTACATATCAACAGACTGTTATCTCGGCTGCGGCTTACGTTGGCACTAACCCCTACCCTGCAAAGTGTACCCCACCCCCGCCGCAACGGCTGAGGGTGGATTGCTTAATGAAAGTGAAAATTTAATTTAACTATATTAACCAGCAGACCTCACGTCGGACGCCGGCGGCACACTGTCCGCCGCAATGTATTCACCACACATAAAAAGTTAAAACAACTCTCACAGTACCAACCGGAAGTCAGTTTACGCCAGCAAGCGACATGTCCGCTCATAACAAATCGTTTGACATGAAAGAAATGGGTATTTTCTTGTGACGTATCAGAAAATTCTGAAGATCTAAATGCTGAACTCGGAAAAATAACCAAAAACAGTTTCTCATTCGAAACGTAACACCAAGTCACACAGCGGGCCCGACGTCGAGCGATGTCCCGCGGAGTTACACACACACACACACACAGACACACGCACGCACGCACGCACACACACACTCCTCACCACCACCGCACCCCGCGCCCCTCTCCAGTTAAAGCCAACATTACAAAAATACCTCGACATGAAATGAATCGCCTGTAAGTGAAACGCTAGCATCTGGAACAGGCCACCGACCGGTGTGACAGCGGCCACGCGGACGAGGAGTTAGTTTTTTTTTAAATAGTCGCTTATTATCATTTAGCTGAGTTTGCCATACAAACAAGCAACGGTTCAGCCGATCGGCTGTAAGCAGGCCAGTGACTGTGACAGTGCGACGGACGGCGGCCGCGATGCGCGTGCCAAGTAATATGTACTAGTAATTATATCTCACGTAGTATATCACAACGGGCGATGGAGAGCCGCGTGACCTCGCAGCGGTCGGGCAGCGGTCACCTGCCGGGCGACACGCGGCCAGGCCGGTACCGGTACAGGCACCAGGGCACCGTCGCACCAGGGCACTGCCCCGGCACCGGGACACCGGGACACCGGGACACCGGGACACCGGCATTAGATAACGCGTTAAACTCTTAATTGAAATTAATAGAAAAGTAGCAATAAAATGTACACGCGCGACGTTGTCAACTGCAGTAACCACCTCGGCAGCGGGCGGCTCCTGGCCGGCTGCAGCCTGCTCGTGGTGATACGAGTAGGTACCACCACACCTCATATTTCTACCACCAAGCAGTAAGTGGTGCGCAGACATTACTGTTTTCCATTTTGAAAGGCATTGTAGCTAATTATCTGAGTAACCAGACTATATGTCTTAAATGCTTGCTATAAGCACATTGCATTGTCATCGTGAGGTCGCGCGGGGCGACGTCGTCTGACGGGATTCGAACGGGACATCTGTCGCATCAGCACACCGCCGCACCGCCGCACCGCCGCACTGCTGGCCTCCGTCTGCTCGCAGCAATTGAAACGTTGTAACTCCAGTTCACTGGAATTCATTAGACCTATTGAATGTAAAGACGGAAGTGGCGGAAACAATATCGAACAGCCTCCTCGCCCCCCGCGCTCGCTGCTGCTCGGCGGTACCGGCAACAGCAGACGGGCTGACGAAGAGTTACATATTAACACATAGTTAACACGCACCTCTCCTGCTTCCTCCTACACTTTAATATGCGACTTCATGCATGCTCGTCGGTTGCGAGTACTCTTGACTCGGCCTTTCATTAGGACATCTTCGATTTGACCGGAACATGTCCCCTAGGTCGACCTGCACCGATTTCTCCAATCATTCTTACCTTGTATACCTCTTTCGTTATTCTTCTTTCACCCATTCTTTCAACGTGCCCGAATGCGCATCTAAGCGTCTCTTTATCTTTGTCACTACATCTCCAAACACGCCGCGCCGCTCCCTTGTCACACCGTTCCTCATTTTGTCAATCTGCTTCACTCCAGTTAAACGTCTCAGGCTTCTCATCTCACAGCATTAATCCTACTTTCATGTGCCTTCTGCCACACCCAACATTCACTGCCATACACCAGTGTGGGGAGCAACACGCCTCTGTGCACAGCCAGCCGTGCTCTTTGTGATACGTTCCGGCTATTCATAAAGTTATGGATCATACCAGGAACGTAGCAAGTGGAGAGAGCTGGTCTCTGGCTACCCCACCGGGAATGAGACGTGATACATCGGTGATAGAAATATACGATAGATTGTCATGCACGTGTAAAAAAACACCCGCTTGTTCGTAAATTTGTTTAGTGGTGGCAGGTCCCCGCGGCCGGAGACCGCGTGCGCAGGCACCGCCGCGGCGCGCGCTGCGGCCGGCGCACAGCGCTGACCGAACATTACTGTGTTGCTGTTTGAACGACGCTGAAGCTGGTGTCATTACTGGGGTAATGAGACTCAACACCTTACGTCTCAGGCGACAAGCACAATGTGATGCAGTGTATATCATCCTAACTAGCGCCACGTTGTTCCGGCGGGCGTATCACTTACTATCTAGTGAACGAGTGTAATCTACGATTTACATATTTTACAAATAAACTCCTACCAGAGCTAGTGACGTGCTGGATGAGTGAGTCCGATTGGTAAACATGACACTTGATGAACACCTTCAGGCCGCGCGGCACTGGTTGGGATGCTCTCACTACGCACTACATGTTGCATTCTTTATCCACACCGGCGGCGTCCTCCGCACCGGACCGTTTGCACCTTAGTGCACCAGGCGGGCGCGACGTCTCCGCGATAGTTGTTAGTTATACTGACGACAAGGAGACGGAGCGCGGTCCGCCGTTGTCTGTCTCGCGGGTGTGTCGGTTGCATCAGTTGCATCGGTTGCATCGGCTGCGCTTTGTTGTTAAAACGCCGCTATAAATTCGCTAGGATGGGCGTCCATTAGTCGGTCGTGATGCCCGCTCCGCTGCACGCCATTAACGCGTTTTTGTCTGGCACGGGCGCCTGTGAATTAGACCCATAACTAATCACTTTAACTTGAGATCCATTGTTGTAAGTTCGCGGGGCCGGGGCCGGGGCCGGGGCCGGGGCCGGGGCCGGACCGGGGCGCGCCGCGCGAACGCGCTCAGCAACTATTGCGCGCTGTCTCTCGCCGTGCGGACGGGCTTCGTGTGGGGGGAAATTAATAACATTTATCTCTAATTAGCGTAATCCCGAAAGTTTTTCAGTAATGAAAATGTTTGAAACGGTCTGCAATCTAAGCGTTACTCCTGCGAAGGATATCCCAGCCGCCGCCGCGCGCCGCCGCTCGCCGCCGCATGCCGCCGCGCGCCGCCGCTCGCCGCCGCACGCCGCCGCACATCGCCCGCCCCGGGCGCCTGTTTACGAAGTGTAATTGTGTTTACGGAGACTTATTTCAGTTTCTCTATTATCTAACGGGGCAGGCAGGGCCAAAAACTAACAGCGGCTCCAAACAATCGGGGTGTTTAGTCATAACTATGCGAGGCTGGGGGTGTGGGCGGCGCCTAATCAGGCGCCTGGGTAGGATCAAGAGAGGACTGCTAAAACTACTTGTCACGTTTTGATTATGGTAAGAGTACCAAAATTCCTGCAGCAACGGGTTCATGTCACAATCTACGGGATGGCAAAAAGTTGTCGAATAAAATGACATACATTTATATTATAACTGTCAATGAACTGAAAAAAAATATCGTGTTCTGGCATAAAATGGGTATCGTCCAGGTGCCGTGCTGCCAAGAGGTACAGGCGCCGCGGCACAAAGTTGCAGAGGAGCAACAGAACTACCTACTACTGGCACGTCTCTCCGGGTGGGCTGGCAGGAAGTGACATGGAAAAGTAAATCAATACGTCACACTATCAATCATAAGTTTTTGAATTCCAGCCGGGAACACTCTTTCTTGAGTGATCTTATCACGATAAAAAAGCAAATGGCAAGACCGACGCGCGCGCGCTCTGTATTTAGGAAAGTGCGAACAGCTGCAGCGATGACACCAGCTCGCGTGTGCACGTGCACCAGCTCGCGCGGTGGGAAGGCGTTGCCGGTGTGATGCCGACGGGCCGCTTCCGAGCTGAGCAAACCGTGTCGCCTGCACGGGGCCGGCGCTACGGGCCGCGCGCGGGGTCGCGCGCCCTCCGCGGCCCCGCCGGTGTTGCCGTGTTCACTTTGTGGAATTATAATATGAAACGCTTCAACAATTTGTAGAGAACATGGTCGAGGTGCGTTACAGTACCCCAGTGAATGTTAGTTAGCGTGCGTTTACATCGTTGTTCAGTAATTTTGTTGACATCCCGCTGACGAAACTGCTACGTACATCCGCGACCGGTGAACTGTTGTTACATTGTTGGAATATTGACGATCAATTAAGAATTATCGCGCGCGATGTGCAGCGGGGGCGCACCGACACCGCACCGACACCGCCCCGACACCGCCCCGACACCGCCCCGACACCGCCCCGACACCGCCCAGCACCGATATGCAATAAATACAAAAAATAACTTGTAAACAAATAATAGGATACGAATGTAAATAAGCAACGAAGATTCGAGGCGAGTGCGATAGCCGCGCCGTCACCGGGCACTGGACTGGGACTGGGGCTGGGGCTAGGGCTGGGAGTAAGGACACTTTAAACAAATATCGTGGTTATTTTAGCTATCAGTTTCAGTGGTGCTCGGGCGGTGTTCATTAGGGTAGTTAAAAGAAGCTGTTTGTATCGCTACGTCCCGCGTGTGAACTTTCATTAACTTTCCGAGGGTTGCGCGCGCCGGACGTGGTGCGTGCCGCCCGCCGCCCCGAGCCCCGCGCGCCCACCCAACGCCGCGGGGACGCGGTCAGGTCTATTTCGACTCCCGCGCACACAGATACAGCGGGTGGGCGCGATCTCTGCATTATATTTAATGGCAGCACCTAATCCCAAGTGCTCGAGAGCTTTAACGTGATCAGTGTCTTGTAGAAGTTATGTGTGTGCATGTGTATCCATAAAGCGACGTCTGCTGCTGCGGCGGCGGTGCGCGGGCGGCGACCCACCGCACTGCCGCACTGCCGCACTGCCGCACCGACCTACTGATGTTATGTAAACACACCGTTAAGCGGAAGTGTGCAATAGAAATAAACTAAAGCAAAATCACCAGATGTTGTGTCGCGGCACACAATACAATACTCATACAGACAATATACTGAACACGAACGGAAATCTGTTATAAACTCACAAAATGTCTGAACACGGGCATCCTGTTGCACGGCGTTCGAAGGCAAGTGCACAGCGCGCGCGCAGCACCGGCACCGGCGCGGCTGCTGCCGGACTAGTCGACAGTCACTAGCAGTTCTCCCATCAGACTACCACCTGACCGGTTCGTTGGATGCATCGCATCGCATTTTGTTTATTGGAATAATGTAATCCAATTAGAGCAGCCCCGCCGCTCGCGGCCGACGGACGTGCGGGCCCTCGCCGATTCGAACGATCCGAATTGAGATCGGATGCAGGAGTCTGCATTTGTGCTGCACAAATAAAATATGCAGACCAATGAGTTCAATTGTAATTTAATTCAGTGTTAAATGCAGCGCGAGCTCACTTGCGTGCGGATTCACTCGTTATCCGGCCGCGTCGACTTTAGCTATTTGACTGAAAAAATATACACTCGCGGGCAAAAGTTTGGAATCACTTACTTGAAATTGGTTCGGCGCGATCTTGCTTACTAAATAAATTTTTAATTATCATAAAAATGACATCATTTGAATGGTTGAACTGTCAACTTTATATTGATTCTGAATTCATTCAAATCAAGCCAGTAGTTAAGTTAAGGAGCTATCCCAGATTAGGTGAAGGAATAACGAAAAAGACGGGTAGCAATTGTTTGATACGCCGCGAGTTGCGGCCTGTTGACCCCCTATAAAAGCACCTGTTATCGGATTTTCTTTATCAGTCGACAGACGGTTTACACGTTGACCGGTATACCGGACATGTGTCCATTTTGTCAATTTTGACCCTTTACAATGTACGATAATGGAGACAACACCTACAGAAGCAGCACAAATCGTAGCGCTATTGCAAGAAGGGCTGGGCCAGCGGGTTATCGCTCGTTGGCTCCATATAAGCCAGTCCTGCGTTTAGAAAGTTTACAAGCGTCTTCGAGAGACTGGTGGCCTTATCCCGACACCGAGAGGTCGACGGCGCCAATGTACGTCCGAGAGGGATTATCGTTTTATCGCGTCCTCGGCAACCTCTCTCCAAAATCGGCAGTTAACCGGTGTCAACGTGCTACAGGAGCTCAGAGATGTTCGTGGGGTAGCAGCCAGCGAGTGGACTGTTCATCGACGACTCAAGCGAGCGAATCTGACTCCAAGAAGGCCTGCCACACGCCCGAAACTCACGGCAGCTCACCAACAAGTGCGCCTTCCATTTGCTCGCACCCATCTTGATTGGGAGGTTGAGCAGTGGAGACAAGTCTTGTTCTTAGACGAGAGGAGGATGTGCTTGCTCGGTAGAGACGAAAGAGGTCGGATCTATAGGCGGCCTGGGTAGCGATTTGGGCAGTGCTGACTGAGACTTGAGACTTGCTGCGCTGAGACAGTGGCCTATGAGGATGGCTGGGGGCTGGGGGCTGAGGGGGAGAGGCGCGGGTCTTGCATGTTGTGGTGTGACGATGTTTCACACAAAGTGCAACACTCCACGTTTTAGTGTGTTTCGCGCGTGCAGTTCGCTAGACGTCAAGTGTTTCTGACAACGAGCTGACCTTAAAGGCATGCAACGGAGCCGTCCCGCCGTACCGCCGTACCGCCGTGTTATTGTACAATAGTCGATGTTAGTTGTTGTTACGGTTTCATTACACGTGCTCGCGCTCACGCTCGGGGTATGCCCATCTCTAATACCAGAAGACCAAAGAGTCCAAGGTACCGTGCAGTAGGGCCGCATCGTGTGCCGGCACCGCAGGCGGCCGACGTAACGAATGCGAGGTATATAAGTTTTTTGGATAATGGGGGTCATTACTCGCGTTGCACCCAAGCTTTCACACAATGCACTACAACAGCAACAGTTGAACCAAGTGCGCACTCGACGGGAGGCCCGGCGCGCCCCGCCGGATCCCTCCACCCGGAAAGGGGGATCCCCAGCGGGGCCACCGCGAAGCCGCCCAGACAATGTTATAACATTTAAAAATGTGACATTCAGCAGGATATAAAGAGCGCGGGCGCGGGCGCGGGCGCGGGCGCGGGCGCGGGCGCGGGCGCGGGCGCGGGCGCGGGCGCGGGCGCGGGCGCGGGCGCGGGCGCGGGCGCGGGCGCGGGCGCGGGCGCGGCGCAGATTGCGGTTAGCCCGCGACGGCATTACACTTGTGAATGATAACCTAAGCTTAATTTATCACGGCCTTTCCGCGGCGCGCCGGCACCCCCGGCACCCCCGGCACCCCCGGCACTTTACTTGATTTTATGTCCCGCGCGAGTACACAGCGGCTGTCGCCGTCTGCCCGCCCGGCTCACTACAGCTGTGTCAAGCTGCACACGCTGCACCGCGACTGCTCCTCATGCCACGCAATACTTCAATAATGACAAGTGCATAGTACATGCAAATATATTCAAATAGCAGCCGCGGGCGCGCAGTAATAATAATGCAAGTGAATGTATAACGACCGGCCTAATTGTACTTACAGTAAACAAGTGCGGGCAGCGGGGCAGCGGGGTGCGGGGCGAGGGCAGCGGGGAGAGATATCGCATACGAAAACTAAATTCCCTGCTCATTTCTCCTCCGCACCCCTTTGACAATGTTGGTATCACTTCGTTAACGCCGGCTGTCGCTGCGTTCCGCAAATTTATTGCGGTGAAGTAAGAACACTTAAAAATTTGAAAGATCAGCGGAAGTGCGAGTGCTTTCATTCCTCCTCCCGCGACCGCCCACGCCGGCAGCTCGCCCCGCCCGGCCCCGCCCGGCCCCGCCCGCGCACTTTCCCACAGCTGGGCGCTGCAGTCACCCAACTGAACTTTTGTTTTGCATTTTGTTGCTAACTCTTTGCTTATTTACTTTTCTTTTGTCCCCGTTCAACCTCTCCATTACAAAACGCAAGTGCTCGCGAAGGCAGTTCACCGCTCAGGAACAACTTACCCAGAAGCGTACTCGGTAGCGAATGATCTGATCGACCGGAGGTCTCTCCGTCTCCGTCTCCGAGTCCTCAATAGCACCACCTCCTCACAGGCACCGTGCGAGCTGCTGGAAGTCACACACTTTATGTTTATGAACAATACGCTTTGTTAACAGTAGTAGTCATACCGCCCCCGTCGCTGCTGCTGCTGATGCTGCTGCGGCGCCCGGGTCCAGTTGCAGTAACGACCCGGCCGGTGCCTCTCCGTGCCGCTGTCACTCTCTTCATCCGTTGTTTACTTTGTGAATTATTCCCTATGCTGTACCTGCTTCTGACGAGAACAACATTGTTTTCAATTAATCCGCCATTTTGTTTTGTTCTCATTAACCTCTTGTGTTAATTGACATGATCAATCTCTTTCCCATTGCAAACGGTACTGTGTGCGTGCGCTTCGCTTATCCTCCGCTGTCTTGTGTCAAGTGGTCGTTCCTAACGGAGTTCAGACCGATGCTACTCCTCACGTCTTCGTCTCCTGACGCGGAGAGTCCACCGCGTCGGTGCGCGTCGGTGCGCGTCGGTGCGCGTCGGTGCGCGGCGGTGCGCGTCGGTGCGCGGCGGCGCTCAGCGTGCGGACCCTCATGACGCGGCTGCCGCATTCAATAAACTATATATCTAAGTTGTTCCGCAGTTGAGAAACTTCTCTCCACATGCAGTTTCTCTGGCAAGTGCCCCCAGGGCATCAATTCACTTCGCCTGTACTGCTCTAAGGTGGTCTACATGTGTCTATAATTTATCGCATCAAGACTTGAGGTGGTATAGCTCCATTTGTAAATATAAGTGGAATACCGTGCCTCCGCCTGCGGGCCCACGGGTGCACCTCTCCCTCCCCTACGCATCGCACTTTCCCACCGATGCAACACTTGTTTCGTTATTTATTACAATAAGTCATACGGCCGTTTAAATCCTGTCCAATATCGTTTGTGTAACAAAGTGACAGAACCCAAGGGGGGGTGCCCCACTGTGTGGGGCTGGTGATATCGGCTCCTCCCACGTATTAAGCTTTATGTTGGAAGTGAAAAATAACAGTAAGTTATTGGTAATACTTACTACGTTATTAATGATTTTTCTTTAAAAAAGTTACTAGTAAGTTACAAGAGTATAAACCTTTGACAAGAAATTTCTTTTGGTAAAAGGAAAACGACAACGAGGATGGCAATCAGCAGCAGCGCAACCCGCGTCGGTTAGGGTTTCTTTTTGTTTTACTTGGGGGAAATGCCTACGCATGCCCGTTCTCGCAGGGGCAAGGACGGGTTATGTCGGACTCGCACCGACTAACACCCCCACGACATTCCCAACTCGTCGTCTGGTGGCAAGGGTCCTGGGTATGGCTCTGTGCCTACTGTACTACTGTCTAAAGTATTTAAGTAAGCTATAGTTCATCCCACTTTTAAGAGTGGAGATAGAGACAGTGGTAATAATTATAGGCTTGTATCCGCACTTACAATATTCTCAAAAAACCTTGTAAATATTATAAAGAAGCGACTAATTAATTTTATGGAATAATTTAACAAACTATCTAATAATCAATTCGGCTTTAGAAGGAGCAAAGCTAGAGAAGACGCTGTTCTAGTTTAAACTGAAACCATAACAAAAAACTGAAAATTCACTCAAAACTTTAGGCGAATTTCTCGACTTAAGAAAAACGTTTGACTCAGTCTCTGTCCCATTTCTTCTCAATAAACTTAATTTTGTGAGAGTACGTGGTGTATGTTTTGATATCCTAAAAGGTTATCTAAGTGAACCTGGTGCACCTAACGAGTTCTTATTGACGACTGCTTGAGTGAAGAAGAATCTATAACATTTGGTGTACCACAGGGCAGTGTTCTTGGACCAACCCTATTTCTAATATATGTTAATGACTTATGTAATCATTCTTTTCCTAATTGTAAAGTCACTTCATATGCAGATGAGACGATCGTTCTGGACATGGCAGGTGTTGGAATGATATAAAACTACAAGCTGATTCTGCCTTGAGAGATGTAATGACATGGTTGTCACATAATCTTCTTACTCTAAATTTGGAAGACTGGTTTTATTACCCAAAAATCATCCATTCCACCGTGTACCTATACGATTGTTCGACACAAATGTTGTAATCCTTCCACCATCACTTGCGATTGTAATATTATAAGGCCACTAGATTATGTAAAATATCTGGGAGTTATGGTAAACTGTTGTTTAACGTGGAGTAATCATATTGACGTTGTTGTTTCTCATGTTAGAAAGCTTTATATGTTTAAAAGTTCTGCGACATGTTGTAGATCAGCCTTTGCTAAGATAAGGTTAATATGCACTTGTTCAATCAATATGTACTTATTGTATTACAGTCTGAGGAAATTGGTCAAAAACCGTCATTATACAAATCGAACGAGCTCAAAGAGCTCCTCACAAGGTAATGACTGGTCGTTCTATTTTATTCTCAAGTAATGAGCTGTACCGTGACTGCGAAGTGTTGACCATTCGACAACTTGTTATACATCGCGCTGCCTGTGCATCTGCGTGTACATCTGCAGACATTGTCCGACCCAGAGCACTACAAAACTAAACGTACATCAGACGAGGTGTGTCGCTCTGAGCGCTGCAAGACAACGCTCGCGGCTCGTAATTTTTATTACATGAGTCCTAGATTATAAAATAATATCTACAGAGTCCTTAATATATAATATATCCAATGACTTACAAAAAATGTAAAATATCCCTTTCCAATTGGCTTATGACTTTATAAGATGACGCGACGGAAAGTTTTTTAAGTAGCATTATATATATAACTTTTTGTTACTTGTGCACATGCTGTACCTCACCTCTTAAACACACACATACACACGCACACACGCACACCATGCACACTCAAATACAATCATACAGGTACATGCATATCACACAAACACGCAAAAATGCGTACATAGCACGCATGTGCGGGTTCAGTGGTGCTAAGGAAATTTTTTTTCTTTTTAATTTTATTTTCATGTACGTCTGGCAGGGGGCGTTGTTAACTGCGACGCAGTTATTTAATTAACTACTGCAGTTAGCGACATTTACGTGTACTTTGTCCTATAAGTTTGTGCTTTTATTTAAATAAATAAATAAAACAAAACTTGTTTGCCACTGCAGGCTTGTACTTCACGGAATTCAGTTTGTTGCGTTACACTAAATAACGGCAACGTTTTCTTAGGCTCCTTTTTTGTTTTTTGCTCAAAATCCTTTTTCGTTTTAATAGTAACGCTAACATCAGCGCTTTATCACAGTGCATCGTGAAATTATGTACTACACTACGGTTCCCAAACCTAGCGTCAGCGGCGCGTCAGCGGCGCCGCCACCGCGCGCCACGTTGCTGCGATATTGAAGGCGCCCTTAAGCTTCAGCGATGAGTTTCGGGGCGCTGTCCGGATCATCTACCCACATGAACTCCCAAACCCACCGCTGGGAACCCCGTGCGTTGCGGTAATCAGATGCTAAACAAATTGATTAGCTATTGGAGCGGAGCGCGCTCCGCACCTTCACGCACATTTGAGTGTTGTCAAATCGTTGGAAGCTAATTGACATTTATTCAAATTAATGACAATTCAATTCATATTTTTTTATTATTTGCGGACGCGATTCCAAGTGACGTTTACATAACTTATACACATTTGTGTTTGTAAAGCAGGCAACTGGGGGTGTTCTGTACAGAACGGGAATACTTATACCTATACGATAGGAAGTGGCGCCGGCGCACTGGGAGCGCTGGTAGCGCTGGTAGCACTGGTAGCACTGGTAGTGCTGGTAGTGCTGGTAGCACTGGTAGCGATCCTTCGTTCCATTAAACCTGTCGCAGCCGCAACTTACTCTAACCTAACCCTGTCGAAGGCAGACAAATGTAACACCAAGCGCAAAATATCTCAAAAGGGCGCGCGCTCGTAAAGTATCAATGTCCGTTACGCCGGCGTCGCTTCTAATATGGCGTAAATTTGTCCGGTCCCCTGTTATTGAGTGAGTGTCAGCGCGGCTCCGGGCCAGCCCCGGGTCGGCCGCGGCCGCGCGCGACCCCGGGGGCGCGCCGCTATAGCTTGGATTCGGTACTGTTGAACCGGTACGCCGCGCCGTGAATTCGGCGATAGGTATTCGTACTCTTACGGCGTACGACGGCGTCGGGAAGTGACGACCCCACCGCTCATTTGCTGAAGTGTATATGACTATTGAGTACATTTACACTTCATCAAATGCAATCAGTCAACCGAATGATGGCGGTATATCCATCCAAGGAAGCGGAGGGAAATCCCGGACGTGGGACGGGCAGCAGCGTTCCACGATAGGGCCTCCGTAACTGCGATCGCCAAGTCGCCTGCCAAGCGTGGCGATTATGGCAATTCCCCCCTAAGATGAGATCCCAAAATAAAAACCGGCCATAATTGAGCTGGAGGAGGAATTGAGCAGGTTAAGATGGGATATAGTAGGGTTATCCGAAGTCCGAAGAGAGGGGGAGGACACGATAACTCTTAAATCAGGCAACCTGCTCTATTTCCGGGAGGGCGACCAGCAGTCCCAGGGTGGCGTCGGGTTTATCGTCCGCAAGTCTCTTGTGAATAGCGTTGTCGACATCGTTAGTGTGTCAGCAAGGGTAGCGTACCTGATACTCAGAGTTACCGAGCGTTACTCGCTGAAGGTCATACAGGTATACGCACCGACAACGGCACACTCTGATGACGAGGTAGTAACTGTGTATGAGGATATTTCTAAAGCCATACACAGTTCCAAAACTCAGTACACCGTTGTCATGGGAGACTTTAATGCAAAACTAGGGCAGCGAAGTAGTGGAGAACTGAAAGTGGGGCTATTTGGATATGGACAGAGAAATCCACGAGGCCAAATGCTCGCCGACTTCATGGAGAAGGAGGGCCTCTATATAATGAAATCCTTCTTCAAGAAGCGGGCCAGCCGTAAGTGGACGTGGATTAGTCCTGATGGAGCCACTAAAAATGAGATAGACTTCATCATGTCGACGAAGAGGCAGATATTCAAGGATGTCTCAGTGATCAATGCTCTGAAAATGGGCAGCGATCACCGAATCGTGAGAGGCATCTTGAATATCAACATAAAGCTCGAACGATTTCGACTGGTGAGGTCCACGCTTCGGCCAGCGCCCATCCAACTCCAAAACCCCGAGAGCTTTCAGCTTGAACTACGAAATCGCTTTGCATCCTTAGGCGAGTGCATTGATGTGGACGATTACAACACCAGGTTCGTAGATGCTGTCCGTACGGCAGGACTTAAGATTTTTAAAGTCCCCCGTACCAGAAAAAAGAAGCCGATCTCTGACCACACATTAAACCTCATGACCAAAAGACGAGAACTGGTCCTGAAGTCTCCTGAAGATGCCACCAAATATCGGCAGCTGAATAGGCAGGTCTCTAAGTCTCTGACTCGCGACATACGCCGATTTAATACTAACAGTGTTAAAGAGGCAATAGAGCGGAACAAAGGCTCTAAAGTATTCGCACGAGATCTGTCTATCGGGCAAAGCCGGTTGACGTGGCTGAAGACAGAGGACGGTAGGATCGTATCGTTTAATAACATTTGTTTATTCCAACGCCAACTCGAACTGTGTCGATGCATTATGAGGTAGCGGAAGCGGACGCGAGCTGCTGCTTCGATGCTTATCAAATATTGATATTGCGTCGTGTCGTAGCGGGACGTTTGCACCGTTACCGAGCTGATGCGTCTTACAGATGCGGTTGGCTGAGGACTTTTGCAAGATATTGATGTCTGCTGTGATGTCTTGTGCGCCTTTCACGACGATGTGCGCCGATGATAGTCGGTTGCATGCATGGCTGTCGCAGTTCAGTGATACGACGTCTTCGACGATCTCTGGGTTAAATGTCACCTTTAAAGGTTGCGCGCCTTGCGTTATGGTTTGACACTTTATTTTATTAGTATTTTCCAAGTCGGGTCCCTTGATGACGAAACTGCAAACTGTTGGCCCTCCCTATTTTATGAATTTTGCAAAAGAAGGCCTCAATAGCTCCCCATGTTTTAAGATATGTGGCGAGTTGTCGGTGGGCGAGACAAACTTATTTAAAACAACATTTTACTCAACGGCAAAGACTATGCCTGATGGCTCATAATTATAATAATAATTATTGGCTATATGCACTACAGTGGTTAGCGGAGTTATGCATTTACTTCATGAACGGTGATAGCTGCTGGGAGTACAATCTCTCAAGGCTGCGATGTAATCGCTTTGCCATCCTATCAATGAGGTGGGCAATAAGCCCTCGAATGCACTCCGCGGATTGATTGCGTAGTTAGTGGTGATGTCAATTCCAACACTTTATAATGTGTCTGCAAGTGCACCTGACTAGTGAAGGTGGTGGCTCGTACAAGGACTAACCTTTGGGTCAGAGTACCCTTTATATCTATTATGTATCCTGGAATGTGCGCTGAATATATAATACACTGCATATCTTGTGAGATGCCTGCTCACATTGCCACGCGCAATTTGATCACAGTTTGTGCTTACGCACTAACAATGAGCCGAATGCTCTTCTACTGATTCGCCAGTAAACCTTGACTGCGGTCAGAGGCCAATCAAACTCTCCCTGTTTCGGGGTGGGGGGGGGGGGGGGGCGCAGTATTTGGTTGGCGCTCACCGCATACGGCGGGGTCTGTTTACTGGAGCCGTATGACATCCCCATATTGTTTTTTTTTAAATGTGAGGATGCGAACTTAAGCACTTGTGTTGGGGTCTTAAGAATTAATAAATATTGTAAACCCGTAACAAGATGTGGAGCCCTTTACAAGCGTGAAGGGATTGTAAATAAGGAAACAAACCATACAAACGGCATCAGACTATCTTAAAAAATAAATATTAAAAAAATATAAAAAATGAATAATCAATAATCATACTGAATATTACTGTAAACACAACGTAGAGCAAGCTCCTAATCGAGACGATCACAAATTAATAATATATAAGTTTGGCAAATATCTCCCTTCCGCTTTTTTGCTCTTTATTCAATGCTTTATAAAAAGTGTTACAGTGATCGGATTTAGTTCAAATATGCGCCGTTTTGTTCGATAATCTGTTTCCATCTAGACGGCAACTTCATAATACCTCCCTCGTAGAAGCCCCCCTCCTTATTTGCGAAGAACTCGGACAGCCACTTTTCACAAGCCTCTTTTGAGTTCAACTTTACACCACCAAGGGCGTTCACCATGGACAGGAACAGGTGGTAATCACTTGGCGCTATGTCCGGGCTATATGGTGGATGCGATAAAACCTCCCATCCGAGCTCCCGTAGCTTCTGACGAGTCATCAACGAAGTGTGTCGTCTGGCGTTGTCCTGGTGGAACACTACACCCTTCCTGTTGGCCAATTCTGGACGCTTCTGGTCGATCGCCTGCTTCAAGCGGTCCAGTTGTTCGCAGTAGATGGTAGAATTAAGCGTCTGGCCATATGGGAGCAGCTCATAGTGGATGATTCCCTTCCAATCCCACCAAACACACAGCTAAACCTTCCTGGCCGTCAATCCCGGCTTGGCCACTGTTTGGGACGATTCACCGACCTTAGACCACGACCGTTTTCGCTTGATATTGTCGTATGTGATCCATTTTTGGTCGCCAGTCACCATCCGCTTCAAGAATGGGTCGAGTTCGTTCCGTTTCAGCAGCATATCGCAGGCGTTGATTCGGTCCAGAAGGTTTTTTTGCGTCAAATCATGCGGCACCCAAACATCAAGATTTTTTTTGTATCCAGCCTTCTGCGGATGGTTTAAAATGGTTTGGTGACTAACTCCCATCTCCTGGGCGATGTCACAAGATGCCACATGCCGGTCTAACTCGATGTAGTCCATGATTTGATCGGTATTTGTCGTCACAGGTCTTCCGCCGGCTGGCTTATCCATGGTGTCGTTTCCACCGGCTCTGAATCGTCGAAACCATTCCTCCGCGGTTCGAAGTGATAGAGTACCATCCCCCAAAACACCATTAATCTCACGGAACGTTTCTCTAGCGGATTTGCCTTTAACGAAGGAAAACTTTAAAATAGCGCGAATTTCGGCGTTAGTGAACTCCATGTTTACACGTCTATAACTGTTGAACGCAATATCCAAACTAATTATGCATAGCGTCGTTTTGTAGGTTATGTCAAGACCTTTCAAATTATGTATAGTATTGCCAGATACGAGCTCTGTAGCGCTTTGTACATAGCCGCGAAATTCAAAAGACAAAAAGGCGGAAGGGAGATATTTGGCAACCCTATATAAATAATCGATGACCACGACGTAAACATTAATCACGCTACAAACAACAGTGCGCCACATCCCGGTCACGTAAAGTATGATTATCTGAATAATAAATATTGTTTTAAAAGTATTTAATTTTTTTTTTTTTTTTCTATCACGCCTTTTTCCCAGTAGGGGTTGGCAGAGGTGAATAAGCACCCACTTTTCGCCAGATGTGGTCACATTAGGTCCCATGTAACGGGGCGAGCCTGTTGCCACTTTATTGGGACCACCCCACACACACACACAAAGATGATATTTACTCCATCATCATTATAACATCTTTGTCATTGTTACATTTGTATATATATTGTTACATTATTGTTATTTATTGTATTATATTATGGTTCCATTTGTATATATCATATATATTTCCGCATACTCATCTTTCGTTGTTTTTCTCTTTCATACTCTGCTCTTCTTTCAAACTTCTCTTCTCTATCGTTCTCCATTCCATTTCTTTCTGTCATTCCTCTCATTCGTGTAAACTCTCTTCTTCTCGCTTTATCTCTGGGAAGGGCCTGAAAATAAATCATCCCTGTAACATCATTACTCTTCGTTTTCTGTGTCATTTCTTCTTCTTACATTTGTTGTTTTTTTTGTTTACATTATTATCTAATATTTTCCCCCGTTTACAATTTATCTACTGTTTACTTTACTTACTATTACTAGTTATCACAGTTCTTATTTATTTTTGTTCGTATCCTTTATTTAGTTTTATTACTTTTTCTACTACCTTCCCACAGTATCCCAGAAATGATTTGCGGCTTACGTCCTCACTCATCAGAGAGAGGCAATGACTCGACTATCTAACCTTTTACTAATCTCTATCTACAAATCAGTTCTCTCTGTCCCATAAGGGACAGGAAGTCAGAATGTGCACCACGGTCTGGTCCACCGTAGGATCACAAAGGTACGAGGGACTCTCCTTGAGCGTTAACCTGTGAAGGTATTCGGAGAATCCCCTCTGCCCCGTGAACATTTGGGCTAAGACCATGACGAGCTCGAGCCGGCGCAGTGAGCGATATTCCGACGCCACGTTGGAGAAGACAACCCTCGTTGTCGGAGCCATCGTACCTTACGTATACCTCCAGTTCCATTCGTCAAGCGCCTTCAGCCTGACCTGACGCTTGACGAAGGAAACGGGGCAGTCCCCGTATACTGGTCTTCTTTTATCCTTCAGGGCCGCTTTCTTGGCCAGTTGGTCTGCGCTATCGTTCCCCTCCATCCCGACATGCGCCCTCACCCAATAGAGCCTCACCTTCGTCCCTTTCTCACGCGCTTTCATTATATTCTCTTTCACTGCGAGCGCCAGGAGATGCAGGGTGTCCAGTTTTGCGACTGTTTCATGGGCAGACCTCGAGTCGCTAAGTACAGCGCACGAATGCGCCGACCCGCTGGCCGCGTCCCCCTCGCTTTCACCAGAGCAACCAGCTCTGCTTGGTATACGGTGCAGAAGTTGCCCAACTTGAGTTTTTTGTTAGTAATCTCTGCGGCGTTCCGCATGACGCAGGACGCCGCACTCACCTTGTCGTCGCTGCGGCTGCCGTCGGGGTATGTAACCGAATCGGCAGCCAAGGTGGCAATTTGGACCTCCTCCGCACTTTCCCCTAGGCAGGAGAACTCCACACCAAGGTGTTAGACACGTGGCTTCAAGTGGCTTGCCTGGAACCTCCAGCTCCCGGTCACTTAGTACTTCCCGGGTGTGACCGTGACCGCGCTTTACCTCAAATAAAGTGGCCACTTCTTGGATCCGAAGGTCCAGAGGAAGCAGCCCGGCAAGTGCTAAGGCTGAGTGCAATGACGCGGTTCGGTGAGTTCGCGCAATTTTCTGTGCGAAGCCACGCTGAACTATATCGAGCTGCCTTCGGACCAGCAGCTTTTCAGCCGCCGGCGCCCATGCACTCGCTGCATACAGGATAACCGGCTCCAACACCGCCAGATACATCGCTCTGATCACCCCTGGGTTCAACCACCATGGTACTTTAGCGACTCTACACTGGTGGTCTCTCTAGCGCACTCTGCCCCCGCGTTCCTTACGGACACCTTGCGGTCGCTGAAGTAGCTATCGACAGCACTTGTTGTCTGCACTACAAATATTAAAACTGCCCCACCCCCACCACGCCGCCGTCGCGCACGTATACATTTCATTCGATGGCGTTATGCCGTCTCCGCTCGTGAGTGTGGCTGTGTGTGCGTGTGCGTGTCTTGATGCATCAGTCATCACCCGTTCTCCAGTGCTGCGCGGTTCCCACGCCGGCTCTCGCGCCGCGTGACTCCTCCGTTGCGCTGCAGTGCCTCTCCACTCGAGTGCTCCTCAACTATTTGATTTACATCTCTGATTGCTGTACGATGGTTCTTTTATTTCCGTCTCCTCGTATCTGATATCACTGTTTTGGAAACTTGAACTGCGCCCCTGCCACCAGGCCCCTGCTCCTGCACCGCGGCTCCGTGCGCCCTCCGCTGACAGGTGAGACGCAACGGAAATTAACGAGCCCTTATCATCGCGACGAAATTAACCATTTCCACCCGGAAATGGAACCCGCGCCAAACTGCTGCCAATTAATTACGTCACCGCCGGTCCCTGCATCATTTCACGTTAATGGCTCGCTCGGTACTTCCGGCCGGAGAGTGTTTCCTATTACATAATTGCGGGTTTTTACGGCATTCGACGTTAGGGGTTTACTATAAATCCCGTAAGCGCATTGGCCGCGCTTCCGGTGCAATGCGCACTAAACGGAAACGTCAACAATCCAGTTACTCTTACTAATGTTTATGAATTAAATTAATTTTAAATAACTTGTTGGGTACCTGTCCATCTGAGATAATGCTCCTACTCCGGTTAGGTTATCTAATAATGTTGTAAAGAAGCACGCAGGGCTCGAACATGCGACCTCCTCGTACAGCAGCACCAGCAGCAGCAGCAGCAGCAGCAGTAGCAGCAGCAGAGTTCCGCTCAGAAATGATTACCTCCATTCGATACATTTTCCGATTATGATAAACAGATAGCTGGGAGCTACGCGCTTCCAGCGCCCACGGCGTGCCCACTTCATAGGAAACATTTCATAATGTTGCAACTTGAAGCGGGGAGCTGGGCTGGGCAGGGCTGGGCTGGGCTGGGCTGGGCTGGGCTGGGCTGGGCTGGACGGTGACACCGCGCGGTTGTGAATGCACATTGCAATGAAACCTATTGTTGTTAGTGTTTAGATGGCTCGCGGGCATCACTCGCGGAAGGAACCTTGTCCGGATGAATATTCGGAAATTTAAATTTCTCCTTGCAGGAGAGTATTTCAAATGTGACAATACATCACCGTCAGCTCGCTTCTACTTCTGCTTCTGCTTCTGGGGGTACCGCAGAGCATGCGCGATCAATAATTACCAAATGTATAGATGATGATAATAAACTTATTTCTTTAACATTTATTTCATTTTGAAAGTTGCATGCCAACCATGCCAGCGTGTGCATGGAGGTCATGGATATGGCACTACAAATGAAGAGGGTAAATAGATTATGGA
Organism: Troides aeacus; assembly: GCA_033220335.2. Lineage (NCBI taxonomy): Eukaryota > Metazoa > Arthropoda > Insecta > Lepidoptera > Papilionidae > Troides > Troides aeacus. The sequence goes on from CM067280.1 coordinate 12,078,836, forward strand.
ATCTGCCATGTCCCATGATCTAGCAATTGTCAACACATATTTTATCAAGAAACCAGATCATTTGATCACTTACAGAAGCGGCAACACTTGCTCCCAGATTGATTATATCCTGGTAAATATAGTAGATGTCACATCGGAAGGATCAAACACTGTAAAGCTATTCCCGGTGATTGCGTTGCACCACAGCACCGAGTTGTCGTTATGGATATGCTCTTTAGACTCTTACGAACACCAAGAAAAGAATGAGAACCAGACCTCATCAAATGGTGGCTCTTGAAAGGTGATAAAGTGCAGGAGTTTTGTAGAGAAATAGAATACCTAAATCCTCCCGACAATAATGTGAACGCCGTTGGATGGACATGCAGGGTAAGATTTTAAAAGCAACACAAAATGTTCTAGGACGTACAAAAGGGGGGGAGCGCACATCGTTGGAAACGTGGTGGTGGAGTGAACCAGCACGTATACCTGTTAGAAAAAAGAAAGAAGCATTCAAAACATGGCAATTTAGCAAGACGGAAGAAGACCGAGAACTGTACAAAGCATGTAAGAGAGGGGCATATGGTGATGCGTCTCGTATTCCGACGCGTCGCCACGTAGGGATTTTGTCGGGAGGGGTGCTTCACATCACACCCCTCTCCGAGGTGGACCCGTTCATTCGGGCGCCGATCGGGGGTCGCGAAGGAACTGAAACATGTTATCCCGCGACCCTCGAGTATGTGGATAAGGCAGGAATACCGTGTGAAGCTTTTTAGTCGGTTGGAGCCCGACACTATCCCGGTACCGGCACATTGGTTCCGGGGTGTGCGTTCCGTTAGCATTTTGTTACACACGTTAATAAAAAAAAGACCTAAATACCGTAATTACTTGTCATACGAATAGAATCCAGTATGCACCGGGCCCGGCGCCCGCGCCCGCGCCTGTGCCCGCGCCTGCGCCCGCGCCTGCGCCCGCGCTGCCACGCCAATATCGAGATCCGCTGCGATCAGTCGCGCCGGACGGTGCGCGGCTGTGACCGTGTCGTATGAACGAGTGTCAGGTTTCAGTCATGTATCCGAGTGTGTTGAGGTGGCGCTGGTGCACCGCACGCGGGTGCACGCAAGCTCGTGTACCGCACGCTGGTGCACGCACGCGGGTGTACCGCACGCGGGTGCACGGGTGCACGGTGCGGTGCACTCGCCTGTTAAAGAATAACTGACTCTGGGTTGATGTTTGAAATTCTAATAGATCTCGACTGTGGGCAAGCTGGGGGGGTCCTTGCTAAAAAGCGCGACAATACTTCTCACCGGAACAGCTTTTGGGTTTACGTAAAGCGCGTGTCCGGTCGTGTGCGTAGTGTGTGGAGGGAGTGGAGGGAGTGGTGCTGCGGCGCCCGAGCGCGCGCTGCCGCCGCTCGTCCCGCGGCGCCGGGCGCGGCGGAGCGGCGAGCTGACGGAGGCTTGTTGGTGGTCAAAGCTCGTGATAACTAGGCCCGACGGCAACAATAAAGAGGTAGCATGTACAGAATAAACAATAATGCCTCAAGTGTGAGATCACACAAACACATATATAAATAATGTAAAAGATGTCGGATGGAAAATTTGCTGTCCTACATATAATAATAGGGGGCCCGGAAAGTAATGTCGTTTCTGCGCATGCCAATACTTGATTGTCATTTGTCAGCTCATTGTTTTGTTCAGAGGCGTACCAAAGACATTGTGAGGTTATAGTGATTTCTTTACTTATAGACAATTGAATTACAATTTTTTTTTGTAATTTTGGGTAAAATGGCCAGCCAAATACCAGAAGAGGTACACATCCGGCATTGCATGCTCTTTGAGTTTCGCAAGGGAAATAACGCAACAGTTGCTACCAAAAACATTTGCGATGTTTATCCAAATGCACTGGACATTCGTAAATGCCAAAGGTGGTTTTCCAAGTTCAAATCGGGTAATTTTGATCTTTCCGACTCGTATCGATCAGGAAGACCATCAGCGTTAGACAACGACGTGTTAAGGGCGGAAGTGGAAGCAAATCCGTGTCAGACGATCGAGGAATTGTCAAACAGTCTCAACAAACCTTGGTCGACCATCCAAGAACATTTGAAGCAGATTGGAAAAGTAAGCAGAGCAGGTGTTTGGGTCCCGCATAATCTGTCCGAACAGAATAAGGCTAACCGATCAATCACATGCAACTTATTGCTTCAACGACACAACACAGAAGCGTTTTTTGATCGCTTGATCACAGGAGATGAGAAATGGGTCCTGTATGATAACCCAAAACGCAAAAGGCAGTGGCTCTCTCCAAATGAAATCCCTCGGAGTACTGCTAAGCCAGGTTTACACCCCAAAAAAGCGCTTTTGTGTGTTTGGTGGAGTATTCGCGGCATTGTTCATTTTGAATTACTGAAACCTGGAGAAACTGTTACTGCAGACCTCTACAGCGAACAATTGCAGCGAGTCAATCAATCTTTAATTGAAAAGTGGCCAGCGATTGTCAACCGAAAAGGCGTCATTCTCCAACATGACAATGCAAGACCGCACTGCGCAAGGCGAACTCTAGAAAAAATTAATGAATTGGGGTGGGAGGTGCTGCCTCATCCACCATATTCGCCCGATGTTGCACCATCGGATTTCCACTTATTCCGAGCGCTGCAACACTTTTTAAGTGGCAAAACATTTGCAAATTTGGATGATATCCAAAATGCCATCTCTAGATATTTTGCCGAAAAACCAATTAATTTTTATCGATCAGGGATTGAAAATTTACTCACTAGATGGCAAAAGGTTATTGACAATGATGGGGAATACATCATTGATTAAAAATAAAGACTCGTTAAAAATGTATGTGTTTGTATTTAGCGTAAGAACGACGAAAAACGACATTACTTTCCGGTCCCCCTAATAATACAACGTGATCATTTCAGTATTTAGGTGCGCGTGCGCGACGCTCTGAACGACCAGCTCGATGTCTGAAGGTTTAATCAGACGCCCGTGTGTGCGATGGAACTACACGAGATAATTTCTCCACCGCTTTTTCACCACCGAAGGAGCAGGCGCACGGCGAGTCCACCATCCTTATGTTGTCGACATCCCCAGATTGCGAACAAAGGGTTTCAGCTCCTCGTTCTTCATAAGAACACCAAAGGAGCGCAAGAACTTGCCGGTGTCGGTGTTCCTGAGAGAAAAGAGTGATTAGGTTATGACTAGGTTAATGCTCTTTAGCACGACAGACCACATCACCACTTAACATCAGGGATTGTGGTCAAGCGTTAACCTCGTCGATTTAAAAAAAAATTTGCTTTTCAAGTTTAGGTTTAACTTGACGCCGTGATTCTAGTAAAGTTTTAGAACTGCATGCGACCGAAGGCACCTCGCATGTGTCAGTGGGCTGGGAGCGATGTGCCGCTGCAGAACAAGTGGGAGACACCCTTTGCGGTGGAATTAAACAAATCAATTATGAAGACTCCCCGGTTGTTCAAAAAAATGCTGCATGATCAGTTTGATGAGCTATCTCCCGGCCGAGTGGAGTGGTGTGTGCTGTTGTGTGCTGGAGGCGGCGAGCTCGCCTGGCAGCTGCCTGCTCTGCTCGTCTCCCGGTCTCCGTTCTCTTGTTACTCTTGCGGTCAGCCTTGCGATGGAAACTCGACTTTTGTGTATTTCAGTAGCTTCGCGTGGCGCCTGTCGCACGCTCTCCGACAATTAGTATCCTCAGCCGGCTCCCCGCCCGCGCTGCACAATGTCTCCGTTACCGAAGTATTTAAAACTTACCGAAGTTACGAATTGCAGCGAGCGGCGTGCATTTTGTAATAATTTACAAACGAAACCAAATCTATGTCTTTGATGATAGAGATTATCTCGCTTTAGTGATATCGTAACGCCGTGAGCCCCGCCGACGCCGCGCTGCTGCGGGCCGCGGGCTGCGGGCTGCGGCCCCGGGTCCGCTTTGCAGGCGAAAGGGAACCGATGTATAATTCATAGGTCGGCCATTTAACCTACTGTGTGCGAGCGATACCTGCAGCCGGCGGCAGTAGGAATTCAAACGGCGGAAGCTGTTAGTCCCACTTATCCAATTTGCAGCAGCGGTGAGCGTTGGCGGCGGGGTGGTGACGAGGTCGGGGTCGGGGACGGGGTCGGGGTCCCTGCGCCCCGTAAACATACGCCGCCGTAGTTATTGAGCTTCTCATCAATTTACATACTCGAGCTTGGGAACAAGGAACTAACTGCGCAGACAATGACGTTGATTGGAATAAATAGTGACAATCATGAAACTGACACACACTCGAAGTGGGAACAGCACCGAGAATACAATACAATACAATACAATAAACTACGTGATTTTATTGAGAGCCTCTTGTTTACCGCGGTTTCCGTGCAGCGCTGACGAGCGGAACAACCAGGCGACGGAATATTCTTCTCGCAGGAGTACAGACGGGAGCACGCGCACGAGCGCGCGCCGCCGCGCAGGATGCGTGTCCTTGCCCACGGACTCAGCCGTGTTGCGTGTAAGGAGAGTCGGGCGGCGACTGCTCCGTGCGGCGGGCGCGGTCGGCGGGCGCAATGCTGGCTGCATCGTCGCTCATTGGGTTCTGGACTTGCGTACTCGTGCAATTGCAATAGCATGGTATCCTTGTTCGTCTCCGTGAACAGATTGTAATGATATGAACATTAGTTCCTGGTGCAGACCGGCGGCGGGCGCGTCGTCCGCTGTAGGCTTCAGTAGTCATCCGGATTATGAAATGTTAATAGTTCGGTGTGGCCACGAAGCGGAGACGCGGAGCGGTTACCGCTTCGTGGATAATGTGAGCGTTCGCTTAGCGGCTTCATCGCAGTGTAAGGCGTGGTGACGCGGTGACTCAGTGACGCGGTGAGTCAATGACGCGGAGACTCAGTGACACAGTGTCTCAGTGACACGGTGACGTGGTGACTCAGTGATGCGGTGACTCAGTGCCACGGTGTCTCAGTGACACGGTGACGCGGTGACTCAATGACGTGGTCACGCGGTGACTCAGTGACGTGGTGACACAGTGACATGGTGACTCTGACGCGGCGACATAGGCACAACCTCCGATTTCAACGAATTTACGATTCAATCTGGGGAATGTAATCTGTTTGGGATGGGAACAGACCGAAACGGTATAACAGGTCGGGCCCGCGCCCGCGCCCGCGCCCGCGTCTCGCCGCAATGTGAGCAGCTCCGACAGCGAGATCGCTATCGTGTAATTACTTGATTTATGACTGCAAATGGATATCCTCGGACGGCACCGGCAGACGGTTCAATAGCGCGCACCGCGCACCGCGCACCGCGCACCGCGCACCGCGCACCGCTCATCCCTACGTCGTTATACTAAATCACTCACACAGGCAGAGTGATACGGAATATTGTCGAAATTGAGTTTCCGATATACTCACACACTCCATACACTCTAAGATTGCATTTTTGTAAAGCTTTCTATATTACTGAAGGAGTCACACATTCACATTCGCAGCATTGAGCGAGGTTACCCAGGCAGGCGGCGGCCGCAGGTCCCCGCTCCCGTTTCCGGCAGGAGCCGTCGCCTCGCCAGCGGCGCAACCGGTCACAGTGTATAATATTTCGCAACAACCTGTGCTCAAAACAGTAAATGTGCCCGCGTGCCCGCCGCGGGACGAATCTAAATGCGACTTATGATCTATCAACAGCACCGACCCACCGTTTCCATCCAATTTGTTGACAACGCAGCTGACGGCGCGACTTCGGGGCACGAGACACAAAGTGTCGGGGCCGCGTTACCCATGTAAATATGTAAATAAAAACAAACAGACCTCCTCATCGGGCTAACAAATGATCCGGTTTTGTTTAGGCCCGCGCCCCGCTCTACAAGCGCGGCCGCACCAAGCGGAGGCTGTATCTTATCTTCGTTTTGAGGTTCCGAGAAATATGTCACCCGTCTTTTTTTTTCTTTTTTATTTGATTATTGATAAAAACGGGTAACCTGGCCGCCGGCTGCTGATCGAGCACCGGGCTTCTACTAACTCAATATAACTTCCTTTGTAGTAATTTCTGACGGCGCTTGTAGAGAGATTTATTATTTTTGTTGAGTAAATGTTTACACAGGAAATATATTTTGGTGCGGCACCCTCCCCGTCGCCACTTCTAAGATAGAGCAACACCATCGACTCCCGGAACTGAATGACAAAATGCGTTTAAGTCACACGTGACCATTTCGATAGCAAACGCACCGCACGGGGCGCCCGCTACTTACCGCACGCCGCACTCGGCCGCACGCCGCATCCGCACGCCGCACGCCGCATCCGCACGCCGCATCCGCACGCCGCACACCACATCCGCACGCCGCACTCAGCCGCACACCCCATCCGCACGCCGGCGAGCGCACGCGCAGGGCCCACCGGGTGTACATCCAGCAGCACGCCGCACGACGTCGTGTCTGTTGGCAGTGATCGATAAAACAATTAGGAATGTGTGAGAGCGACAGCGCGCGCGCGCGCATGCATAGCTTTAACTTATAAGTTCAGCGGCTACAATGAACTGAACGACACTAAACGCAGCACCGCGCACCGTGCGCACCGCGCGCACCGAGCGCACCGCGCGCACCGAGCGCACCGCGCGCACCGAGCGCACCGCGCGCACCGCTCACCGAGCAGGCTCAAGTTGCTCTCGTACGTACGCACGTGACGCGATCGGAGAGTTCGCTTAACGCTATTTTATAAACGCGCAGCATCCGGCACCGCGGCGGGCCGCGTCTCGCGCGCTCTGAACGAATCTGTAATTGGTTTACTACAGGTCTGAACCTGTCCTATATTATCTTACTGCATCCGCGTTAGTATCCGTTTTCGGATATAAATGAAAACAGTAAGCTTATCCTCCTGCCTGATCCCTGCGACTGCCAACACTTTTTTTCGCATGCACGGTATGGACATGGACGCCGAGCGCGCCGCTCGCATCGACTGCGCCGGCGTCACCCCGAACGTATTCCGGCTGCCCACACAGCACACGGCACACGCGCTAATTCGGCTCGGCACAGTAACGCGACCTGGAGGAGTGGCGCCGACCTCTGATGATATCCCAGTAATTGACTTGGTTGTTGCACAAGCACGACAGCCCAGCCGACGCCGCCCTTGCCCAGGGATCAATCAACGTTACTCATTGTTTCCTTACTTTACTTTTGCAGGGCACGGAGGCAGTTCTAAGGCCGCACTGTGTTGCCATGTAGTCTCTGGCTACAACATAAATATAAATGAATGCTAGGAAACGGGAAAAGTGCAATAAAATTAATATATATATATGATATATACGTGTGTGTGCGTGTGTGTGTGTGTGTGTGTGTGTAATGAATATATACCGAGAGGACAGGGACTGGGAGAGGGAGAGAAATGTACGTAAGAGTAAGATATGTGAGCGGCGAGCGGCAAGCGGCGGGCGGCAAGCAGCGGTTGGCGAGCGGCGAGCCGACCGAGTACGATGGTAACTCGGAAGCAGGCACCGCGCCGGGCGGTGAGCTCGCGGCGGCATCCAGTTCTTTCACTCGGTTTGACAATCGCGAGACTCCGCGGCGCCGGTGCACCCGGTGCACAGCGCGGCGAGTGCGGCGAGTGCGGCGGGTAGCGCCTCCACTTCGTTAGAGGCTCGGTAGACAAATGTTTGCTCTCATCTGTTTGTTCTCGCTCGGCGCAGGTAAACATTTGCCAGGACGCGCGTTAGATCTGAGCCGTGGCCGGGCCGCCCCGCGCGAGTTGCGCGTTACCTGTCACGTTATCTACGTGTTACGTATCCTATACATGTTCATTAGCAGATGTATCGGGATGGGTCGCCGCGGCGTCCGCCCGCGCCCTGCTCGCACTTTCACCAACGAACGCGCCTTACATACATAACGTCACGTTCAAACTTTAACCTGGCGCGTTGCTGCCTTACGTCCGACACTTCCGCACCGCCCGGCCGCACAGCCGCACAGCCGCCTGCACTGAACGCAAATGCGCTCACTACTGCTCCGTTGAAACCTTGCCCGTCCGCCCGCGCCGGCCCGCGCCCGCCCGCGCCCGCCCGCGCCCGCCCGCGCCCGCCCGCGCCCGCCCGCGCCCGCCCGCGCCCGCCCGCTGGAGGGCAGCTTCTCAACGCGACAATTTCCACATTCAATAAAAGGGAAAATAAATATGAAGTAACGCCTTTATTGGAGAGGGATACCTTCACCTAATGCTATATTACAAATGTACTATAAAAATTGTATTTCTAAAGGATTATTAATTTTTTTTTATGTCAATATCCGGCGGGCCTTCAGCAAATTCACGCATCGTAATGTATGTGCTGGTGACGTTTGTCCGTGAAACGCGCAACAGACCTAATTTATAGTAAGGCTCCGTAACTCGGATGGAAGTTCTTCGGTCTGCGTCCCCGGTTGCGTACCCGCCAGCGGGCCATACCGTCCCATCCCTTCAAGCCGCGAACGCTGCAAGGATTTACTTCAGATTGGTAGCAGACCGGCGGCGGACACGGGGGCGCGTACACACCCAAACACAAGTTAAAGATGAAACTTAAAATATTTCTTAGCACCGTGGTGAAGACTGTCGCACCGCACCCCGCGGATACGACTCCCCTCGCAGGGGTGTGGGGCACGCGGGGCACGTGAGCAACGTGGGGCACGCGGACGGCGCGGGTTGATTATCACTTGCGGAGCGGTAGTGTTAACGTGTTTTTCTCAAATATGGCTTGCATTTTTCGTACCTTTTTAGTTCTTCCTCACAGCGATTGTGAAATTTTTTTCGATAAAATTAATGTCTGCGTTCCATCCACACGGGCGCAGCTACGACCTGAGGCTGGCACCAAAGGTGCGCGTGAGATCGCTGACCGCAGGAGGGGCGGAGTGCCGCCGGCGCGGCGCGCTCTTCCGACAACAGCTATTAGCTCTGGTTGAGCGGGGACGCAACAGCACGTCCGCCGGGTGCTGCCGGCGCGCCCCGGACCGATCACCACCGGGAGCAGGCGCGGCCCCGTGCGAGCTTGCGCTTGAACTCTTGGCGCTTGTCTTAATACTCTCCGAGCTTGCTTGTTCACGTTTTAAAACTCTTACATGTATTTTTTTTATTTTATTAAACATAGAGACGACAAGAACGTGGCGCTGGTTTGGATGTTATACATTACACCGCATCGCGCTCGTCGCCTTCAGACAGAGAAATTACGGGGGTAATGAGACAATATCCTAACTATAAGTCACTTCAATCCGGAAAGCAGTAATGTAAGCACAGTTCTGTATGTCGGCTGCGACAGGCGCTGCGGTGGTACCTTCCTAAACCTAAGTTTCGATATTGTCGGTAGGAATTATTTACACGGAGAGGCCCGCCCGCGAGGTTGTTCACTTTTGTCTATAAAAGTTGGCACATCCAGCTCCAGCATCAGCCACAACACCACCGAGCCCCGTACGTGGAAAGAACTCAAGACTTGCGTTACAAATAGTTGTTGAGAAGTTTATTAACCCAATTAGAAATTTGACACCGTAAGAGTTTAGGTAGGATGTATTATAGTTTAAGCACTGTTTAATATCCTTGCGGCTTCCGGCTTCCGGTTTCCGGCGTGACGTCGCTGGCAGAGACGGTTGCACCAGCGCCGCGAGCCGTGCACGGGAGCTGACGCACACTGCACCGTCTGCTGTGTTCGCTAAATGTGGCAGCCCTACTGTATGTCCATAGGACAAATGAATTTTATATATTCAGAGTCGGTGTAGCCGGCGATAGGTCCACGTGATGGTTACGATCGATGGGGCGATGGTGATTGAATAGAACCGCTACTGGAGTGAGCCGGGTGTCGCACGGCGCGAGCTGCGAGCGTCTCCTGCCGCCAGCTCCAACCTGCAGACCGACAGATCCAGGCGGCACACACAGCTGGAGGCTGCAAAGTACGCTGCTCATTCGTGGGATCGCCGCTTTAACAGTTCATGAGACTATTTGAGCGTTCTTCTGCTTCGTTTCAACTGCTTTTTACCCGCGGCGCCTGTCACTCCGGATATCCCGTGTTCAGTATTCTCAGCGCTTGCCAGTTCTCAAGTCACAGGACTATTTGTCCAGAGTGATTACTTTCACGACCGCGTGCCACTACTTAAAATTGTACCCAAGCAATGCACGGACGTCACTGCTGCCAGTTGACTCCCCATGCACTCTGTCTAAATTTGGTTCAAGATCCTCCTCTCCTGAAAAATGCATCCAATCTAAATTCAGATCGAGTACTCGTATGCAGGACGCATTAACAGAGCCAGACGGACGGACGGGTTCAAGTTGTCTTGATGTTGAGTTGGTCTCTTCATTTGGAGATTCGAGACTGATTACCGCGTTTTAAATGTTTACGGCTTTTCCGGAGCGCCCCCGCACTCATTCGCCCACGCGCCCATTCGCCCACGCGCCCATTCGCCCACGCGCCCATTCGCCCACGCGCCCACGCGTTTATGCGTCTGTGTATGTGTGCGCGGTCGTTGGTTCCCGTCAAAGCCTCACAACGCAGCAGCCTGCCATCTAATGAAGAGTGTCGATGCGCTCGAGGAGTTGCTGGTTGTAATCACAATAATCATTTCATTTTAGACAAGTTGATTCGGTTCCGTCTGTGACGAGTCCGGTTGTTACATCCGACTCATACTTGTTCCGCGGAGACCGTTACTGTTACGGACGCACGGACGCCCGGACGCATGGACGCATGGACGCACGGACGCACGGACGCACGGACAGTTTACTTTTTCGCATTACAATAACTGTGTTATTTTAATGATTCAATCTTAAACTTTTATCTTTGTGGAAATTAAACTTTCCCGATTAACTGCAGAGTGATCACTCACGTCACCGGATCCGTGTTCACAGGATTTAAAACTGAAGCACGGGACTTGCACTCCCGCTCCCGCACCGCCACCGCACCGCCACCGCACCGCCACCGGCACACCGCTCTCTGAGCGTTTGGGTTCCCCGGTAACGTGGGCGCCGCCCACCAGCAGCTCCATTGAGTATGAAACGGCATAGACGTGAGCGCGCAGCGCGGATTCCAATAAACATTTTTGTTTTATAACATCATCACCTACATTCGCGTGAACATGTTTACCGCTGAACACGACTTCTAGTGTTTCGACACAACTATTTCAAAGGCAGTAAATAATATCCGCCCGGTTCGCTGCAACGACTAATTGCACAAAGCGGTATCGCCGCAGCGCCTGCAGCTTCCGGTGCAGAATTAAAAGTGTTACCCTCGCTTCATCAGCGATATGCCTGTTACTACAATAGCTTATATGGAAATAAAAACTTATCTAATACGTGAGGCCCTTGAGCCTGCTTGCATACGGAACGCCCCGGCGCCGGCTCCTGCTCCGACTCCGGTATATTGTAGTATCCTTAAACTTGGTGCTGGTGAACACCGACGACAGTCCAGACGTCAGATTTCGGGAGATAAAATGACCCGTGTCCTTTGGTGAATGAATCTTAAATCTGACTGCCCTACGCATGTCCCCCGGGTGGTGCTAAACGAGTAAACAATTTCCGGTGATAAGCTTAGTGTGATAGTTAACAATACCATCCGTCGGGTAAAACCTCGCCGCCAAATCACCGAGCCGTGGTCCGGTGTGCTGCCTTATGGTATACCACAAGCTGTTTACCCACGTTGCTGCGGTGCGAGGCGACCCCGGCTGCGACCCATCATCGAGCTGCGTCGGGTACTTGGTAGTGGAGCGTAGTGGAATCCGACGCGAGGTGCTCCACTGGTCGACTGCACGCAGTGGGGTCCCGAGTATGGAATACGCGCCGATTGGAGCAGTAGGAGATAGGATTTATGGAGCGCGCCACTCCTGCGCGTTTTTGTCAATGGTTGTTCATCCGAAACGAAGCCGTTTAATGCTGGTATTCCTGAAGGAACCGTCCTCTCTGCAACTCAATAGAGTTAATATAGTTAGTTAGTTCTGTTATAGTTTAATGCCCTGCCCATACAAGGGACCTTTAGGTATGCAGAGGACAGCAAAGATGTGGAAAGATACATACTGGACGTTCGCACCGGTCGTGACGAGGTACAGTTCCGGGACAGGCCGCGGTGAAGCATTTGAAAGTCACCTTACAGACGAAATCTTTTGTCTAAAGACAAAGGTTTTTAATTCGTACGCGTTGCCAGTGATGCGTTATGGCACGGAGACGTGGCCGCTTGCAGTGGGCCAAGCGAAAAGGCTTCAAGTCGCACAGAGAGGAGTGGAAAGGGCTATGCTCGTGGTTTCACTGCGTGATCGAATCAGAAATGAGGAGATCCGCAAGGGAACTAAGGTCACCGACAGTCCAAAAGAGTGCTAGCCTCAAATGACAATGGGCAGGACGTATCAGTCCTTAGGGACTGACAGTCCATGGGCACTAAGGTCCTCGAATGGCAACCGCGTACCAGTAAACGTAGTGTTGGCAGCACCCCCACCAGGTAGTCCGACGATCTGGTGAAGGTTGCGGGAAGCAGACGGATGCGGGCAGCGCACAATACATCGATGTGGAGATCTTTGGGGGAGACCTATGTCCAGTAGTGGGCGTCTATCGGCTGATAATGATAATGATTACAGACGACCTCTGACTAGAGTGACATCGACCTCGTGAGTTTTATCGCTTCTACAACACAGGCATGTCCTTTCACAGCTAAGAGGAACCGTTTCATCACGACTCCTACTTTGTAATAAACATAAAAATAAACTCATTATGCGGCACTAGGCACGGTGGGGAGACAGGCCTCGAGACTTATCGGCGACCAAGATCTTGACATGGGAAGACTGGACAGTCTTGAACACAGTCGCAGAGTGGCCTGCCGATGATCCATGGACTTACGAGATCTATTATACGAACATGTACATGTTCCTCTCATCCGCTTTTTACCATCGAATGCCTGGTCATCCGCGATAAAAATCCAGATCCGCAAAGTCCCAGGTTCCCATCAGCCCTTACATCATACGTATACGTTTTAATAATAAAATAATTTTAATATTGTTTCAGGTACGTGTGCTGTCGCCTTTGGGCTCGCCGTGAGTGCGACGCGCCCGCGTGCGCACAGCGACGCCGCAGCGCGCGTGGCATTAGCATTACGCGCAGTGCACTACGAGTAGACGTGCACCGCGCGCCGTGCACCGCGCGCCGTGCACCGCGCGCCGCCGGAACACGGGCAGTCGCACGGGAGCGTTTCGCAACGTCGCACTCACTTAGTATTTGGAACTGTCGACTATCGCCGGCCACACGACAGGCGACAAGCGTCAAGTGCACCGACATGGCTAGGCGACAAGTTTGTCACTGGCCGCGTGATAATCGTCGCGGCATCCCACATCAACTCTTTATTTATTTATATTTTTTTTAATTTTGTACACTAACCGCATAGCATAGCATAGCATCGCATACGAGTATATGTATGTTATCTTATGTACTAGGTACGTTGTACTACGTGACACACGCATGCCTAGTGCGATGAAATCCCACCACGGAATACTGCGGTGAAATCAAACCGCTCGCGCAGTCTCTTTTATACATATATTCATTTAACTAATATCAAACTTTACCACGTTAATACCATTCTTCTATCACGATCCTCATTTACACTTATAATATTCTGATTAATTCGTGTTACTCGAACCACAACACTCCGCCGAGTGACCTTCCATTCCCCTTCCGCCAAGTAATATCGACCCCTTTTTCCGGAAACCAATTCCTCTACTTCACAATTGACAAATCATTCGACTAGCAATTTTTCATTAAATCTTTATTAAATGTTCTTAAAGTATACAACCATATTACTCACGTAGAGTTATAATTAAAAGAAGAATTTGGCTCCAATGTTCTACGATAACTTACTTGACAAAATAAAGAAATACTCACCAAAAGCTCAACGCAAACGTTCAAAATACCCCCGTTGGTTTGACAGGCAGATTACAAAACTTCTAAAAGAAAAATACCTAATTCGCCAACACATTCGCAAATTTGGCAACACATGCGATACACTGGAACGCAAAATGTTGCGCGAGCGGTGAAATAAACTAATGCGATCAAAAGTCGGTTATTATAAACGTATAAATACAAATTGAATTAGACATATGTAAAAAGGAGAAGTTCGACTAGGTCGCCCACACGAGACGCACGTCCGATCGAGCTCCAGCCAGCTCTCGTTCGCTGCTACCGTCCGCTATCCTAGCCGTCCTTTATAAGCATCAATCTAACAGTTGCGTCCGAATTTACCGAAGAAATTCGTGTATCTCGTGCGTAACTCTGTTGTTGGTACCGCACCGCACCGTTCGTTAACGCGGGCTACGAGCCGCCCGCCGCCGCCCGCCGCCGCCCGCCGCCGCCCGCCGCCGCCCGCGCGCGCCGCGCCGCGTGCTATTGCGTCATCCTAACCGTCGCCCGTTGACCGTTAGGGTACATGTTCGCGTCCGCGTCCCCACGCGTTGTTTACCGCGAAAATAATTGCCGCGCTTTTAGACATCATTTCGTTCGCGTTCCGCGTATTTAATCATTGTGTTTTCTTGAAAGTGCTGCTCAGCCGGAAATTCCCCTGCTAGGTGTGTGCTGTACACAGGTACAGGACGTACCTTTCTCTCATTTCAATCCAGTAATTTTTAACTTGCGTAGGCAACAGCAGGAGTTGCCTGTGTAATACATTGATCCTCTGCTCCCCACCGCGTGGTGGGGAGCTAAGTGAATTACGATGGCTGAGTCCATAGGCACTCAGTTCATTGAATTTTGTAAAACTGCTTGTCCCGAGTTATGGGACAAATTCGAGGCCCATCAGGCCTCACTGAGGGTGAAGCTGGCTACATCAGACAGCCCAGCGTACCCTTCGTCCGCATCCTGCGCGTCACCTAAGTCTCGAGCGTGCTCCCGCGATTCATCGCCGTGCAACACGGGACCCATGTCTGACGGTGAGGGCACCATCTCCGACATGGAGGTGCACCAAGCCCTGAACCCTCCGCTATCAGACGACGAAGGATTCGTCGTCTATTCAGGTAAGCGCAAGCGTACCTTGGCCCGCAACTCCCCAACCAGCGAATCGCCCTTTGCCACTTCGGCGAGGAAAACAATTCGCGCTTCGCGTCCCGCGCTCACTGCGAAAGCGGTGGAGCACGAAATTCCCGGGGCCAAGCTGCCCTCCCCCCTTGTTATCCTCCAGGATAAAGCCGTCTCGAAGGATCTGTCCAAGTGGTTTTTGAACAACAAGATCTCGTGCCCCAAGGAACAAAACACTGCGCAAGGCATTTGCAAGACTTTCGTCGCGCGAGAAAACATATGCGGGAGCTGAATCTTAGCTTCCACACCTACGCTCTTGAGGAGGATAAACTTCTCAGGGTCGTCATCCGGGGCATACCCCTAGAGACGAAAGTCACCGACGTCATCAAGGACCTAAAAACCCAAGGCCTCCCCGTGATAGACGCACGGCGGATGTCAAGCCAACGGACTCGAAAAGAGATCCCACTAATATTGGCTACTCCTCCGCTCACTCCTGAGGAGAAGAAAATCAACAATATTAGCTAATTATGTGGCCTCACTAAGAACACAGTCGAGCCACCACATAAGCGCGGCATCAATGGTCAATGCTATAGATGCCAGTTATATGGTCACTCTGCAAGAAACTGCTTCGCTGGACCCCGGTGCGTCAAATGCACCGGAGACTACGGCACTAAGGAGTGCACGCGCACACCCTAGTCCCCGGACCCGCCAAACTGCTGCTTGTGTAAGTCCTAGGGCCACCCGGCGAATTACCGCGGGTGCTCCAAAGCCTAGCGCAGGAGTGCAGTGGCACCCGCCAAACCCAAAATACCTATCGCAGGTATTCGGGGATTGCGCCCTCTCCCCTCTCGCACCGCAGGGTCACCGAAGGTTGACGATCGTCAACTGGCTCCGGTCCCTGCGGTATTGGCTTGGGCAAAACCCTTGCCGATGACTCAATGCCCGCAGGCCCCCGTTGCATGCATCCCCCCTCCCCCAGTTGCTAGCAGGCCTCCACCGCAGAGCAACTTTGTCGAGCCCCAGGTGCTCGATGCCCGGGGCGCAGTCGATATCGCGGCCCTTATAGCCGCTTTCAAGGCGGATGTCTAATGACACCTCCTCTCGCACTTGGACACCGTCGTCCGAGTCCCGGTACACACCTTTGGGATCAGCACGGAGCTCCCCAAAGTATTAGGCAAAATCAAACCTGGCTCGTTGACCGTCGCGACTTTAAACGCGAACGGCGTTCGACACCAGAAGGAAGAAATCAGCGCATTTCTCCGACGCCACGACGTCGACGTTATCATAATTCAGGAAACATTCCTAAAACCATCGTGAAACCATCTTACCATGACCCTAAAATTGCTAACTATTACCTCGTTAGGAACGACAGGTTACCACTATGTACGGCGGCACCCTGATTTATTGCAAGAGGTCACTTCACTGTGTCCCTCTTGAATAACCTCACCAGTAAACCATTGAAGTCTCGGCGTGTAAAATTGGTCTCATTGGCCATCAGCCCCTTGTTTTCGTCTCTTGCTACCTTTCACCATCCAAAAAGGTAGAAATCGAAGACATAAGGACCCTCCTCGATCTCGATCCATCTGTTGTGCTTGCTGGCGATTTCAACAGCAGGCACAGCAGCTGGGACCCCTTTGGCCAAAATCCAAATGGTCGTATACTCTCAAAGTTAGCGGAAAAGCTCAACTTTAATATCATCGCCCCTTCTTTGCCGACGAGAATCCCTCAGCGGCAAAATCAGAGGCATTTTGTCCTGGACATAGCGCTACTGAAAAATGTAGCTCTCCATATCCGTTCGGTCGTGGTCATACATGATCTCGGATCTGATCATCTTCCGGACCTTTTCAAATTGGGCCAGCGCGCCGGTGAGGTCCCTCTGACCAAAACCATCGTTGACTGGCTTAAACTTGAGATCAAACTTAAGTCTACGAAATCCCAGCACCTCGACAAGATACCGAAAACGATCGAATCGCCCGAAGTGCCAATTCGGGCGGTCGATTCACTCTCCAAATATATCTCATCAGCCGTCGAAGACTCCACGAGGACGATACTGGAATTGTAACCTCAATTCGGGGCTCTTCCTCACGACATTCGACGCCTGATCAGGCTAATAAACGTCGCCTTGAGACTGTACGACAGGTACCGCTCCGAAGTGAATAGAGTTAATGCGCGCCGCCTTCAGAGGACCGTAAAAGAGCGCGTCAGAGAACACAGAGCCGACAGGTGGAATTCACTATTCAGCGACCTCGAGCCTACCAAAGACGCTTTCTGGTGTCTAGCTCGGGGTCTCAAGTTAGAGAACCCTGGACTCATGCCACCCCAGTCAGACACGTCGACGCGTCGTCGTTGGTCTTCGAGGACGATAAAAAGGCCGAGTGCTTAGCCGACAGTCTGGAAAACTAATGCACACCTTCATCTTTTCCAGCCGACCTCACTCACCTAAAACTGGTGGAGGACGAGATCGCACGCAGATCCTCCATCCCTACGGTAGGTCCATCCGTAACTCCGATCTCAGAAGACGAGGTCGCAATCACCATCAGAGGACTAAAATCCAAGTCCGCTCCGGGCCTTGACGGCATCTCGAACAGAGTACTCAAGTCCCTCCCCGCTCATATGATCTGTTTGCTCGCGACCATCTTCAACGTGCTTCTCTCTAGCTGCTCCTTTCTGGACGCCTGGAAAGAGGCCGAAGTTGTGGGGATTCCTAAGCCAAACAAGCCTAGGAACATTCCCTCCAACTACATACCGATAAGCCTCCTTTGTAACATGGGAAAGGTCTATGAGCTTATAATCCTTACGCGTCCTACCGACTTCGTGTCAACGTCGAACAAACTTCTGCCCGACGAACAGAGTTCGGGTTCAGAAGAGACCACTCCTGCGTCCACCAAGTACACAGATTGGTGGAGTACGTCTTCAAAGGTTTCACGCACAAAAGACTGCATAACACCGTAGCCCTATTCATTGATGTAGCCAAGGCGTTCGATAAAGTCTGACACGATGGCTTGATTTACAAGTTGTACGCACTCACGGTGCCGGGCAAGCTTGTCACCATCATCAGAGCCTTCTTATCGAACCGCACCTTTCGCTACCGAGCGGGAAGCGCTCACTCCACTTCCCGTAACATCAGAGTGGGTGTTCCATAGGGCTCTTGCATGTCCCCTCTCCTCTTCTCGCTGTACACCAGCGACATCCCTAGAGATTTCGGGGTGAACCTGGCTCTATTCGCAGACGACACTGCGCTCTACCTTTCGGGCCCGATCTTGCCGCGGTTGACTAATCGGCTCCAGTCCGCAACCAAACGCCTAGGCGATTGGTTTAGGAAGTGGAGAATCGACGTCAACCCGGACAAGAGCGAAGCCCTACATTTATTTCTCAAGGAAAAGGAAATCTCGAATCCCCAGTCGCGCTATGCGCTCCACTCTCAAGCCAATATATATATTCGACCGACCTATCCCTTGGAGAGACTCGGTCCAATACCTTGGGGTTAACCTGGACCGAAGGCTAAATTTCAAGAGCCACATTCGCAGAGTGAGGAACAAGGCTGCCTTTGTAATGGGCAGACTTCATCCCTTGCTCTGTAAATCTAGCAAATTAGCCCTAAAACACAAGGTGCGCTTGTACAAGGCCTTCATAAGACCTATTATGACTTATGCGTGCGTTGTATTTGCGCACTCTTCCTCTAACACTCTTAAACCCATACAGGTCATCCAAAACCGCTTTACCCGGAAGGCCACGGGTGCGGAATGGTATCAACGGAATATCGACCTGCACAGCGACCTCAAACTTCCTTCGGTAGCACAATTTATGCAAGATTGTGCTATCTATCACTTTGCCAAGGCCACACACCACTTGAACCCACTAATAGGGTAAACAGTGAACTACGTCACGATCTCCGATGCCATCAGTAAGAATCGACGTCCTCGGAACGTGCTTCCGCTCCACATCGATGCAGAGGGTCGGTCCGACTGGCACGACACTCCCACCAACGACACAAACACGCACAATACAGCACCCTAGCGTAAAGACACCAATCACGGATTCACCACATTTCGGACGCGCCGCTTCCGCCGTCGGTTGCGGCGCCCGTCAGGCTCGCACACCGCGCACACCAGTCACACCCGGCTGACCGGGCGTTCCTCACCGCCCTCGTCTTGCGTCACAGGCGATGGTGATCGGAGGACGGGCCCGAGCCTTCCTCCGATCACTTCATAGTCATTACCGCCATTTGACGCGCACCGTGCGCGTCTTAAATTTATATATATATTTATCTATGTATATATTTAATTACATCCCTTTCTCTTCCCTCATAGCACTATCCAACTCTTCAACCTTTCCACATCTAATAATTTCTCAACTTTCTCCTCCTCCTCATACATACTACTTTATCTACATATATATTTATATATTTAATTTTTGTTTAGTTTCCGGTTTATGTTTTTCCTGTTCGGTTTTCATATTTTGTGTTCATTTATTGTTTTTGTTTAATTTTAAATTAATCTCATTTTTAGTTGCTTTTCTTCTTTTTCTTTTTATTATTATTGTAGCTCGCGGATACGAGATCCGCGAGGCCCGAGTCCGATGAAGCCGCTATGGTTGTCAATAAAACTGCGGCGCAAACATCATCATAAAAAAAATAACATGTAAAAACCCCGTCCAACACAGACAAGAAAGAGAGAGAGAGAGAGAAGGCAAGTACAGGGACGGGTAAGAAATATTTTGAAAATAATTGGTAACAGTATGTAGAGAATATGTACAAAGAAATGATTTTAGATCGTGTTAAAAGGTGCGTAACAGTACATGAGCTCTGTACCCAGGACACCTTTTTTATCATTCGATGAAGCGACGAGACCAGCCAGCAGTTCACCTGATGGTAACCGGTACGCCTGCCCGTAACGTGGCGCTAGGTAGGATAATGTGCACTGCTCCGCGTTGTGCTCTTCGTTTTGTGACTTAAACCTAAGTCTCATTACCTCATAAATTTCACTAGCTACAGCGCCTTTCAAATCGGAACACGGTTATGTTTGCAAACTGTTGTTTGTCTGCAACAATAGGCACTGCGGTGGTACCTGCCTAGACAGTCCCTGGCAGCAGAGACCTTGAAAGACGTAATACTCGTACTCTTCTTCCTGTTGCCTGCGCACAGAATTAGTTCGCTTTCACTTAAAACGTAGCGAGCGCAGGGGGCGGCTCCATCCGGTGCAGGCGCTAGGTTGCAGCGCGCGCGCGCGCCTCCTCCCACTCCTCCCACAGGTCGCCGCATGTTAATAGCCGTAAGTACCCGCCTGCTGCTGGTGCTTTTTAGGGATCCGCGGCTGTCATTGTAAAGTAACGAAAATCCTTTTTATCTGCGGCTAACTGCTGGTGGCTCAACCGGCGTGCCCAGCATGCCCAGCGAGCCCAGCGTGCCCAGTGTGACCGGCGTGACCGGCGTGACCGGCGGGGAGCGCGATTTCACAATGATCTATCGCGTACTACCCGTCCCACGTTGCACTACCGTGAACTACTGCTGTCCGTTAATAGAGTTTTTTCAGTACAACTGCGCGATAATCTCACCGACTTGAGTTTTAACACACGTATAATTTGATTGGCAAAATGTACTAACTACATGGCCCTTCCGACCGGAGAACAGTTCCGTATGAAGTCAACATAATGACAGAAATAAGAGCGACAGTAACAATCCAAGCGACTACTACTGCGTTGCACTTCCGACTGTGTAGTGTGCGGCTCTAACACTCAGACATCGGAATCTCATTTTTTTTGTTTGTTTTATTTTTCTCGAAAGAAAAACGTTTATCCGGCACACGACAATTTGACAGACACACATATTGCGCATACACAAGCACCGGAACCGGAACAACGATGTTTAAATTTAATTATTTATCATTTACCTAGAACAGAGTACGCAACTCAAGTGAAAACCTACCAGCGTGTGTTCTGTGTGTGTGTACACATGTATCACGTGTGTATGCGTAATGTGAGCAAACTCATGCGGGGGCTGGGGGGCTCCGGGGACGACACGAGTGCGATTTCGCGGGGCTATTCCTGTTCGACGTCCACAATTCCACTGAGCTTCGTATATAAGTAATGCTGTACACGTGTTTCATCTCTAAGCATCCAACTTGGCAGACGCGTCGCTAGCCTGCAACCCCGCCACCACCCCTTCGCCCACCCCCACCGTCACCGCCACCGCCACACTTCCGGCCGCGGCCGGTTCTGTTTAGCGGTCGGAGTACACGCGCGAAACAATTTTAGAGCGAGTGAAACTTTCCTTGAGATTTAGTATCATTTAAAACTTTTCTCTTACATTCCGCCCGTTTCGTCCCTTACAGCGTTTGTAGCGCGGGGGCTTGAGGTTGTGTGTGTGTGTGGGGGGGGGGGGGGAGCGATGTGCCACCGATTTAACTCTGCTCTCCCTAAAGTGCAGTGTCGGGAAAGTCAAACAAATTTCGGGTTCTGCCCGCCGTACCGATCGGACGTCCCATGCGTCCGCTGCCAGTGCGCGATACCGTTACGCCCGCTCAGTGCGACTCGCCCGTGCTCGTGCGCGTCACAACGCCGCCCAGGCGGCCGCCATTTGCGCTTGCGCGCGTCACTGCAGTGCTGTGATTTAGTGTACCAGAACGCGAAAACTCTGCCGGAGCCTGGTTCCGGCACTGTAAGTAGCTTTTTTTAATCGCCTCAGAGGCGAGGTTATTAGATAGAGTCTGTCGCATTAGGCGACGGCTAGGCCCCCTGCTCGAACAAGTACACAACCCCCCGCCGCACGGCGAGGCGGCAGCTCACAAAATGGCGTCCGTGCAAACGGACGCCTTAATGACACAATTTGCGTGCTTTGCACGCAAACAGTTCCCAGAAGTTTGGGAACAATTCACCAACTCGGCCTCTGCCGTTCCCGCGCGATCCGTGAGCTTTGACACGGACCGCCCGGCCTCTCCGGACCCGACCCCCGCGACTCGAGCGCACAACAAGGCGAGGGCCCCCATGGCGGGGCCTTCCAAGCCCGAGCTGCCCGCCTCCTCCGAATCCGACTCGGAGGGCTCCGCTAGCGGCAGCGATATGGAAGTGGACCGTCCACTCTCCAAGACCACCGACGAAGAGGGCTTCACCCTCTACGTCAAGAAGCGCAAACGCGCTTCTAAGCGGCCCTCCGAGTCAAACTCGGACCGCTCCTCGCCGACCAGCACGCCGGCAAAGAAGGCTGCGCCTCTCGCGCAACCCCCCAGCACTTCGGCCCCGCCCGAAAAACGCGGCCCGAAGCCGCCTCCCCCGATTGTCCTCCAGGACAAGAGCAAGTGGAACGATGTTTCCAGGTGGTTCGCGGACCACAAAATCACATGCCCCAAAGCGCAGAACACCGCGCAGGGCATCCGCATCAACCTCCAAACGGTTGACGACTTCCGGGCAGCCACCAGGCACCTGCGGAACGCCGGACTCGGCTTCCACACCTTCGCTCTCCCCGAGGAGAAGCACCTCCGCGTTGTCATACGCGGAATCCCAACGGAGAGCGACATCTCCGAGGTCGTCGACGATCTAAAAAAGCAAAATTTCCCTGTGCTGGAAGCCCGTCGCATGACTAGCATGCGAACAAAGGCCGCACTCCCACTCATCCTGACAAGTCTCGAACTCTCTCCGGAGGGTAAAAAGATATTTGAGATCACCCGCTTGTGCAACCTCACCAGCGTGAGGGTAGAGGTCCCGCACAAAAAAGGCATCATCGGCCAATGCCACCGATGCCAACTTTACGGCCACTCAGCCCGTAATTGCTTCGCCCGCCCGAGGTGCGTCAAATGCACCGGGGACCACGGGACGAAAGAGTGCTCCCGCACCGCGGAAGCGACAAACCCACCGAGCTGCGTCCTTTGCAAAACCGAGGGACACCCCGCGAATTATCGCGGGTGTCCCTGTCCACCGCCCGCACAGCCGGCCGTTCCGCCGGCGGTGTCGGCGTGGAGCAAACCGCTCCTTAAGCCAAAAGCCGCCGAGGCTCCAAAAGCCGCCCCTTTGTCGGGGCCGCCTAAACCACAGGCTACTCCCAGCCAAACACTTCCGACTACGGAGCTCGGAAATATTCTCGCCTATATCCAAAAGGTGAGCATACGAGACATTCTCCTCTTAGGAGAAAAACTGCGAGCCGCGAAAAGCTCGCATGATAGGTTGAGGGCTTGCATCGAGCACGCCGACACTCTCGCCGCACTCGAACAACCCTTCGTCTAGCCACCGCCCAGGATTCTGTCCGAGACCTTTGGTGTTCCATCTCATTCAAACGTTATGGAAATACACCGGATCTTAGGAAGAGTTAAACCCCGCTCGCTGACTGTCGCGTACTTCAACGCGAACGGCATCCGCTCTCAAAAGGAGGAAATAAGCCTGTTTCTTAGGAACCATGACGTCGACGTCAT
The DNA here is from genome assembly GCA_033220335.2 of Troides aeacus. Classification (NCBI taxonomy): domain Eukaryota; kingdom Metazoa; phylum Arthropoda; class Insecta; order Lepidoptera; family Papilionidae; genus Troides; species Troides aeacus. Next base: position 12,102,180 of record CM067280.1, read on the forward strand.
GCTCATTCAGGAAACATTCCTCAAACCGTTTCATCGCGATCCGAAAATCGCGAACTACCATATTATCCGCCACGACAGGCTGACCGCCCCAGGAGGCGGCACACTCATCTACTTCAAGCCGGCCCTGCATTGCATACCGCTTGTTAGTCCAACCCTCGCCAAAATAGAAGTCTCGGCGTGTAAAATCTCCCTCACCGGTCATCAACCGATCGTCCTAGCATCCGTCTATCTGTCCCCGACAAAAGAAATGCGAGAAACAGACATAAGAACCCTTCTCGACCTAGGGCCGGCTGTCATCGTCCGCGACCACCCGCTTAGGCGATTGGTTCCGGACGTGGCGAATCGACGTAAACCCGGAGAAAAGCGAAGCCATTCACTTCACCCACCGAAAGTCATCTACCCTTCTCAAGAAGGCGACAAAAAGCGGCCATAAACTCGGCCAGATCTCCCTTTTCGGCCAGTCCATCCCATGGAGGAACTCGGTCAAATATCTCGGCGTCACGCTCGACGCCAGACTCAATTTTATCGCCCACATTCGCGAGGCGAGAAAGAAAGCGGCCCAAGTACTGGGCAAGCTATACCCCCTGCTGTGTAAGAAGAGCAAGCTCTCTCTCAGACACAAGCTTCACCTTTACAAGGTATGCGTAAGACCTGTAATGTCTTACGCAAGCGTTGTCTTCACCCATTCATCCGAAGACCGTCTCAAACCTCTCCAGACTCTCCAGAACCGTTTCACCCGCATCGCGACTGGTGCCGAATGGTACCAGCGCAACGTGGACATCCACAGCGACCTTAAACTCCCAACGATCAAGGAGCACTTCAGAGAGTGCTCCGCGACCTACTTCGCCAAGGCGGCAACTCATCCCAACCCTCTGGTGGCCAGCGCGGCCAACTACGAGCTACCTCCGAATCCCAGGACGAAAAAGCGCAGACCGCGGCACGCACTTATTTCGACATCCCAAGGGGTCCCGCAAACCACACACACGCCCACAGTCACCGACAGCACCGACGTCACCACACACACTTCGGACACTACCAACACGCTCCGAATATCATCATCACGCCGCCCTCGCTTCAGAACGCGGTGCCGCAGCTACTCACACACCGCGTACACTAATTACACCCGCGATCGTGGGCGGTCCTCACCGCCCAGAAATTCCGATACAGGCGAAGGTAGTCAGGGAACGGGCCCGCGCCCGGCCTCGACGGCCGAGTAGAATCGCCAGATAAAGCACTAGAAGAACCAGACACATACAATCATCCGCCAGACGGCTACATCCCGCGTAGCGCATTTTAGTCTTTAAGAAACTTCAGGCCGTGGAACCAGGTCCACGAGCCCAGTGTCAGATGAGCTGTAAGAGCCGCTGTGGCTTGCAGCCCGCTCAAAACAAGAATATAGTGCAGTGTCGGGTGTGTACAGAGACTTCTAGCAGGATTTGCGCACCTTGTCCCAAATGTTTAGGACTTATTTGTAGTTAAAAACAAACTTAGCATTTATTTATCAGGTGTATCATAATATACAAATCCAAACATTTCCGTTATATTCATTTGAAAATGATATACACCGGAAACTACCTAAAGGGTGTCTGGCGGCAGATTTATATTTTAAAAAACGAATATCTCAATAAGTTATAAACAGTGCGGGGTGGTGGGGAAGGTGGTCAGTGGTCATTAGAATCACCGATCGTGCGGATTTCTTAGTCACGATGTCGCAGTGGTGCAGTGGTCGGGTGAGCATCGTGCGTTCGCTATTGAAGCAGTTTTCAAGAGTAACGATTCTTACGTACTCGCTCCGACAGCCGACAGTTTTGTTCACATTTCAATATTCGACGGATAGGCGATGGGCCGAGTGTGAATTTAATTCGTTCGTGGGTGGAGAGGTTCCGCGCAACTGCTTCGGCTATGAACACACCACGGCCAGGACCTAGTCGATCGTCAAGGACCCCCGAAAACATTAAACTGGTTGAACGCAGTTTACGTGAAAATGCACGACTTTCGATACGGAAAAGGGCAGCTTCACTGGGACTTCCAAGAGCATGCGTGCATGAAATTTTGAAAAAAGATATGAAGTTTCATCCTTTTCAAATTCAAATAATTTAAGAATTGAAAAAAAATGACTTTGCGTCACGCAAATTTTTTTGTAAAACCATGTTGGAGCGTTTTCGCACTGTGAATTCCGTTTTTTGGAGCGACGAGGCTCATTTCCATTTAAACGGACACGTAAACAAGAACAACACACAAAATTGCCGTTACTGGGCTCTAAGAACTCGCAATCCTCGACTGAAGCACCAAAAACCATTACATTGCCCAAGGGTAACTGTTTGGTGCGCTTTATCCACGAATGGGATAATCGGAGCATTTTTTTTTAAAATGAACGGGGCCAAGCGACGAATGTCAATGGTTAGAATTATCGGCTCATGATTTCGAATTTCTTTTTGCCGAACCTGCGAGCTCATTCATCATTCTCATCACACACGTGGTTTCAACAGGATGCGGTACAGGTGCGACCGCACACACGGCCAGAGCTTCGATGGATTTGTTGCGAGAAAATCTCCCTCAAAAACTGATTAGTCGCTTTGGGGACATCCCGTGGCCACCGAGGTCACCCGACCTAACTCCAATGGATTTTTTTTGTGGGGCTACCTCAAAGAGAGAGTTTACGCCAACAATACGCGAACTGTTGTGGACTTAAAAGAAAATATTCGGCGAGAAATCAGCGCAATTGAAGCAAGTTTACTGCAGCGTGTGGCACGGAATACGAGGCTCCGTTTCGAACAGTATGTGTGTGTGTGCAACAGGATGGAAGACATTTGGATGACATTATCTTTAAAAAATGAATTCCGCATTTGTACTCTATCTTTTAATACTTTTAGTAAAATTATATGTCAAACATATTATTTTTTATTTAAATTTGAAAACATAAATCTGCCACCAGACACCCTGTACTTCACGCACTACATGCACGCGGCGCGCACGACGCTCACAATCGTTGTAACATTAAATCGCAGCACGCAGTGACAGAACGCGTCGCGTCCACCCTTCCTCGGGGTTAAATCCAAATCGCGGTCGCGGTGTCCCCCAGCGACCTCCAGAGATCAGCCTAGTTTATTATTAAAGACAAAGCGGAAAAACTGCCATTGCCTTTTATTTGAACCAATATCACCGGCAACGCACCCCCCAGCAGTAACTTTTCATTAGTTACAGATAATTATTGAATACTTAATTAAATAGGTACAAACCAGCCGCGTGCGCTCAAAACCGCACCCCCACGGCATTTACTTAAAACAATGAAAATAACGATTTAAACTATTAAATGACATAATCTACCAATCGCTATGGATAAAAATTGTAAATTAAATAAATAGTTACAAATATATTTGTAGTTCCTTAAGATAGAATAAATGTTGTAGTTCCTTTAACAAACAACTACAATACATGCATGCAAGCATTTCATAGTTCTTTAAATCGGACAGATGTAGGACGAGCTCTGCTTCTTTGATGCGTGCACACACGTACGTTTTACGCTCATGATCTACTTGATCATTTGAGCATTTGAGCTGTGACAGGTAACAATCAGGGTTACGGAGTGCACCGCACACGGAGCAGCCGTGCCCCGCGGCGCCGCGGGCAGCGGGTGTTAGGGATGTTTATTTGGAGACATAGTGCATACTTAAAGAAAAGACAGCATTACAATACAAATAAACAAGAAGAATTAAAATAGTACCGCATCCTCAAACAGACCTTTTTTTATGTAGGGGGAAATACCCTCGAGCACCTGCCCTCGCAAGAGCAGGCAGCTTATGTCGGACTTACGCCGACTAGAACCCTATGATGTTGCACCTGTGCCGCTTTACGGCGGTACCGCGGAAACGCACACCTCTGGGACCCGCCCCCGCCGCCTGCAGCGCGCTGCCCCGCTGCCCCGCTGCACCGCTGCACCGCTGCCCAGTGCCGGGAGAGAGCCCCATCTTTCCATTTCATTAAGCGCGCCTTCGTCGAATGCAGTATCCCCATTGTCCTCCGCATCCATCACCCTGAGCCCATGGATGCCAGGAGAGGAAATTTACATGGCTCTCTGCTAGGGATCTAGTCTTGAGCTCCGTCGCCAACAGTTATAGGACAACTGGATATAGAGAGCGACGAATCACAATACCAACACTATTTTGCCCTCGCGACTCCACTGTGGCTGCCAAGGGCAGTGTAAGCCTGCCCCCGCAGTGCACCGGCACTAATCTGAGGAGAGTTTTTAGAGCTCATCTAGAGAGGTCCCATCGCGGGCAGGCTGGGTAGGTTGCTCTTAGCCTCACCGTAGGTGTCCAAACCATGACTATAGTAATGAAGATGTGTTGGTCCGAAAAATATTTGTATTTTTATAAACATAAATGAAAGGAAAGGTAGCCTAGCCTGTACACCGTGCCGAGCAACGCGCTGCTCGTGCATTCACAAATGTGCACATCTCGGGAGAATCTTCTAGGAAGGCGCAAGACCTCAATAAAAGTAGTTACACAAGTCAAAGCTGCCACAACTTCAATGACACGGACGAGTTTGCGAGGGGCTGCGCCCTCGAGTGAACCAATCGATATTTCGGACCCTTGCGAAATACGAGAACTGCACCTTGGGGTAATGTTCCCTATGTGGCGATGATTTTATGTTGGGGCTCTTAATTAGCGCTGATTTGATGGCCCATCTCGCTTTACGCTGTCGTAAATCTGCGCGGCCCTCGTCAAAAATTCGTTGACCAATCTTCTACGGCAACAGGAATCTGTGACGGAACAGCGTTTAGATAAAAAAAAAATTAGTTTCGTACTGTGTGAGTCGTCGAGCAAATTTTGAAAGAAACTAGCATATTACTGTAGTTGCATGCCAAAAACAAAGCTCCTAAAACTTATATAAATAATAACAATTATACCTAAAAGTACTCTAAATTTATTTAACATAATACAAAATCGCACCGGCACGATCACATCCATGATGATGCAAAAACAAATGTAACTTTTATTATACAGTTAATGTATCTTAGCGTGTACCGATCTCAACTTAAACCGATTGACGGTGTTGATTGTACCGCAGTTGTAGTCCGTACGTCGGCACGAACGAAAGTGAGCCCCGTTACCCAACGCGCGGAGATTGGTGGCCCGGTGACGTCACATCCGCCCCCCGGCGCCTCAGTAATATTGTCAACTTGTAATAATTAATAAATGCAACAAATTAATCACTCGTTTACAATTCCTGGGGACCGGGCTGCCGACGGGCCGGAGAACATCGGTCTAGTGTAGGTGTGCGAAGTAGAAGCTCGCGGCACACAGTAGGTCTCGGCGAAACGGCGAGAGCAGAGACAGCGTCGAGGCAGGCCAACATGCAAGAAGTGTGGCGAGAGCAGAGACAGCGTCGAGGCAGGCCAACGTGCAATAAGTGTGGCGAGAGCAAAGACAGCGTCGGGGCAGGCCAATATGCAAGAAGTGTGGCGAGAGCAGAAACAGCTTCGGGGCAGGCCAATATGCAAGAAGTGTGGCGAGAGCAAAGACAACGTCGGGGCAGGCCAACATGCAAGAAGTCCGGCGAGAGCAGACACAGCGTCGGAGCAGGCCAACATGCAAGAATTGTGGCGAGAGCAGAGACAGCGTCGGGGCAGGCCAACATGTAAGAAGTGTGGCGAGAGCAGAAACAGCTTCGGGGCAGGCCAATATGCAAGAAGTGTGGCGAGAGCAAAGACAACGTCGGGGCAGGCCAACATGCAAGAAGTCCGGCGAGAGCAGACACAGCGTCGGAGCAGGCCAACATGCAAGAATTGTGGCGAGAGCAGAGACAGCGTCGGGGCAGGCCAACATGTAAGAAGTGTGGCGAGAGCAGAAACAGCTTCGGGGCAGGCCAATATGCAAGAAGTGTGGCGAGAGCAGAGACAACGTCGGGGCAGGCCAACATGCAAGAAGTCTGGCGAGAGCAGACACAACGTCGGAGCAGGCCAACATGCAAGAAGTGTGGCGAGAGCAGAGACAGCGTCGGGGCAGGCCAATATGCAAGAAGTGTGGCGAGAGCAGAAACAACGTCGGGGCAGGCCAACATGCAAGAAGTCTGGCGAGAGCAGACACAACGTCGGAGCAGGCCAACATGCAAGAATTGTGGCGAGAGCAGAGACAGCGTCGGGGCAGGCCAACATGTAAGAAGTGTGGCGAGAGCAGAAACAGCTTCGGGGCAGGCCAATATGCAAGAAGTGTGGCGAGAGCAAAGACAACGTCGGGGCAGGCCAACATGCAAGAAGTCCGGCGAGAGCAGACACAGCGTCGGAGCAGGCCAACATGCAAGAATTGTGGCGAGAGCAGAGACAGCGTCGGGGCAGGCCAACATGTAAGAAGTGTGGCGAGAGCAGAAACAGCTTCGGGGCAGGCCAATATGCAAGAAGTGTGGCGAGAGCAGAGACAACGTCGGGGCAGGCCAACATGCAAGAAGTCTGGCGAGAGCAGACACAACGTCGGAGCAGGCCAACATGCAAAAAGTGTGGCGAGAGCAGAGACAGCGTCGGGGCAGGCCAATATGCAAGAAGTGTGGCGAGAGCAGAAACAACGTCGGGGCAGGCCAACATGCAAGAAGTCTGGCGAGAGCAGACACAACGTCGGAGCAGGCCAACATGCAAGAAGTGTGGCGAGAGCAGAGACAGCGTCGGGGCAGGCCAATATGCAAGAAGTGTGGCGAGAGCAGAAACAGCTTCGGGGTAGGCCAATATGCAAGAAGTGTGGCGAGAGTAGAGACAGCGTCGGGACAGGCCAATATGTAAGAAGTGTGGCGAGAGCAGAGACAGCGTCGGGGCAGGCCAATATGCAAGAAGTGTGGCGAGAGCAGAAACAGCTTCGGGGCAGGCTAATATGTAAGAAGTGTGGCGAGATCAAAGACAGCGTCGGAGCAGGCCAACATGCAAGAAGTGTGGCGAGAGCATAGACAGCGTCGATGTTGAAGCCTTCGCCTGATAGTGGCAAGTTGATTGTCTTGTACGTCTGATGTACTGAATTTATTCACACATTCAGTGCCTCGAGTCTTCCTATCGATATCGAATTGAATAGAACTTCTTCGATTTTGGTGTGGATTCATTTCCGCTGATATACAACGGTGCATATCTTCCATCCCATTTCGCCGGAGAACGGGCGTTGATTTCCTCACAATTACACACCACCGTCACCAGGACACCGGGGCACCGGGACATAGCCGCCAGCCTCACGGACATTGCCGTCCGGAACACCAGGGTTTTGTGATGGCCACATTACATTTAAACCGATGCCAAGTAATATATAATTGAATCTGACACTTGAACACTGGTCGCCGATCCGTGAAGCCGTGAATGCGTTTCAGTGCGCTTTACATAATCATCGGTTGGTATCAATTTATGCTCCATACCGATTTTTTTTTTTTTTTTTTTATATTTTCATGCCTTTTTTCTCAGTAGGGGTAGGCAGAGGTGAATAAACCACCCACATTTCGCCAGATGTGGTCAGATTAGGTCCCATGTAACAGGGGGCGAGCCTGTTGCCACTTTATTGGGACCACCACACACACACACACACACAAAGATGATATCAGTGTGCGGGTTTCCTCACGATGTTTTCCTTCACCGTTTTTTTTGTATCTCGCTGTTGTAACTAAAGTTCACAAATGTACATAACTTAAATATTAAGTCATTGGTACATGCCGAGGTTTGAACCCGCGACCTTCGGAATGAAAGCCGCACGCTCTAACCATTAGGCCAGCGAGCTACTAGCTACAGCGAGCATACCGATATAGTTACTCGAATATTTTATTATTGTTAAGTACGTGAATAACACTAGATTCGATAAGAAATAATAATCGATGATAAGAAAACAAGTAGGGTGGTCCCCCCCCTCTTTCTCCAACCCCTCTCGCGCTGCGCACCACCCGCGCGGTAACCATGGCGACACAAGGAAAATATTATAGAACATATCCCCATAATCAGCAAGTCATATAAAAGCGTAACTTTGAATGGCCTCGCGAGTGCGATGTTATTGTCCTTTACACATAAAGTTCTATCGGAAAACGATTTGGAGTGCGGGGACCCGCCGGGGGCTGCCAGGGGCTGCCGGGGGGCCATCGGAACAAGGACTTCACAACTCCCGATCGCCGCGAGCCGGAAGCGGCGTGCGCGGAATTTCCTCATGAAATGTATCTGCGGGACGCGACCGGTTTCATTGACCACCCGGCCCCCGACTCGACTCGATGTAGGGGTAGCAACAGAGCTACAAGTACTCGATAATCATCACTCTTGGATCACCCCCGAGTGTTGTTCGTCCTCACAAAAACGTGAAATTACAATAAAATTATTAACTTTTAATGCGGACGGCGGAGTTGCAACTTTGCCGATCCGCTGCAACGCTGCATGTCATGTTATCGGGGCAGTTTGACATTTTCCTAATAAATACCCTGGAGGGACATCCGTTCGATGTCCGCAAAAGACCAAATAAATGGATGCCGCTGCGATAAATTTTTCTGTGAATATGTTCATTAAACGGTGAACTCGATGACGGTGATTGGGATTAGCCGATGACATCAGGATTATTTTGTTTCTTTCAATATTTACGCAGAATTTTTATCGAGTACACCATATTGCGCAGTGGAGAGGCGGACGGGAAGAGACAGATGAACACCCGTAGGGCAATCAGCGAAACGGATACTATTGGACGGCGTCTCTAGTCGAAATCCGTTCATGGTTGTAGACCACATTTCTTCAGCGAATCTGCCGTGCCGTAAGCCTGAGTGCAAACATTACGGTATCCCGATTCAGAAGTCGCACGAACCACCCGCACACACGCACTACAATACAATTTGCGCCGATATTATTACAGAAGCCAAAAATTTAAACGTAAGCTCTAACACTCTTGTATTTCCATGGCCACTGCTCACGCTGCACTTTGGAGCTGATAAAGCAGCTGGAGGAACACGCAGAACGTTTAAATTTCTTTATCATCACTAACCGATAAACGTCCACTGGAGGACGTAGGTCTCCCCCATAAGACGACCACGCCGGTCAGTCCTCTCAGGTTAAGAAAATTTCTTGAAAATGAATTCAGTGAAATATCTGGCAGTTCTCAAATATTTTAACAGATTCATTAAATGAACGCGATCTACTTTAAACAAAATGTGTCCAAACGGACCTCCCGCCCGGCGCGGTGCAGTGCTGCCGCGAGCTGGTCGCTGCAGGGACCACTTCGTTGTGTCCTTGCACTGGGGCGGGCTAGACAGCGGGGTGCGCCGCGCTCCCGTTACACGAAGTGGACAATTTTATTATTCATGTACCCTCCGTTCCATTAGCCCGATTGCGCAGCCTTATTGATGCGTTCGTCCGTTTCCGCCGCGGTGTTCCGAGTCCGATTGGATTTTATTTGTGCGCTTTGTAGACACACTCGCTCCTAATGATGCCTTTTCACTTACAATTTCACGGGGCTTGACGCACATCCGGAGGAAACGGAAGCATCGCGGGACAGCTGTTGTCATTTAAAGTCTACAATTTATGAAAAGGAATTATTTCAGACTATTTACATTGAGCATTCCCAGTACAAAGAAGGTATGGAGTTTGCAGCACCCCATTGAAATGGCAGCGCCCCAGCGACACCTCGCGATACAGGACGATACCCTTTTTTTTTTTTCTTTTCTCGCGGAGGAAATCTTCTTAAAAGATACCTTGCTTCTGGGGGGAAAACAAGGTTATGTGGGGCTTCTACCCACTAAAACCCCTCGGTGGTCTCCCTCAGTGCATTAGGAGGGGCGCGGGATCTCCTACGGAACGCATCGGTGCCCCCCTGCATTCTCGATTAAACATTCCACGGAAGGGCAAAGCCCTCCTAGACCCCACGCTTTGCTACGGCAAATACAAGACCACAATGTATTTGCCGTCCTCCTAAGGCTCGCTTATTAAGCTCTGAGAGCCCCCACCCTCAAAGCCCACGAAACCGAGGACCCTTTTAGTCGCCTTCTACGACAGGCAGAGAATACCATAGTCCTATTCTTAATGGCCCGGGACTACAGGGCTGACGGGTTGGGGCGTCCGTTGCCATCGCCCCGACGTCCTCGTCTATGGACGGAGTCGGCTCTCTCCCGACTTCGCTCGGCGGACTCCTTCTACATCATAACGGTTTCACAGAAGGAAACCAACGCTATCCACCCATTTTTCTTTGCCAGTGCAGATGCTATCGCTACTGGCAAAGAAAGGTCATGCCCGATTTTGTGGATCAGAGTTTGCCGTTCAGACTCCCACGTAGGGCATTCTGCGAGCGTATGCTGAGCGGAATCAAGCTCTCCACCACAATGGTGGCATTGCGTGGTTGGTTCACGTCCAATCCTATTCAGGTACTCACCAAAACACCTGTGTCCTGTGAGTACCTGAGTCAGCCTAAAGGTGACATGCGCCACTCCGGCCGATCTAAGCCAGGCTTCGAGGTTCGGCAGAGAAGCGCTTACTATACGCTGCTGTGAGTTCCGCGGCTCAGCAAACCTCTCTCTCCACACCTACAAAGCGCGGCAGCGCTCATGCCTGCGCACTTCCACCACATCCAGGGGTTCGGCTTCTTATCGATGAGAACGTAGACGTGTATAAATCCGTGCGTCCCTTTCCACCAGAATGTCCAGAGGTGGGAACCGGGCCAGGATAGTGGCCGCCTCAAATGATATCGTTCGATATCCGGTGCAATACGAATGGCTATCTTTCGCTGCAGACTGTTGACTTTAGCCCGGCAACGTCGGCTGCTCGTCAACCGATCTGACCAAACCGGAGCGCCATAGAGAGCCATCGATCGCACAACACCCGAATAGAGGCGGCGGACTGCTTCCCCGGGACCTCCAAGATTGGGCAGCAGTCTATGCAGAGTCTATGCACCTACTACCTTCTCAACCCTAGGGATTAGGCCGTTGAAGTGTTCCTCGAACCTCCATCGACTGTCTAGAGTGAGACCGAGATATTTCATTACCGATCCCACCTCAACAGGCACGTCACCTACGCGAACCGAAAAGCTGGGAGGTTTGCTTGTTTTAGGGAGCTTGTAAAACCATATCGCCTCGGACTTATGAGGTGCTATTTGGAGACCCAGCTCTTGGATTTTGTCCACAACGCAAGCCACTCCAATTTCGGCAAGTCAGATGGTGTCCTCGACACTGTCTCCATTGGCCAATACTAATGTGTCATCCGCGTAACATACCACACATACTCCAGCGGGGATATCGACTCTAAGGGCGGCGTCATATGCAATGTTCTATAATAGAGGGCCCAATTCAGAACCCTGTGGAACTCTGCAATTTACCTCTCTCCTATGAAGTATGGCATCCTGACCCACATATTGGACGCATCTGTCTTTTAAGTAGGACCCGAAAATGCGCTGTAAGTAGGGAGGCATGCGATGGTACGCCAGAGCTTCCCATATTACTCTCCATGGTAGTGAGTAAAATGCGTTCACTACATCAAGGCTAACTGCCATTGCCACACCGCCTTGACCCACTGTTCGTTGCGACTGTTCCCGAATGCGGAGGATCGCATCCATGGTTGAGCGCGCTCTTCGAACCCAACTGGCCATCCGACAGATCGGGGTCTTCTTGGTGGAGATGCAGATTGATGCGATCGGCAACTATTCTTTCGAACAATTTACCGGCCTCATCCAACAGGCATATGGGTCGGAATGCAGAAGGAGTGTCCGCGGTCCTACCATCTTTCTTTAACAGCACCATCCGTGCTTCCTTCCAGCCCTGAAGGAATAGGCCAGCATTGAAGCAGCGGGTAAACAGGTTCCTCAGTCTATCTCCTAGTCCGGCGGCTATTGCTAGTACCCATGCGTGTTCGGGAGTTCCGCCAGAACCTGGTGCAGTATCCCGGGCTTTGAGACGCTTAATGGCTCGTCCTAACACTTCGTTGGTCACACCTCTTTCGTCGGACCAGACGAGCTGATCCGACGACTCCGTAAAAGGTGGTACTGGGCATTGTTGACTCCTTGGGAAGAGAGTATCCATCACTGTTTCTATAAATAAAGGATCCAAGGTCTCTGTTAGTGAAGGAATCCAAGGTCTGAGTTTGCCCAATACCATCTTGTATGGGCGTCCCCACGGGTCCCTCTCCAGTTCCTCGAGCAGTTCGTTCCAAGCCCGAGATCTAGCAGATTTAATACCCAGTTGGAGCGATTTAGTAGCGTCTCTGTAAATCCTGTAGGCACGAGTCGTTTCGTCCACTGTGGCTCGTCGTCTCCTTCGGGTTCTTGTGTACTGACGTCGAGCGCGCAAGCAAACCTCGCGCAGTTGCGCTATAGCTGGCGACCACCAGTAAACCGCCTTCGACTTAATAAGCTTAGTTCGAGGCAATGAGACATCGCAAATATATGTCATCGATTCCCGAAACCTAGTCGCTTCACGTACAGGATCGGACAACATTCCTTCGGCTATGCTTTCTGGTCAGGCCATGACGATGGTTGCTGCTTCGAGCATATTTGCATCGAGTCTCTTGAGGGACCACCGCCGCGGTAGACTGCTGCTGTGGTTGCGAGCAGCATGTTGTGAAGAGCCAAGCGTTAAATTAATCATAAAATATAGCAATGATCAGAAAGTGTGACCGCTTCCTCCGCTACTCTCTAACCTGTCACCATGCGCAAAGCAGAAGAGGTTGCCCATGATAGATCAACGATCGACTCTCCCTGCCATCACACACAGATGATGTAGATCGTTTTTTTGCAGCGTTCGGCACTAAACTTTTACGCAGCGGTTTTTTGCCGTTTCCGGCTTAACCGCTGAGCCGATTTTTGCACAGTTGAACTCGCGAGATCAGCGCGCTTATTGGTATGCTGAACGGGTTTTTTCGAGCACTTTGTCACAAATAACGATTTTTTGAGCGCGGAGCTAACGATTTCGCTGCGTTCGCGTCAAGGCCTCGAGCGCCACTCGGGATCCATGGTTTAGGAGCCGAAGGTCAAGCCCAGCCGCCCACACTTGCAAAGTCTCCCCCCTAGTGCTGTTCCGAGAGGATCCCCACACTTTGGAGTATCCATTGAAATCACCTAGAATAAGAACCGGACGTGGCTGACATCTGCGAATGCATTTGGCTACAGAGTCCAAGTACACCTCGTAGGCGGCGCGTGTGCAGTTGCGAGAGACATAGCAGCCTACTACTGCAAGAGGCCCCCATTCCACAGCAACAAAACCTTGCTCGCAAAAAAATTTAAGAACAGGGTCTGTACCCCGTATTCCCATTGCAATAGATAGCGACCTTGCTATCTTCGCTACCAAACCAGCGAGGATGGTCTGGTACACGGTAAGGTTCGGCCGTTACGGTCAAAGTTACCGACCACTCCGCGAGGTGTTGCAGTAGCAGGTTTTGCGCTCCGCGGCAGTGATTCAGGTTAGCTTGGAGTATCTTTATCCCTCGATAGATGGTGATACTTCCATGTGCTCCTCTGCACTTTGGGGTGGCTCAGGAGCAGGAGCCTGCTTTCTCACTACTCCTGTTCTCCTCCGCTTAGGTGCACATGCCTTAGCCCACAGTCGGTGATTAGCTGGGCGTCCGAGATCCACCCACAGTGGACATTTTAGCACTCCAGTAGTACATTGACTAGCCCTATGGCCTGGCTCACTGCAAGCGTAGCACTGCGTCCTACGATCCTTTTCATTGGGGCATCTATTACGAACGTGTCCCAATTCCAGACACCGGTAACACTGCAAGGGTGGTTTCGCTAGAACCTCAACCCTTGCTAATGTCCACCCTACGCGGACAAGTTTTGCTATCGCCAGCTTTCTTACTGCGCTTATAGGACAACGTACCCAGGCAGATCCCATTCGCAGACGAGATCGGCGAATCTCGCCCACTTTAACATCAGTGAGTGAACAGCCTCCCGCTTCCGCAACTGCATCTGCGACTTCCGCTGTAGTGACGGACTCGTCCAAATCCATCACTCTTATTTCGCCCCTTTTGGAGGGTCGCGCTGCAACATTCCCTATTTCTTGAAGCTGTTGATCAATGAGCTCCTCCAGTTGGATATCCGCATAAGACTGCATTTCTAAGGCCAGGTTATCAACCTCTGAGAGATTAGTGTTCGTCCCAGTTTTAGTTGCCGGTGGAGCACCTGCGCTCTCTTCGGTTGCAGAGGCAGTAACCGCTTGGTACTTAGTAGCGACCTCCATGCATTGGGCTTTAGATCTTCTCTTCCGTGCGTTGCTTGAGACCTCGGAAGCTACCGAAGTTAACGACATATGTGAGCCGTCTGACTCGCATGCATCGCTGTACCCTGCCGTATTTTTGTGTCGGTTAAGCGTCTATATTTACTATACTTCTATGCCTATGTCTACGCGCCATAGCGCGTCTTCGCCGCCCACTTGGCCGACTCTTTTGTTGCCTCGCAACATCTCCTTCTTTCCTAATTTTGTCCCCTGGTGGTAGAGGATCTGCCCACGGTTCAGATACATCACCAACTTGGGTTAAGTTTTCTTCCCCACGTGTTATGCAATCGTCCAGGCAAGGCCCGGAGTTTGACTTTCCCCCAGCTTCTCCGTTTTTGGTATTTAATTGGTTCATTTCTGTTCCCACGAAACTGGCATGAAATAATTATTTGCTCGGGCAGAGCATCCTTACCCGAACAAGCCTACATACACCCAGGGTTCGGCAGGTACTTGGGGTGGATAGCAGTAGCGGTTGACAACCCCTCAACCATACATCACCTCGCGCTGCTTCCGCCGCTTGTGATTATGGTATTTTTTTTATAGAGGTTTTCTCCTCTTGGCCTGGCCAGTTAAGGCAAGACCCCCGTTCCCGATAGAAGCCGCGAGACGACCACGACACTCCAACCGGGGTTACGGGTTCCACGCGCGTATCCGCGATGTGGCCGACGGTGGCAACAAAACAAAATTAAATCGCCCGCGCGGGGTCAGAGTTAGTGAACACCGCGCCCGTCCTTGCCTTCTGCTGATCAGAGGGACACCCAGAGAGACGTCTTCTCGGCAGATTATTCGCTACCAGTCTGCAACCATGAAGGCCGCGGACTGGCCCCAGGGAGCACCACGAAGAGGTTATCTGCCATAGCACCCCACAGGACGATACCCTGCACCACAACACACGGTGACACCCAACGACACCGAGCTACACCGGACGATACTCTGCTACACCTCTCAATACACGGTTACTCCGTGCCAAACCCGGCGACACCTCGCTACACCGGACGATACTCTGCTACTCTTCTCAATACATGGTTACTCCGTGCCACACCCGGCGATACCTCGCTACACCGGACTATACTCTTTTTTTTTTTTTTTTTGATATCGGTGGTGGAAATGCTGTTACCGCATGCCCAGCGTCCTTTTCAAGGGGGGGGACGCCGGGTTATGTGGGGCTCGGGGCCACTGAGATGTTGTGCGTGACCCCCATACCCACTAAAACCACCACCGCTTGTCCCGCAATACGCATACTGGAGACGCCCGGGTTTCAGCCAAGCAACTCTCCGGGCGCCTCCGCGTATAAAACTCCTCTTGGTGGGTGCCCGCGGAGAGCAAAGGCACCCACCTGCCGTCCCGTACCGGCCCCTCGCGGGACCGGCACGTTGGGGCCCCCCGACCCCACAGACGACCGCGCGCGCCCACGACGGAGCGCATGCCCGGCCACCGCCCTCCCGTGAAGGAATTGGGCGGCGGCCTCCTCCCTCCAGACTCCCCCCCCCTCGTCGAAGTGGGAGGGGAGGACAAAAACCAAGACTCCCCCGGGGACGCACCCCCAGGATAAACACGACAAAAGGCCCAAAGGGCCACGCCCAACGGCCCGAACGCCCCCTCACACCGTGCCCGGCTAGGGGCCCATCGCTCACGGCGGGAGGAAGCGGACGGCGTGGTTCTGCCGCCGCGCTCTCCCGCCGGCCCGCCGCCGCCTGCAAGGTGCGGCAGCGGCGTCGGCCTCCCTCGTGCGCTCGGCGGCCTCCTTCTGACGCATCACTGCGCCGCAGAAGGAGGCCACCGCCTTCCAAGACCTCTCGCTGCTCAACATACGATCGATTACAGTCGGCAGCGAGAGGTCACTGCCGACTTGCGCGACGAGGGCGTGGCGTTGCGGCCCCCATGCCGGGCACTCCGCCAGAGTGTGGTGCGCCGTGTCAAACGGCGCACCACACTCGACGCATTCCTGCGTCATCTCTCTACGAGCCACCTGGTGCAGGTACTTGCCGAAACATCCATGGCCTGTCAGCACCTGCACCAGGTGGAACGTCAAGGCCCCGTACCGCCGGCTCATCCACCGGGACAGGTGGGGCCTGATGGCCTCCACCGTGTCCCGGCCGGCGGCAGGGTTACCTAACTCCGTCTCCCACCGCCTGATCAAGGCGTCATGGGCAACGCGCCTGATCCGGCGGACCGTGGCCGGGTCCGGCCGACGCTCTCCGGCATCCCGCAGGAAGAGGTACACTTCCGCGAGCGACTGCGCCTGTAGATGCCAAGGCGCATCGCCCGCGAGAAGCGTACCCGCCGTCCAGGACACCGTACGGTACGCCCGACAGGCTCGGTTCGCCAGGATACGTTGGGCCTTCTTCAACACGGGCCCGTTCCTGGCGGTCTCGCACCTATCCACCCATACGGGCGCTCCGTACAGTGCCATACTCCGCAGGATGCCAGAGTATAGGTGCCGACACAAATGACCCGGCCCCCCGACATTGGGCAGCAATCTGCCCAGCGCAGCGGCGGTGGCGGTGAGCTTCGGGAGAAGACGTTCGAAGTGCTCCCCGAAGCTCCATCGCCCGTCCAGAGTGAGCCCTAAATACTTGAGGGCTCCCCGCACTGGGACCCTCTCGCCCCGGACGGGGATGATCGCGCCCCGGGGTGGACCCCTGCGGGGTCCGTGGAAGAGGAGGGCCTCCGTCTTCGTGACGGAGACCCTCAGACCCAGCTGCTCGATCCGGTCCACCACCAGCGACGTGCTAGTGGCGGCCAGACAAGCAGCCTCGTCGTAACTCCTCCACCGGGCCGAGACGAGGGTGTCGTCCGCGTAGCATAGTACCCTCGTCCCGGGGAGGACCGGCTGCCGCAGCAGCCAGTCGTACGCGAGGTTCCACAGCAAGGGGCCCAAGACCGACCCCTGTAGAACCCCGCTCTCCACGCGCCGCCGATGTAATTCGCCGCTGCCATCAACCCAGACGATCGTCCTGTCCTTGAGGTACGCCCCCAACAGCCCGACCATGTAGGGGGGGAGCCGGAAAAACTCCAGCGCCCCCCTGATCGTCGCGAATGGCAGGCTGTTGAAGGCGTTCTCGATATCTAAGGACACCCCCAGGACCACCTCGCCGTCACCGAAGGCCTCCAGACAGAGGCCCTTCAGGTCGAGCAGGGCGTCCAACGTGGATCGCCCTGCCCGAAATCCGTACTGGGCCTCATGGAGGCCCGGTCCCACCTCGGCGAGGTGCCGAACGAGACGGCCGGCCAAGATCTTCTCGAAGACCTTCCCCGCCTCGTCCAGAAGGACGATCGGTCTGTACGCGGAAGGGGAGTCGGGGTGACGGTCCCCCTTCCGCAGCAGGCAAAGCCTGCCCGTCTTCCAGCGCACCGGGAACTGCACGCGCCGAATGCAGGCGTCGTACAGTCCCCGGAGCTTCTCGCGCAGGTGACTGGCGGCCACCCAGAGGGCCCTCGATGGGACCCCGTCGGGCCCCGGAGCCGTACGTCGACCCCGGAGACGATCCAGGGCCACGTCCAGCTCCTCTTCCGTCAGAGGAGGGCCCTCCTCTGTGGCCGCCGCGGGGGCGGTGGTGGACATAACCGGGGGCTGGAATGACGCGTCAGCCCCCGGGAACAACCGGTCCACCACCCCACACCGGACGATACTCTGCTACACCTCTCAATACACGGTTACACCGTGTCACACCTGGTGACTTCTTGTTACACCGGACGATACTCTGCTACTCTTTTCAATACACGGTTAGACCGTGCCACACCCGGCGACATGTCGCTACATAGGACCATTCTCTGCTACTCCTCTCAGTACACGGTTACTCCGTGCTACACCCGGCGACACTTCGCTACACCGGACGATACTCTGCTACTCCTCTCAATACACGGTTACACCGTGTCACACCCGGTGACACCTTTTTACACCGGACGATACTCTGCTACTCTTCTCAATAAACGGTTTCTCCGTGCTACACCCGGCGACACCTCGCTACACCGGACGATACTCTGCTACTCTTCTCAATACACGGTTACTCCGTGCTACACCCGGCGACACCTCGCTACACCGGACGATTCTCTGCTACTCTTCTCAAGACACGGTTACACCGTGCTACACCCGGCCACACCTCGCTACACCGGACGATACTCTGCTACACCTCTCAATACACGGTTACACCGTGCCACACCCGGCGACACGTCGCTACATCGGACGACTCTCTGCAATCTTCTGAATACACGGTTACACCGTGCCACACCCGGCGACACGTCGCTATATCGGACGACTCTCTGCAATCTTCTGAATACACGGTTACACCGTGCTACACCCGGCGACACCTCGCTACACCGGACGATACTCTGCTACTCCTCTCAATACACGGTTACACCGTGCCACACCCGGCGACACCTCGCTACACCGGACGATACTCTGCTACTCTTCTCAATACACGGTTACTCCGTGCTACACCCGGCGACACCTCGCTACACCGGACGATACTCTGCTACTCTTCTCAATACACGGTTACTCCGTGCTACACCCGGCGACACCTCGCTACACCGGACGATACTCTGCTACTCTTCTCAATACACGGTTACTCTGTGCTACACCCGGCGACACCTCGCTACACCGGACGATAATCTGCTACTCTTCTCAATACACGGTTACTCCGTGCTACACCCGGCGACACCTCGCTACACCGGACGATACTCTGCTACTCTTCTCAATACACGGTTACTCCGTGCTACACCTGGCGACACCTCGCTACACCGGACGATACTCTGCTACTCTTCTCAATACACGGTTACTCCGTGCTACACCCGGCGACACCTCGCTACACCGGACGATACTCTGCTACTCTTCTCAATACACGGTTACTCCGTGCTACACCCGGCGACACCTCGCTACACCGGACGATACTCTGCTACTCTTCTCAATACACGGTTACTCCGTGCTACACCCGGCGATACCTCGCTACACCGGACGATACTCTGCTACACCTCGCTACATCGGACAATACTCTGCTACTCTTCTCAATACATGGTTACTCCGTGTCACACCCGGCGATACCTCGCTACACCGGACTATACTCTGCTACACCTCTCAATACACGGTTACACCGTGTCACACCCGGTGACACCTTGTTACACCGGACGATACTCTGCTACTCTTTTCAATACACGGTTAGACCGTGCCACACCCGGCGACATGTCGCTACATAGGATGATTCTCTGCTACTCCTCTCAGTACACGGTTACTCCGTGCTACACCCGGCGACACTTCGCTACACCGGACGATACTCTGCTACTCCTCTCAATACACGGTTACACCGTGTCACACCCGGTGACACCTTTTTACACCGGACGATACTCTGCTACTCTTCTCAATACACGGTTTCTCCGTGCTACACCCGGCGAAACCTCGCTACACCGGACGATACTCTGCTACTTTTCTCAATACACGGTTACTCCGTGCTACACCCGGCGACACCTCGCTACACCGGACGATTCTCTGCTACTCTTCTCAAGACACGGTTACACCGGGCTACACCCGGCCACACCTCGCTACACCGGACGATACTCTGCTACACCTCTCAATACACGGTTACACCGTGCCACACCCGGCGACACGTCGCTACATCGGACGACTCTCTGCAATCTTCTGAATACACGGTTACACCGTGCCACACCCGGCGACACCTCGCTAAATCGGACGATACTCTGCTACTCCTCTCAATACACGGTTACACCGTGCCACACCCGGCGACACGTCGCTACATCGGACGACTCTCTGCAATCTTCTGAATACACGGTTACACCGTGCTACACCCGGCGACACCTCGCTACACCGGACGATACTCTGCTACTCCTCTCAATACACGGTTACACCGTGCCACACCCGGCGACACCTCGCTACACCGGACGATACTCTGCTACTCTTCTCAATACACGGTTACTCCGTGCTACACCCGGCGACACCTCGCTACACCGGACGATACTCTGCTATTCTTCTCAATACACGGTTACTCCGTGCTACACCCGGCGACACCTCGCTACACCGGACGATACTCTGCTACTCTTCTCAATACACGGTTACTCCGTGCTACACCCGGCGACACCTCGCTACACCGGACGATACTCTGCTACACCTCGCTACATCGGACAATACTCTGCTACTCTTCTCAATACATGGTTACTCCGTGTCACACCCGGCGATACCTCGCTACACCGGACTATACTCTGCTACACCTCTCAATACACGGTTACACCGTGTCACACCCGGTGACACCTTGTTACACCGGACGATACTCTGCTACTCCTCTCAATACACGGTTACACCGTGCCACACCCGGCGACACCTCGCTACACCGGACGATACTCTGCTACTCTTCTCAATACACGGTTACTCCGTGCTACACCCGGCGATACCTCGCTACACCGGACGATACTCTGCTACACCTCGCTACATCGGACAATACTCTGCTACTCTTCTCAATACATGGTTACTCCGTGTCACACCCGGCGATACCTCGCTACACCGGACTATACTCTGCTACACCTCTCAATACACGGTTACACCGTGTCACACCCGGTGACACCTTGTTACACCGGACGATACTCTGCTACTCTTTTCAATACACGGTTAGACCGTGCCACACCCGGCGACATGTCGCTACATAGGATGATTCTCTGCTACTCCTCTCAGTACACGGTTACTCCGTGCTACACCCGGCGACACTTCGCTACACCGGACGATACTCTGCTACTCCTCTCAATACACGGTTACACCGTGTCACACCCGGTGACACCTTTTTACACCGGACGATACTCTGCTACTCTTCTCAATACACGGTTTCTCCGTGCTACACCCGGCGAAACCTCGCTACACCGGACGATACTCTGCTACTTTTCTCAATACACGGTTACTCCGTGCTACACCCGGCGACACCTCGCTACACCGGACGATTCTCTGCTACTCTTCTCAAGACACGGTTACACCGGGCTACACCCGGCCACACCTCGCTACACCGGACGATACTCTGCTACACCTCTCAATACACGGTTACACCGTGCCACACCCGGCGACACGTCGCTACATCGGACGACTCTCTGCAATCTTCTGAATACACGGTTACACCGTGCCACACCCGGCGACACCTCGCTAAATCGGACGATACTCTGCTACTCCTCTCAATACACGGTTACACCGTGCCACACCCGGCGACACGTCGCTACATCGGACGACTCTCTGCAATCTTCTGAATACACGGTTACACCGTGCTACACCCGGCGACACCTCGCTACACCGGACGATACTCTGCTACTCCTCTCAATACACGGTTACACCGTGCCACACCCGGCGACACCTCGCTACACCGGACGATACTCTGCTACTCTTCTCAATACACGGTTACTCCGTGCTACACCCGGCGACACCTCGCTACACCGGACGATACTCTGCTATTCTTCTCAATACACGGTTACTCCGTGCTACACCCGGCGACACCTCGCTACACCGGACGATACTCTGCTACTCTTCTCAATACACGGTTACTCCGTGCTACACCCGGCGACACCTCGCTACACCGGACGATACTCTGCTACACCTCGCTACATCGGACAATACTCTGCTACTCTTCTCAATACATGGTTACTCCGTGTCACACCCGGCGATACCTCGCTACACCGGACTATACTCTGCTACACCTCTCAATACACGGTTACACCGTGTCACACCCGGTGACAC
This sequence comes from Troides aeacus, assembly GCA_033220335.2. Classification (NCBI taxonomy): domain Eukaryota; kingdom Metazoa; phylum Arthropoda; class Insecta; order Lepidoptera; family Papilionidae; genus Troides; species Troides aeacus. The sequence goes on from CM067280.1 coordinate 12,124,081, forward strand.
CTTGTTACACCGGACGATACTCTGCTACTCTTTTCAATACACGGTTAGACCGTGCCACACCCGGCGACACCTCGCTACACCGGACGATACTCTGCTACTCCTCTCAATACTCGGTTAAACCGTGTCACACCCGGCGACACCTCGCCCGCCACAGAGCGACACGGACTTCCATTTATTGAACACTGAATTGATCGTCAAATATCTCGCTCGAATAAGTAAAAAGATTTAATCAAATCTCTTACTCTGACCAGCAGCGACTCTTGCCCCATTACTCCACCAGCAAGTTTTTAACATCATTATGTTTCAGATTGATACCGCTGTACTCCCCACTATCGTTGAAACGGAACTTAAAATTAATTGTTCAACGAAAAAAGGAGTTGCAGTGCAGGCAGGGTATACATCCTAACTAGCCAACGTGTCATCAACTGACACTGTTAAGACTGATATGCAACAAACGAACTGCCCGATGCAGCGCCCGCGGCTCGCCGGCGCGGCGCCTGCCTCACGAACACAAGCCAACAGAGTGCAACGAGGATTTCTTGCGCCCAGTCGACAGGTTTTCTATGGACTAGGGGCGTGCGAGTGTTGCTTGGTGTACGGCCAACTCGCTTGGCAGGCAGGCAGAGGACGGTATTGGTGTTTATGGAATTCCCTGGGGCGCGGGGCAGAGCAACGACGGATAGTTTCACTGCACTGTTAGTGTGCGCCGGACTGACCTGGCGCTGTGCAGAGGCCTTCCTGCATATTATTCTTTATTTTATTATTAACATCTTATAACTATAGCTGCCTGCATGTAGCCTGTTCTAATAGGTTTTTATATTAAACAAAGCTATGAGAGGAGCGGGGCGTTCATCTGATGGTGAATGATACGCGTACGCGTATCGACGTGGCAACAGTAAGGATGACGTACACAGCACCGCATTGCGCTTGTCACCTTGAGATGACGAGAGATATTAAAGTCGCCTTACTGCAGTAATTTCATTAGATACAACTCCTTTCTAACCGGAACAAATTAATGTTCCGTTTTTTTAACACGGAGGAAATCTTCTTAATAGATACCTCGCTTCTGGGGAGAACACAAAGTTATGTAGGGCTTTCATCCATTAAAACCCCCTCGGTTGTCTCCCGCAGTGAATTAAAAGGGGCTCCTGGATCTTCTACGGAACGTATGGAGCTAGGATAGTGGTCATCTCAAAAGATATCGTTCGATATCTTAGTGCGATACGAATGGCTTTTGGATCTTTCGCTGCCGGCTGTTAACTTTGCCCGGCGTAGCAGCGCCGGCTGCGCGTCCGCCGACCCGACCACACCGGAGCACCACAGACAGCCATCAATCGGACGACGCCCGTATAGAGGCTGCGGACTCCTTCCCGACTGTAGCGGTACTTACCTAGACGGTCTCTGGTAACAGAGTCCTACCACTGGTAAACCTACTTACGCCCTTTGTCTCCGAGACCAGTTGAAGCGACCCTGAAAACTAAATAGTCCTTGAAGCGACCCATTATATATTCAATTAGGGCCTTACCATGGTGACGATTCGATGTGCGCTGGGTGCGGACGAGCCGCATGGGGTCGGGGCGCGTGTGGGTACGTGTGGGCGCGGGTGGGTGCGGGCGGCAGGATGGGGCGGCGGGGTGGGGAGGAGTAAGACGGGTGTGGCGTAAGTAAACATATTGCTCACCGCTCGGGTCTAAGACGGGCGTAATCCGACCCACTGGACCCGCACATTTAGGGCGCACGAGGCGCATTGCGGATCTAGCGATGTATCAACCCTAAATAATTACTTCCGCAACTATTTGTTTATTGCTGTTGTGTTTTGTTTAATTTGAGCTCGCAAGGATGTGGATCGTAGCGTACAAATCCCAGGTCCCGGGTCCGGGCCCCCTGTACACGAGTAAGGAACTGTTATAGTGCCGTTTTCATTAACTCCTCATTTGATGTTTTGGCGGACGCGGTAAAGATTTTATTTTAATATTTAACTTGCATCCATTAGTATATATAAAGTTAAGCGAGTAGATTTAACGGAAGCCACCGTCCACACGTTTCCGGTGACGACTTAGTAAAGGTAAAACATTTTGTAATACTCTCAAAGACAAAACATTAACCGGCCCTGCTGGAACCAACGGTTTGCCAGCCGGTTTTAATAACTGTAACGATATCAATAATTAATTTTTAAATGTTCCTGATCGTAATAATAAATAATAAATCTTTTATTCGCAAGGATACGGTTTACAATAGGATGTTCATATAATTACAGTTTCACATATTCCGCTTAAAAGCGTGCAAATCTTGTAGCTAGTGCCGGATGTTACAATTAGCTACTACAATCACACACACACACACACACACACACACGCGCGCGCGCTGCACGCACACCGCCGCAAAGCCAACATTTTAACTTTTATAAAACTTATTATTTTTATTCTTCATTTATGTAACCATTTACATTTACATTTACATTTACATTTACATTATAATACAATAATACATTTCTGAAATAACCCAGGTACATAGTTCGTTTTTGAAATTTTTCCCCGCTAGATCTATAATGTGCTTTGGAAGTCTATTAAATATTGACACCGCCGTACAGTGCGACAGTGCGACAGTGCGACAGTGCGACGGTGCGACAGTGCGACAGTGCGACAGTGCGACAGTGCGACAGTGCGACAGTGCGCGTTACTACCGCAGAGCTACATCCGCTGCAGCATGTTTTGGTATGCAGAGTTTATTTGGACATCTAGAACTTTTAGTGGCTATTTCGCTTTTTTGTTAAAATACATTTGAGAGTTTTTAAATACAAACATGCACACGTCACGTATTGTATATGTCGGCACGGAAATGGAAGTATAATACATTGTATTTTTTAAATAACGGTTTACAACTATCTAAGCGGCTGGCTCCGCATATGGCTCTGATGCATATTTTTTGGGCACGAAAAACATGAATAGAATTGACAGAATTTCCCCATATCATTATACCATACTTGATTGTGGAAGCTACGTGTCCGTGGCGTGCTAATACAGTTGCGTCTATAGACACCGTTTTAGCAATATTTCCAAGCACATATACAAATTTTTCCATTTTTAAACACAAACTATGCACGTGCTCTTCCCAAGTACATTGTTGGTCTATCATTGTACCCAGAAACTTAGCGCAGTACGCTTCTTCTGTTAAAGTGTCATTATATATATATAGAGTAATATATATATATATAAACTAATATATATATATGTATATATCTACAGAGTCACGCGTGCTATTTTGTGCTTGGAATTGCATTATTTTTGTCTTATTAACATTAATTGTCAAATTTTTCCATTCTAGCCATTGTATAGTTCTTTTTAAGGTCTTATTTACTTCCGATTCATAGTCTTCTGTTTTATTATTTTCTATAAGTATAGTAGTATCATCCGCAAATAGTATACATTTGGGATATCGTTTATGTAGCTTAAAACAATGAACGGGCCTAATATTGAACCAGTATTGGGGTACACGTAGTCGTTACATAAGAAAGACGATCGATGAATTTTCTGAATCTACCTAAAGTTTCATAAGTTTCCACACATTGGTAACGATTAGATAGATAACCCCTCATCCGATCCTGTGCAACGCCCCTGATGCGCTGCTCGTGCAATACGTCGAGAAACATATTATGTGAAACAAAATCAAATGCTTTTGTAAGATCTAAGAAATTGCACTAATACTAGGGATTTAATATGCCAATCCCCCGATCGGATTGGGATATTAAATCATTCAGTTACTGTTTCTGTGAGAGGGAAACATGCGCGAGTTGTTGATCTATTTGTCCTAAACCCAAATTGTTCATTTGTAAATATATTAGGTCCGCAGCGACGAAACAGTGACAGGTCCGCTCGTACGCGACGCTCTCAAATATTTCTGACACGACTGGTGTGAGAGTTATCGGCCTGTAGTCACTTAGGTCAGTTTTATTACCTTTCTTATATGTCGGCTTAATAACCGAGTATTTAGGGGGTGTTGGGAACACTCCTTCGGTAAGGGATAAATTTATAATGTGAGTTAGAGGTATTGCTATATATTTACTACACGCCTTTAATATTTTAGTACTAATATCATCATATCCGGTTGAGTTCGTGCTCTTTAAGTTTTGAATGATTTTTATAATATAATACGAAGCGCTGTTACGGGAGTTAAAAATATCGAGTTTGTATTTCTATTATGTTAGTTACCGTTTATAAGATCGCCACAGGGAGCACTCGTTTTGGTTCGATTGTCTTTGTTAGTCATTTCTACAAAGTATGAGTTAGCTACATTCGCAACACGGGGCACTGAGTGACAGACTTACCGTTGATTGTGATCTTTTTTAAGTGAAAGTCAGTTTTCACACTATTACAGCTTTTAATGATGTCCCAAGACGCTTTGCATTTATTGTGAGATCTTTGTGTACATTCCATATTGTTAATTTTGTGCGATTCATTAACACATTTTTGTAATAATTTAGAATATGTATTATACTTTGATTTATTGATTACTTTGTTTGATTTTGATAAGCGATATCGCAAGTAAAGAATTCTTTTGTTTACACAACATCTCTTTGTTCCTCTTGTTAGCCATATGCTTTTTAGGGGCTTTTTTACTGTTTTCATTATTATAAAAAGAAAGCATAGATTATAAAATAAAATTATAGTTTTGTGAAATATTTTAAATGCTATTATTTTTATTATGAGCCATCAGGCATAGAGTCTTTGTCGTTGAGTAAAATGCTGTTTTGATCAAGTTTGTCTCGCCCACCGACAACTCACCACATATCTTAAAACGTGGGGAGCTATTGAGGCCTTTATTTGCAAATTTCATAAAATAGGGAGGGCAGACAGTCTGCAGCCCCGTCATCAAGGGACCCGACTTGTAAAAATCTAATAAGATAAAGTGTTAAACCATAACGCAAGGTGCAACCTTCAAAAGTGACATTTAACCCAGAGATCGTCGAAGACGTCGTATCACTGAACTGCGACAGCCATGCATGCAACCGACTATCATCGGCGCACATCGTCGTGAAAGGCGCACAAGACATCACAGCAGACATCAATATCTTGCAAAAGTCCTCAGCCAACCGCATCTGTAAGACGCATCAGCTCGGTAACGGTGCAAACGTCCCGCTACGACACGACGCAATATCAATGTTTGATAAGCATCGAAGCAGCAGCTCGCGTCCGCTTCCGCTACCTCATAATGCATCGACACAGTTCGAGTTGGCGTTGGAATAAACAAATGTTATTAAACACGACGTATCACAGTGGCATACCATAGAGCTGAAGCCCTAAGCGCGTATCATAGAGCTGAAGCCCTAAGACATGGTTCTGAGTATTTCGATATCACCGAAGTGCTATCTAACACTCTTCCCGAACCGCAGTACAGTCAAGTAGTTACTCAAATAACCGCCAACTACACCCGGCTGGTATCTCACCTCCTCCACCAACTTGATGTTTTATGTTCAATTTCTCATGCACCATTCTACACAATTTCGAATCCGTATGCTTTATAAATTTCATTTTGAAACACCTTCACACTCTTACTTTATTATATTATATCATAATACATTATTATTTGCATTCTCATATATTTCCGGAATTCGAACCGATACATCTTTTATAACTCATCACTAGAGACTTTCACACTTTTATACTTTCATAATATTTCACCATACAATCATATTTGTATTTTTATATTTCAGCATTTCAATCAGTATACAGTGTACAGTGTACAGTGTACAGTGTACAGTGTACAGTGTACAGTGTACAGTGTACAGTGTACAGTGTACAGTGTACAGTGTACAGTGTACAGTGTACAGCACACCATTCCTATACATTATTGTAATATGTATTGAAGGTCAACTTTTTTTTTTTTTTTTTGATATCGGTGGTGGAAATGCTGTTACCGCATACCCAGCGTCCTTTGCAGGGGGGGGACGCCGGGTTATGTGGGGCTCAGGGCCACTGAGATGTTGTGCGTGACCCCCATACCCACTAAAACCACCACCGCTTGTCCCGCCATACGCATACTGGAGACGCCCGGGTTTCAGCCAAGCAACTCTGCGGGCGCCTCCGCGTATAAAACTCCTCCTGGTGGGTGCCCGCGGGGAGCAAAGGCACCCACCTGCCGTCCCGTACCGGCCCCTCGCGGGACCGGCACGTTGGGGCCCCCCGACCCCACAGACGACCGCGCGCGCCCAAGACGGAGCGCACGCCCGGCCGCCGCCCTCCCGTGAAGGAATTGGGCGGCGGCCTCCTCCCTCCAGACTCCCCCCCCACTTCGACGAGGGAGGCGGGACAAAAACCAAGACTCTCTGGGGGACGCACCCCCAGGGGAAACACGACAAAAGGCCCAAAGGGCCACGCCTAACGGCCCGAAGGCCCCCTCACACAGTGCCCGGCTAGGGGCCCGTCGCTCACGGCGGGAGGAAGCGCACGGCGTGGTTCTGCCGCCGCGCTCTCCCGCCGGCCCGCCGCCGCCTACAAGGTGCGGCAGCGGCGTCGGCCTCCCTCGTGCGCTCGGCGGCCTCCTTCTGACGCATCACTGCGCCGCAGAAGGAGGCCACCGCCTTCCAAGACCTCTCGCTGCTCAACATACGATCGATTACAGTCGGCAGCGAGAGGTCACTGCCGACTTGCACGACGAGGGAGTGGCGTTGCGGCCCCCATGCCGGGCACTCCGCCAGAGTGTGGTGCGCCGTGTCAATCGGCGCACCACACTCGACGCATTCTTGCGTCATCTCTCTACGGGCCACCTGGTGCAGGTACTTGCCGAAACATTCATGGCCTGTCAGCACCTGCACCAGGTGGAACGTCAAGGCCCCGTACCGCCGGCTCATCCACCGGGACAGGTGGGGCCTGATGGCCTCCACCGTGTCCCGGCGCACGTCCTCCACCTCGGCCGGGGTGCAATAGCACGCGCTATCCTCGCACAGATACATCGCACACAAACGTTCGCGAAAGCAACCGTGCCCGGTCAACAGTTGCAAGACTTGGTAGTCGGGTTCGACCCAAATTGCCTCGAGCCGCTCCTTCACGCACGGGAAAAATCGATATAGCTCCCTACCCTTCATCGATTTCTCCCACCGGTCCTGCCAGGTGTTGAGCATCTCCTCCGTCACCCTGGCCTTCGCCGTACGTCGCTCCTCTCTAGTCGCGGACTCGCGAGCGGTACCCAATCTCCCCGAGCGAATGACCTCGAGGTCGGTCGGCAGCACTCCGGCGAGGACCGGAAGCGCAGCGGAGCTCGTAGAACGATATGCCTTAGTCAAAAGGACCAAGGCAGGTCTCTGGGTGCGCAGTAACGCGCTCCGCACCACGTGCAAGGACGCTCGCTCATGCCAACATGGCGCGGCATACGTCATCGTAGCCACAAAGGTACCGTGATAGAGCACATTCAGCGCCTTGTACCTTACACCCCACGTGGATGCCGATATCCGTGACACTTTGCCGAAGCACTTCGCCGCTCGATCCCCGATCGACGACGCATAATCTCCAATCAAAATAGTTCAATCAATTTGCACGAAGCAAATTTTTACATTTGACATGTACGCAGTAGATGTCCGGAGGGCCGCCGCTCGGCCGCCGCTCGGCCGCCGCTCGGCCGCCGCTCGGCCGCCCCATGTGACGCAGGAGCGCGAGTATGCGTCTCCGCCGCGCCCGCTCGCCCACACGGCCGGCTGATACACGAACTATTCCCAATTACGTCCTTGGGACGTCTCACGAACACCCTACTATTGTACTTTAACTTTTTTATTTATTATAATGAATCCTTTTTCTATATTTAACTTCTCTATATATTAGTTTGGCAAATATCTCCCTTCCGCTTTTTTGCTCTTTATTCAATGCTTTATAAAAAGTGTTACAGTGATCGAATTTAGTTCAAATATGCGCCGTTTTGTTCGATAATCTGTTTCCATCTAGACGGCAACTTCATAATACCTCCCTCGTAGAAGCCCCCCTCCTTATTTGCGAAGAACTCGGACAGCCACTTTTCACAAGCCTCTTTTGAGTTCAACTTTACACCACCAAGGGCGTTCACCATGGACAGGAACAGGTGGTAATCACTTGGCGCTATGTTCGGGCTATATGGTGGATGTGATAAAACCTCCCATCCGAGCTCCCGTAGCTTCTGACGAGTCATCAACGAAGTGTGTGGTCTGGCGTTGTCCTGGTGGAACACTACACCCTTCCTGTTGGCCAATTCTGGACGCTTCTGGTCGATCGCCTGCTTCAAGCGGTCCAGTTGTTCGCAGTAGATGGTAGAATTAAGCGTCTGGCCATATGGGAGCAGCTCATAGTGGATGATTCCCTTCCAATCCCACCAAACACACAGCAAAACCTTCCTGGCCGTCAATCCCGGCTTGGCCACTGTTTGGGACGATTCACCGGCCTTCGACCACGACCGTTTTCGCTTGATATTGTCGTATGTGATCCATTTTTGGTCGCCAGTCACCATCCGCTTCAAGAATGGGTCGAGTTCGTTCCGTTTCAGCAGCATATCGCAGGCGTTGATTCGGTCCAGAAGGTTTTTTTGCGTCAAATCATGCGGCACCCAAACATCAAGCTTTTTTTTGTATCCAGCCTTCTGCGGATGGTTTAAAATGGTTTGGTGACTAACTCCCATCTCCTGGGCGATGTCACGAGATGCCACATGCCGGTCTAACTCGATGTAGTCCATGATTTGATCGGTATTTGTCGTCACAGGTCTTCCGCCGGCTGGCTTATCCATGGTGTCGTTTTCACCGGCTCTGAATCGTCGAAACCATTCCTCCGCGGTTCGAAGTGATAGAGTACCATCCCCCAAAACACCATTAATCTCACGGAACGTTTCTCTAGCGGATTTGCCTTTAACGAAGGAAAACTTTAAAAAAGCGCGAATTTCGGCGTTAGTGAACTATATGTTTACACGTCTATAACTGTTGAACGCAATATCCAAACTAATTATGCATAGCGTAGTTTTGTAGGTTATGTCAAGACCTTTCAAATTATGTATAGTATTGCCAGATACGAGCTCTGTAGCGCTTTGTACATAGCCGCGAAATTCAAAAGACAAAAAGGCGGAAGGGAGATATTTGCCAAACTGTTATATTCTTATTTTAGACATAAAATAAAGTTTGTTTAAATTATATTTTTGGTATAATTTTATATTTTAGAAACATCTATTTCACTCTTTACCTTTCGTTGAATTATATTTTCATCTTTATAAACTTTAATAAACTTTAGTAGAGCTATTTAATACTTGATATATTTTTTTTAGAATCATTCAATTTATAAAAATAAATTAATGTATCTCGTTACAATAGCAACACCTCTATTTCAGATATGACTACGACTTCCACCGACTTTGTGACGACACTGTTTTGCTACGAAGCGTTGTTCGATTTAATATTGCTTCTAGTATTGAATCAATATGATCTAACTCAGTGCGAAAGAGTGGAATAAGCAGAGATATGATTCTCTTGATTCTTCCCCGTACATGCAATGATATAATATATAATATATTATCCATTTCCCATTGTCTGCATGTATTGTTCCTAGTCAATGGAGATGTCTTGACGAATAGTGCATTTTGATGTATCATCTTCAGAGTCTGTTTCACGGAGAAGAGATACCTAAATTTAAACGGACTTTAATGTTAAAGAACGGTTGATAGTTAGTTGTTTAAAAATAAATCTGTTAACTTTGTATTATTTTTTATACAATTAAGCGACGAAACGAGCCGGACGTTCACCTGGTGGTAAGTGATATCGCCGCCCGCTGACGTGGTGAGCATTTGTCACGCCGTGATGAAAATATGAAAGTTAGTGATTTGTGGTCTGTGCATTTTGGGAAAGTCCTGGCCTCCACCATGTGCCTGAAGAGTCGGATGGCGTCGTAAATAGCTAGAAGTTCCCTATCATAAGGACTATACTTCTTCTGTAGCGCCTTAAGTCGCCTGGTGTAGAAGGTCAGCGGTGACCAGAAATCGCCCGTCCGTTGGTGTAGAATAGCGCTTACGGCATTGTCGGAGGCGTCGGTGTGGATGGCCAACTCTGCATCTAGCATAGCGGCTATAGTAACCGCTAACTCACATTCGTTGAATGAGGCTAACATCGCCGCTGTCATGTTGATATCCCGCAGATCTCTCTTCCTGGGACCAGTCAGGGCGGTGTTAAGCGGTCCTTGTATTGTCGAAGCTCCGGGAATGAAACTGCGGTAAAAATTACACATTCCCAAGAAACGACGCAATTCCGTCACGTTAGTGGGCACGAAGGGTAATCTGTAATGCCTTGAATTTTATCCTTTAATGGGCGGATACCCTTGGCAGTTACCTCGTGACATAAAAATGTAATCGATGATAAGCCGAATTCGTACTTGGATGCATTGATCAGGATTCCAAAGTTCGATAACCGTTGTAAAAGTTGACACAGATGCTCCCGATGCTCCTCGACTGACAACGAAAATACTAATATGTCATTTAAGTATCCATAACAGAATGCGAGTCCTTTCAGTACTTCGTCTATAAGCCTTTGGAAGGTCTGTGCTGCGTTTCTAAGATCAAAAGTCATATAGGGAAACTCGAAGAGCCTAAAGAACGTGGTATTGTTTGTCTTGGGCATATCAAGAGGGTAAACTAGTAGTTGATTTTAAGCCTTCATCAAATCTACCTTCGATAAAACGCTGTTTCCAGCCAAGAGGTTCCGATTTGAAGAGGTGAGGGAAATTATGAATGTTGCGTATGGGGCAATTGTCTGGTACTGTGCGAGCATTGAGTGCTCGGTAGTCTCCGCATGGTGTCCATCCGTAGTCCTTCTTAAAAACCAGGTGTAGCGGAGAAGACAAGGAACTCTCTGACCTACGTACTTACGTTCTGAAGCATGTCCTCGAACTCCGTCTGAGCGATCTTGAGACGATCCGGAGGTAAACGGCGAGCACAATATGGTACTTGTGTTCCCTGTGTGTGCCAGCTAGACGTATTAAATCAGGGTGCTGGCGTAACAAGTTGTGGTAACTGGAATCACCTGCGACAGCCTTGATGGAGACAATTGTCTCTGTCCCCTTCCTACTTGAAACAGCTACGGATAGAGTAGTCACGCTATCTTCTGAGCAGTGCCGCGGACAAGCAACAAGGAGATTATAAAAAGATAGGAAATCTACTCCTATTGTTGATTTGGAGACGTCCGCTACCTCAAATCTCCAGCTGAAAGCGCGACATAGACGCAGATTAAGTTGCAGGAATGACAGTGCCGTTTGACGCATAGAGCTGATAATCAGTCTTCACTCATTGTACGGCATTGTAAGGCAGTGATAGCGATAGGCCTGTAGTTGGACGGATCTGAGCGGTCGCCTTTTTTAGGGATCGGGTGTACTAGAGCCGTCTTCCATGAATGTGGGACTACGCCGAGGACATAAGAGTGTCTGAATAAGCGCCTCAAAATCGGTTCCAGCTCTGGAGCACAAACCTTCAGCACAATAGGAGATACTCCATCGGGCCCACACGACTTGTTGACATCCAGGGAGAATAGTGCTTTCCGCACAGCACACTGTGTGAAGCGGACGTCCGCCATTGTGGTTTCACACCTCGGGATGGTAGGAGGAGTGTTCCCCCTGTCGTCAAGGGTCGAGTTTTCCGCAAAGATAGAGCCAAGAAGATCGGCTTTCTCCCTTGCGTAATAGGCCAATGAACCATCCTCCCCGCGCAAAGGTGGAAGTGTCGACCGACAGAAATTACCCTGGACAGCCTTGGCGAGAGACCAGAACGCACGAGAGCTAGATGGCAGCCGTGCTAGTCTAGTCTCCGTCTCCAGTCTCTAGACTCCAATTCTCCCAACGTAATTCGACTTTGCCAATGCAATTTGCCTCTTAAAGAATCTGGAAGCAGAGTTATACTTCTTCTTGAGTGAGTCAGAGTTTACATCCTTAGCGGCCTTTGCCCTAGCCCAAGCTTGGTAGCATTTCCGCTTGCGACGATGTGCGTCACGGCAGGACCCACCAAACCAGGGTTGAGGTCTACCACCGACGGGTACCGCTGAGCTAGGAACAAACAATTCCATGCCCTGCAGCACGACGCCGGCAACCGAATCAGCGCAGGTGCTAGGATCCTCTGACTTGAAGCAAATATGCCCCCATGGGTAGGATGGAAAGAAAGAGCGCATCCCGTCCCAGTCTGCCAACCTGTAGTGCCAAACACGTCGTCTACCAGATGGAAGTGGTTGCGACGAGACGGTGAGAGGCACCACGCTCCGAATTAGGCAATGGTCTGATGACCCGAGAGGAGCATCGACCCATACCCGAATAGGTTCGGGGCGAGAGGTCAGCAGAAGGTCCAATAAGGAAGGTGAATGGTCTTCCGCATGCGGCACACGTGTGGGAGAAGGTACCATCTGCGTCAGACCATTGGCAATGGTAAAATCGTGAGCAGACCTTCCCGCATGGTCAGTACGTGTTGACCCAAGCCAGTCAGAGTGGTGGGCATTAAAGTCGCCCAAAACCACAATTTCTGCGGTAGGAATCTGCTCAAGTATTCTGTCAGTGGACACCTGCAGGTGCTAGAAAAGCCGGTCAATTTCCGAATTTCCGCTATGAGACCTGTAAAGGCACGCGTAGACGCGAATGTGATCCTCACAATCGACGCGCACCCAAAGGATCGACAGGTCTCTGCCTTCAAGATAGCTGAGCCTTTTCTTTTTTTTTATTAAATCGGTGGTGGAAATGCTGTTACCGCATACCCAGCGTCCTTTTCAGGGGGGGGACGCCGGGTTATGTGGGGCTCGGGGCCACTGAGATGTTGTGCGTGACCCCCATACCCACTAAAACCACCACCGCTTGTCCCGCCATACGCATACTGGAGACGCCCGGGTTTCAGTCAAGCAACTCTCCGGGCGCCTCCGCGTATAAAACTCCTCCTGGTGGGTGCCCGCGGGGAGCAAAGGCACCCACCTGCCGTCCCGTACCGGCCCCTCGCGGGACCGGCACGTTGGGGCCCCCCGACCCCACAGACAACCGCGCGCGCCCAAGACGGAGCGCATGCCCGGCCGCCGCCCTCCCGTGTAGGAATTGGGCGGCGGCCTCCTCCCTCCAGACTCCCCCCCCCACTTCGACGAGGGAGGGGGGACAAAAACCAAGACTCCCCCGGGGGACGCACCCCCAGGGGAAACACGACAAAAGGCCCAAAGGGCCACGCCTAACGGCCCGAAGGCCCCCTCACACAGTGCCCGGCTAGGGGCCCGTCGCTCACGGCGGGAGGAAGCGGACGGCGTGGTTCTGCCGCCGCGCTCTCCCGCCGGCCCGCCGCCGCCTACAAGGTGCGGCAGCGGCGTCGGCCTCCCTCGTGCGCTCGGCGGCCTCCTTCTGACGCATCACTGCGCCGCAGAAGGAGGCCACCGCCTTCCAAGACCTCTCGCTGCTCAACATACGATCGATTACAGTCGGCAGCGAGAGGTCACTGCCGACTTGCACGACGAGGGAGTGGCGTTGCGGCCCCCATGCCGGGCACTCCGCCAGAGTGTGGTGCGCCGTGTCAATCGGCGCACCACACTCGACGCATTCTTGCGTCATCTCTCTACGAGCCACCTGGTGCAGGTACTTGCCGAAACATCCGTGGCCTGTCAGCACCTGCACCAGGTGGAACGTCAAGGCCCCGTACCGCCGGCTCATCCACCGGGACAGGTGGGGCCTGATGGCCTCCACCGTGTCCCGGCCGGCGGCAGGGTTACCTAACTCCGTCTCCCACCGCCGGATCAGGGCGTCATGGGCAACGCGCCTGATCCGGCAGACCGTAGCCGGGTCCGGCCGACGCTCTCCGGCATCCCGCAGGAAGAGGTACACTTCCGCGAGCGACTGCGCCTGTAGATGCCAAGGCGCATCGCCCGCGAGAAGCGTACCCGCCGTCCAGGACACCGTACGGTACGCCCGACAGGCTCGGACCGCCAGGATACGTTGGGCCCTCTTCAACACGGGCCCGTTCCTGGCGGTCTCGCACCTATCCACCCATACGGGCGCACCGTACAGTGCCATACTCCGCAGGATGCCAGAGTATAGGCGCCGACACAAATGACCCGGCCCCCCGACATTGGGCAGCAATCTGCCCAGCGCAGCGGCGGTGGTGGTGAGCTTCGGGAAAAGCCGTTCGAAGTGCTCCCCGAAGCTCCATCGCCCGTCCAGAGTGAGCCCTAAATACATGACGGCCCCCCGCACTGGGACCCTCTCGCCCGGACGGGGATGATCGCGCCCCGGGGTGGACCCCTGCGGGGTCCGTGGAAGAGGAGGGCCTCCGTCTTCGTGACGGAGACCCTCAGACCCAGCTGCTCGATCCGGTCCACCACCAACGACGTGCTAGTGGCGGCCAGACGAGCAGCCTCGTCGTAACTCCTCCCCCGGGCCGAGACGAGGGTGTCGTCCGCGTAGCATAGTACCCTCGTCTCGGGGAGGACCGGCTGCCGCAGCAGCCAGTCGTACGCGAGGTTCCACAGCAAGGGGCCCAAGACCGACCCCTGTGGAACCCCGCTCTCCACGCGCCGCCGAAAGATAGCTGAGCATACGGTAACAAATTCCCTCCCTGACGTACACACACGCCGGCGCGTGGCACAAAAAAGTGCTCCAGGCTATAGGCCGGGCACTTCAGATATGAAGTGTCCGTCGGGAAATCTGCGTCTCCGTCAGGAAAAGCAAATCTGGCCTTTCCGTCTCGAGATGGTGGTGGACGGCATTTGAGTTCGAGTGAAGTCCCTGATGTTAGAAAAATCCACTAAAGTGGAGGGGGACTTCTTCGTGATTGGGCTCAGTTTGCACCCAGCAGCTGCGATAAACGACGCTTGATGTGCCCCTCCAGAATACGATGGGCAGCCTTAGCGAGAGCGAGAGGATAGCATCTCTCACTCTCGCACAGAGGGGGATTCTCCAGTCTCTACGAGACTGGTACCCTCCTTGGGTATTTTATTTGTATCACTCGTCGCCATCACAATAAGACCATAAGGGGTGGGGGAGGAAAGGGAAGGAGAAAGGTCACAGAGGGTGAGGAATTGTGGGACAGGGAATAAAAAGACAGGAAGGGGCCAACTGATACTCATTCCCACACACAACGCAACAGTCCCTAGAAAATCTGTTGCGGTACGTGTAGTATAATGAAAGTGCCAGTTGCTATTTGGACCCCGAGGTAGAGGGATAAGGGCGCCGGGACTCTCACTCACCAGTCGAAACGCGGTGGCCTCTAGGAGGCCCCCACTTCACGCTGATTTTCTGTGAGAGGGTAGTGTTTCACCGGTCGATCCTGCCCACCTACGTGCTACAGTGGACTGCAGACTTGGATCTACTACCTTGTGAAGCTCTTAATTTAACCTCGTCTCAGTTTGATCCTGTGAAGACAACAGAGGTATCGTCGGCGTACGAATAAATTTTAGCATGAGGAATAATCATATTGCACAGGTCATTTATGTATATTAAAAATAGGGTGGGACCAAGGACACTACCCTGTGGTACCCCACAGAATATTCCGATGTCGTCACTGTTACCTGAATCCAGTTTAACTCGCTGGCTACGACCATAAATGTAATCTTTAAAGATACTAAGTTCTTTGCCTCTAATTCCAATTTTCTCAAGTTTTTGCATAAGGACGTCGAAGGAAACGGTGTCAAAAGCCTTCCTTATGTCCATAAATACTGTTAAACATTTTTCTCCTTTATCAAGAAGTTCTATTAATGAGCTTGTCGAAGATGTAATAGCATCTTCTGTAGATAAACTGCGTCGAAAACCAAATTGGTACTACGATAAAATATCAAATTTAGTTAAATAGCTGAGTAATCTGGAGTTCAATAATTTTTTTAAGATCTTTGAGAGGGCTGGTAAAACTGAGATAGGTCTATAATTGTTTAAATCGTGTCTATCTCCACCTTTATAAACAGGTGTGATAATAAAAGTGCCAGTCTTAAAACATAGATTAGCTAAATGTGTCAGAACCGGCGTAATTTCCTGTTTTACAAATTTTAGGTAACGAGTTGAAATGTTGTCTAATCCTGGTGCACGGTTCATTTTTAGATTAGTGATAATACTATTCACTTCGCTAATGTCTGTATCCAACTAAACAAATGACTGACTTTGTACAGGTAAATGTTTAAGGTATTTCTCTATGTGACAGTCAGAGTTCTGAATGAATATTCATTGAAAGTTCTTTACCGACAGGAGCAAAGTATTTATTTATATTAGGGGGACCGGAAAGTAATGTCGTTTTCTTACGCTAAATACAAACACATACATTTTTAACGAGTCTTTATTTTTAATCAATGATGTATTCCCCATCATTGTCAATAACCTTTTGCCATCTAGTGAGTAAATTTTCAATCCCTGATCGATAAAAATTAATTGGTTTTTCGGCAAAATATCTAGAGATGGCATTTTGGATATCATCCAAATTTGCAAATGTTTTGCCACTTAAAAAGTGTTGCAGCGCTCGGAATAAGTGGAAATCCGATGGTGCAACATCGGGCGAATATGGTGGATGAGGCAGCACCTCCCACCCCAATTCATTAATTTTTTCTAGAGTTCGCCTTGCGCAGTGCGGTCTTGCATTGTCATGTTGGAGAATGACGCCTTTTCGGTTGACAATCGCTGGCCACTTTTCAATTAAAGATTGATTGACTCGCTGCAATTGTTCGCTGTAGAGGTCTGCAGTAACAGTTTCTCCAGGTTTCAGTAATTCAAAATGAACAATGCCGCGAATACTCCACCAAACACACAAAAGCGCTTTTTTGGGGTGTAAACCTGGCTTAGCAGTACTCCGAGGGATTTCATTTGGAGAGAGCCACTGCCTTTTGCGTTTTAGGTTATCATACAGGACCCATTTCTCATCTCCTGTGATCAAGCGATCAAAAATCGCTTCTGTGTTGTGTCGTTGAAGCAATAAGTTGCATGTGATTGATCGGTTAGCCTTATTCTGTTCGGACAGATTATGCGGGACCCAAACACCTGCTCTGCTTACTTTTCCAATCTGCTTCAAATGTTCTTGGATGGTCGACCAAGGTTTGTTGAGACTGTTTGACAATTCCTCGATCGTCTGACACGGATTTGCTTCCACTTCCGCCCTTAACACGTCGTTGTCTAACGCTGATGGTCTTCCTGATCGATACGAGTCGGAAAGATCAAAATTACCCGATTTGAACTTGGAAAACCACCTTTGGCATTTACGAATGTCCAGTGCATTTGGATAAACATCGCAAATGTTTTTGGTAGCAACTGTTGCGTTATTTCCCTTGCGAAACTCAAAGAGCATGCAATGCCGGATGTGTACCTCTTCTGGTATTTGGCTGGCCATTTTACCCAAAATTACAAAAAAAAATTGTAATTCAATTGTCTATAAGTAAAGAAATCACTATAACCTCACAATGTCTTTGGTACGCCTCTGAACAAAACAATGAGCTGACAAATGACAATCAAGTATTGGCATGCGCAGAAACGACATTACTTTCCGGTCCCCCTATTAGTTGGCTGATGCCAGGGGATTCGACTTAATACATAAAAGTTCTTTATTATTTGTTTTAATTGTATTAGTGTGTGTAATATTTTTTTTCCATAGCAGTTTGTTATTATTAATTGAATTAGCTGATAGGTTTCTGTCATAGTTTCTTTTAGTTAGTAATTAATATGTATATATGTATACATAATGTGTATATGTTAGTTTTTTAGTTTCATTGTTAGGATCATCACAAGATTGTTTTTGTAGTTTGTTCCGGTTTCTTATGCATCTTAACATTCCGATAGTAACCCATGGTTTAATAATTTGCTTACTTTTAGGGATATTAGTTACAATAGTATTTTCTTTAATAGAATCTGTTAGTTTTTGTATAAGAAGATAGGTAATATCATTAGGGTCATCACAGAAGAGTAGATTGTTAAGATTTCCTTCCTGTAGATGTCTCAATGCATTTTCAAAAGATAGTTTAGGTGCAACTTCTTTTTCATTTAACTGTGATAGTGATAAAAATGTCGTGAAGTGATCAGTAATCGAGGTCTGTAAAATGGCAATAAAAGCTAATGTTTTATTTCTTTGTAACTTCAACATGAAGTGGTCTAAACAGGTTTTTTTTCTAGTAGGTAAATTATGGCCTTGAAGTATTCCTCGCGGAGATGGCATGTTAAGATAGAGAGTTCTATTATTATATTCAGGAGTCTGTTCTACTAATTTAGGTATAATATTTATATAAATATCACACGTTATATCTTTTGAGGGTTTAGTGTCTACGTGCGCACATAACGACTTAATAAAACCTTCTGCATTTCTAAACGATGGAGAACGATAGACTCATATTACGATGTTGTTGTACATATCTAATTGTAGGCAGGACGCCTGCACCAAACTTATTTCTCTTAACTGGGGTTTTAAAATTTTTTTAATATAAATTACTATTCCATCATTCTGATTACTCTGACACGAGGTGGCATAAGAACAGTACTTACGTAATGTAGGCAAAGGTTTGTTTATGTTTAAGTCACACTCTGTTAGAACTATGATATCTATTTCGAAAGTTAAACTACATATATTTAATATTTAGTCATTGAAATTACAATAAATGCTTCAGATATTTTGTGAAATAATCGTAAGGTCGGTTTTACCCGGGTGGTAGTGGTCGTGCAGTCGCGACGCGTCGCGCCCGGCGCGCCGCGCAGCCTCCGTGTCATCCACAATACTTATGTTTTCCAATACGCTGTTCATAATTACACGCGATGTAGTGCAATGAACTCACTTCACTGTATGGGTTATGTGTAGTTAATGGTTTTACTAATGTTATGGCACCGTCGCCCCGGGGTGGAGTTATTCGCGGATGGATTTTGTTATAACCGTTCCTTCGTACATGCACTACCAATGAACACGGTCGGTTTATTAAGTATTTTGTATATATTTCAAGTTTATGTTTGTTTATAGAATAAACGCCATAAGCGACAATTTTTATACTATTTATGTTTTTACGAAATATATTGGTAATATGACAATATTTTATTTTATAATAGGGATGTCTAGTTCTGTAAGTGTAATGAAAAATGTGGGAGTGCGAATATATTTGGGTTTTCGAGGAATAGTTATCTTGTTATCCGGTCTGAATCTGAAACGTGTTCTCAAAAATGTTAAACAAAATATGAAACATTGATTTGGAATATTACTTGCATACACAACGCGACTCACGGTAACAGCAGATTGATTGGTACTGCAGTCATTGCTCATTCATAAGTTTTTGTATTTGCATTTCACTTTTTATTGGTATAACCGGAGAATTATCCTCTTTCCTTAAGTAGATTTTTCCATAAGCAGTCCAACAATATCTGTACTTCTCGCACTTTACCAGATCGCGAGCAAGAAAGTGCCACCGGGCTGCCTTAGCAGTGAGATGTTCTGTAACGTACACAGGGCTGTCTTTTGGAAGTTTTAAGCCCAAGTGCTGAGTGGAGAGGTTTACTTTATGTTTTAAATTAAACAGTTTACATGACTTCATTATTTAATTTTTTTTAAAGGTGGAGTTTGTTTCTACGACAATAGGTGTATTTTTTATATCGGCCCTATGTACTCTATAAGCCCACGTACTCTGTAAGCATCCTTGATGTTATTTTTATTCAATTGACAACCAACAGTATCGGATAGACACAGGATCATACCAACAAGTTCCTCCTTCGTCTCATTTGGCAATTTTGGTACATTTTTCATTTCAAAATTTGATTTCCTACTATCTTGTTGAAAACTTTCAAAATTTTCTTCTAATATATAATAGTTATGTATCGCCGGTCTGCTTTTCATTTTTTTTCCAACATTTTAATTCTCTTTTGGAATTCTTCGATTTGTGCAGTTAAAAATGCAAGAAATTTTTCAATATTTATACTTCATTGTTGTATTTCTTTTAAAGTACATGCATTTTTTTTTAATTCCTTCTCTTGCGATTTCATGAAACTCTGAAACATTTCACACATTGCATTTCTTCACGAAGTTTTGAGAATTCGCTGCTAAAATCGTTGTCTCTCTTTCTCTTATCACGTCTCGTTACAAAGTTAGGCGAAGTTGCATTAAACTGGCCCGTGCGATGCGTTTCCGTGTCAGAGCGTGACTCATCAAGTAAGCCGTTCATTTTAGTAAACCAATGCGTCGCACTGCGACCCCAGTCCGAACAATCGTCGGAGAGCTGCGACACCGAACAACAGCGGCGGTCCTATGTAAACGAATGCCTCTGCGATCCTAGTACTGTCCGTGCCCGTGCAGACTTTTATTAAAGCGAAAAAGATGCGCCGGCGCACGTTTATATGCGATTAGACTAGGAAAGCATCAGTCATGGAGCTGCGACCAATAATCGGTGGGCGGAGTTAAGAGCAAACAGTATTTTGGGACGTTTTTACTCCAATGATTGATTAGGAATACGCACACATAAAGGCAAGCACGGAACGTACTTATCTGCCAAAGTCCAGTACACAGCGATGCGCGGTGACACTGCTTGCGGTTTATGCACTCCTAGTATTTCACATAGACATTTTATTTATTTGAATTTTAAATAACTTTTAAATTTCGCACAAAAATTACGTCTACACCGTGCGGCGGCCCGAGGGGAGAGGCAAGGTCAGATCAGAGTTCGTTTAGCGGAGGAAGGTTGCCCTATAAACATAAGAAGAGTGCTAGACAGCTACTTACAAGATAAAAAGGTAACTGTTAGATTTGGCGGTAAAACTTGTACCAAAACTACTACTAAAGGGTGTGTGCAGAGATCTATTGGTGGTCCAATTTTTTGGAACTTGCTGTTGGATCCACTTTTAAAAGGACTGGAACAACGCGGTAACTATTGGCAAGCTTTTGCAGATGATGTAGTTTTAGTGTTTGATAGTGATTCTGCACTAGACATAGAAAAACAATCCAACTCTGCCCTCACGTACGTTCGGAATTGGGGAACCAAAAACAAGATTATCTTTAGTCCATCAAAGACCAAAGCGATGGTTATTACTCGCAAATTAAAATACGATAACCCAAATTTGAAAATGGGCGGTGAAAATATTGTCTTGTCTGAAAATATTAAAATCCTTGGACTCTATGTAGATAAGCTCACATTTAATAAACACACTATAGAAATTTGTAAAAAAGCAATGAACGTATACAAAAAGCTTAGCAGAGCTACCAAAATTAGTAGGGGTTTACACCCAGAGATTATAAGAATAATATATATCGCAACAGTGGCGCCTATACTAACAAATGTCTCTAGTGCGTGGGCATGTGCAACAAAGAAATTAGGAGTGCAAAATCATTTGAATAATATACAAAGAGCCTTTGCACTAAAGATAATTAAAGCATACAGAACTGTTTCTCTCAACTCGGCCTTGGTTCTGTCTGGAACACTACCCCTCGATCTTAGAATTAGAGAAGCAGCTGCGCTCTATGAAACTAAGAGAGGAATGCCCCGAGCAGAATTATAGGACAGGGAGGAGGAACGAGTCGCTGCATTTTGCGAAACTCCACATCCGGCCGAACAAGTGAGCCTGGAGTTCCAGAGACTGGAAAACAAAGTGCAGCTTGATAATCATAATATGCAAACGATCCGTATTTTCACGGATGGCAGTAAAATTGACAGCAGTATGTTGAAACTAAAACCGTCAAATTGAAACTGTCGCCGTATTGCACAGTTTACCAAGCAGAACTTCTGACCATCAGTGAAGCTACTAAAATAGTATTAACAAGCAAAGAAAAGAGCTTCGGAATTGTGACTCGCGATCAGCACTGGAATCAGTTGTGAACAACGAATCAACTCATCTCTTTGCTATACAGTCGCGAACAAATAAGTAAACTCCAAAACAAGGAGATTTCTCTGTTCTGGGTTAAAGCTCACGCAGGTTTAACAGGTAATGGAAGAGCTGATTATCTTGCTAAAGTGGCAGCGCAAAAATTAAAAACTAAGCCAAAATACAACTTTAGTCCGATTTCATTCGTCAAATTCCAAATTTGTATGGACACGTTGGACGAATGGAACCGGCGCTATAAAGAAAGTAACACAGCCAGTATCACCAAGCGCTTTCTTCCGGATGCTATTGAGGCATATGGACTCATGAAGGAAATAAAAAGGGACAAATTGCTCACGCAGGTGCTCACGGGTCATGGTGGATTTTCGGAGTACTTGTTTCGCTTCAAGTGCAAAAATAGTCCGGCATGTCTCTGCGATCCTTTACAAGAGGAAACGATCGTACACTTGATTTTGGAGTGCCCGGTGTTCGGAAGAAAGCGAACTGACTTAGAAATAGAGTTAGACACAAAAATAGATATAAGAAAATTGAGTTATCTAATTAACAATAAGGAAATTAGGAAAAACTTTCTAGAATACTGTAAATACGTTGCACAGAGAACTGTAAATAGAAATAAGTAATTTTAAATAAGCGTGTAAATTTATTACATACATACATATATATCACGCCTCGTTCCCAGTGGGGTAGGCAGAGACCAGTTCTCTCCACCTGCTGCGATCCTGGCACACCTCTCTCGCTTCCTCCACTTTCATAAGCGTCTTCATGCACGCTCGTCTGTTGCGTGCATGAAAACAAAATTAAATTTATTAATGCACTAATTATGTATGTAGACAAGAACTCTGACCCGAGTCAGAAGATATTAGTATAAATAAATAAAAATTAAAACCTGTTTTTGCCTCCACGAGAGCAGGTATGCGAGGAGTCAAGAGAGAAAACTCTCCTGACTCCCTGCGGCGGATCCGAGCTTAGGTTCCACCGTCAACCGTTTACGGCTATGGAGAATATGGAGAGCGGCAGAACGCAATACCAACACTGCTCTTCCCCCGCAGCGCCACCGCCGCCGCGTCAGCAGTGCGACTCCGCTCAGTCGCGGAGGGTAGGGAGAGCGGCGATCGCAATACCGACGGTCCACTCCCTCCGCGACTCCACCTCGGCTGCAAAGGGTGCTATAAACCTGCCCCTGAGGCCCACCGGCACACATCCGAGGTGAGCTCGCGGAGCTCACCTGGAGCGACCATCTTGGGCTGGCCCAACACAAGCCACAGCTACTGAGCCCCACCGTCACAACAAAGCGAGAATCTCAGTGGGGTGGGGGGGTGGCGGTGGAGAGTGTAAAACCACCCGGTGCCGACACTGTCACAGAAACTTGATCTAGACACATCATCTGTCAACATCAGAAATAATGAATTATTTCACGAGTTAGATAAGATAGATAGATAGATAGATAAATTATTTATTGTAGCCATAAAATGTAACACACACATATACAAACAAGAAATTTTGTTATCAACAGCATGAACTACATCAACGCACAGAATAGTATAAACATGAGAGTGTGCCTGCGCGTGTGTGCGTGTGTGCGTGTGTGCTACAATGGTACAAAAGGCTGTAGCTCAGGGGATTATTCACCTGCTGGAGGTGGAACACTGATTTTCAGCTACCGGCCGCGGCGCGATCGCGATGGAGACATGTTGCTCCTATTGGTAACCATAGATCTTTATAATTGTACTTGTAATTGCAATAGACTCATGTGAATAAATACGTTGCTAATGACATAGTCAACAGTGCTACTGCTACTACTAACTATAGATTTGAATTATAAGCCACTATCAAATGTTTTTGTTTTGATTTTCTAATAAAAATTGTTTAAAATATTTTTTAAAGCTGAAAACAGAGTTACATTGGCTCACAGGCGGAGGCGGAGGTATATTATTCCAACACTTGGTGGCCTGATGTCGAAAACTGCCGGTAAATGATACAGTTTTATGCTTATAGTAGGAGAGATAGGTACGCGCGCGCACTTCTTGCGTTTAATCTGTCTTGGTGAGGAGAAAACTTTATTTTAGAATATAGATATTCTGGTGTCTTATATTTTAAGATTCCGAATAAAAGAGAAGCTAAGTGTAATTGCCTGCGCGATTCCATGTTAAGCATGGACGATTTATAAAGATGTGGAGAGGTATGACTACGAGCTGGAACGTCGAAACAGAATCGATAGCAAGCATTTTGCACACGTTGAATTATTCGGCGTGTCCTAGAAAGAAGACGAGGTCCCTAAACAACATCGCCGTAATTTAATTTTGAGAGAATTAAGGATACGGATAAGTGAATACGAGTTTTAATGCAAAGGAGATGACGGATTTTATACAAGACTCTTAAACGATAAAAACAATTTCTGGCCACATTATTAACGTGTTTTTCAAAACGTAAATAACCATCAAAGGTGATGCCTAGATTCCTGGCTTCATCTGTAAAGCCTATTTCTTTTCCCTCGATTACAATTTTAATATTTTTAGCTAAAATTGTGTTACGATGAAGTTTGTTTCAAAGAACCATAGATATCGATTTTAAAGGATTTAGAAGTAGAGAGTTTCTGCGTGACCATTTAGCAATACGATCGAGGTCTTCATTCATTTTAAGAACAGCATTACCGATAGCTGATGGTTTTGCCGATATGTAAAGTTGGACGTCATCAGCATAGCAATGGAATTCACAATTATGGTTAACTTTTGCAAGATCTGCAGCGTATAAAATAAAAAGTAGGGGACCAAGAATTGAGCCTTGAGGAACTCCTCGTTCAACTATCCTTGGATTAGAGAATGCGATAGAGCCATCGCTTTTAGTCAATTGTACCGCTTGCGATTGTCCCGACAAATAACTATTAAACCAACGCAAAGTATTATGGTCTAGCCCATAATAAGCCAATTTAGATAAAAGTAACGATATATCAAGACTGTCAAAAGCCCTAGAAAAATCTAATAACGTTAAAATAGTGCCTTCGCCAAGGTCTTGGTTAGCAAGGATATTGTCAGTAACGTCAAGCAAAGCAGTAATTGTACCTCGGTCTTTACGGAATCCTGATTGGTACAAAGGTAAAATATTATTTTTTTCAATGTACTTTGTAAGTTGAATACGCACTGCCTTTTCCAGTAATTTTGACAAAAATGGTAAAATACTAATGGGACGTAGATCTTTGAGATTTTTAGGGTTTTCTGTTTTAGGTAGTGGTGTCACAATTGCCTCCTTCCATTGACTAGGAACAGTAGAAGTAGACAATGAAAAATTTATAATATGTGTAATGACATCTAATGTACGAGGAAGCGTCAAAAGAATCATATCTCGGCTTATTCCGTCCTTTCCTAGTGAATTAGATTTTATAGATTTAATATAAGAAGCAATATCAAATTCAGAAATGCATTGAAACTTAAAAGTGTTGTTACAGAATCGATGGAATTCGTAGTGCGTCATTGCTGAAATAGAGATATTGCTTGTAGAAGGAATATTTAAGAAATAATTATTAATATCGTTTGGGTTATCAAAACAGTTTGGCAGGTGATTGCTTTTGGTGGGATCAGTTAATATTTTATCTTTGAGATTCCTCCAAAAAATGTTGCCATTGTTAACTTGCGAGTTTATGTTTTCATTAAAGTAGGCACGCTTTTCGTTATAGATACTGTTCACCACGATTTTTTCAAGTTTTTGTAATATTTTCTGTGGACCTTTAAACCAGTTTTCCGATATCTTTTGTAAGCTTTGTTACGTAAATCCATCATCAGTCGGCACGTGTCTGTTATCCAGGGAATCTTACGATTTGTTATTTTGATTTTTTGGATTGGGGCGTGTAGATCAAAGAGGAATGAGAGAAAATTATTAAATCTTTCAACCATCAAATCAACATTTTTTAGCAAAGTAACAGATTCCCAGTCAATGAGATTTAAATCTTTTTTTAAATTATCAAAATTTATTCTGTTAATTGCTCTGCAGTTGACATATTTTGGGCGGACTTTTAGTTTTTTAATAAAGAAAGTCACGCTAACCAGTAACCAGTGCATGACCAATAGAAGAAGTGATATTTGAAACTGAAATATCTCTGATTATTGCATTAGTACATACCAAATCGATTAAGGTTTCAGTTTCAGCTGTGAAATGAGTAGCCTCAGTTACGACTTGTTTGAGATTCATAGTATGTAAAAATTGGTTCACTTTTATAGTATTTTTATTAGTAATAACATAGCATGTTAACGTTGAAGTCACCCGTTAATACAATATAATCATAATTGGAAGAAGAGGTGATAGCTTCCGTGAGCTCGTCAATAAACAAGTCGACATTTATCCACTGAGGTCTGTATGCAGTACCAATAACAATACGGAGTCCATTTATACGCGTATGAAACCACATTTGCTCAATATTTTCGTTTGTTTGGTTGACTAGACGAATATTTATACCGTATTTAACACAAAATGCTAATCCACCACCTCGACCTGCACGCATGGCCAGCGGACGTGGTAGGCTATGCATTCTATAACCCGGAACAGTCGGTGCACATTTGTGCTGTCCTGGTCTTAACCATGTTTCACTTATTGCAACAATATCTGGAGCAAAACTGTCTATTGCAATTACAAAATCGTCTTGCCCTGTATGTAATGATCCTGCATTGTATAGCGCTAACTTGAGGTGCTCAGTGGCAGGCGCCATCGGTACGTTGATTGCCCATTATAACGTACTGTACAGTAGTATTGCGTCTAAAAATCAAAATGACCTTTAATCGGTTTAATGAGCCTGAGCATTGCACCATTGCCGCACGCACCGCTGCCAGTAGTCTAAGTTGAAAACTGAGTAAATCAGTACGTTTATGTAATTAATGTGTTGATGTAATTAAAAGTACCCAATATTAGAAGACATAAACAAGCAGATTTACTATCGTTGTTAATGCTAAAACTTCTTAAATTAACCTTTAGTAATGGTCTTAGTGAATAATAAAATTCAATCATTAACAAGGCGACAAACAATGTTGAGATGTTAAAACGGTTTTTAAAGCATTTTCTATAAATACGCTCCAAATGAGAATTAAAAGCCAACTTATGATTAGTTACGCTACGAATACTTTGGGAGCGAGATCTTGTAGGTACATGAAAAAGCAGAAATACGTGACTGAACTTTTGTGATATCAAGGCATGTGTTTTTGTGAAGGTCAACAAGATTATCACGTGTACTCCTTGCATTAGAACAAAACAAACATTTATAAGATTTTTTACAAAAACTAATAAGTTGAAAGAATCAGTGAGTAAAACAAAATAAACCGAAATATATAAATAGTTTTTTAAACGAAACAGTTTAACTTTTGCATTAAAAATTATGAAAAATGTTACGAACGCTTTTATATATTTAATTTGGCTACAATGCTGAAAATAAGAAATAAAAATAAAAAAAAAAACTTGTAGCTACTGCCAGGGGCTTCAGCGTGGACAAGCACCAACGTTATTTGCGCCAAAAACACGCAAAAAATCATTTTCACATCTGATACGATGACGTTGAGCGTCAGGAGTTGCGTGTTCACGAACATATATTTTGCCATCAGCGGTCCAGGTAAAAGGCCAGCTGAACTGCTTTGCCAGCTCACGTGCCTTCCTAAACAAGTGTCTGTTAACACGCGTGAGTCTTTCATTGACGTAGAATCGTCGTGGAGGTCCTGGCAGCCCGGTACCTTCGGTAGTTGCACCGCGGCGGACACGAGCGGCACGCAACAACTGGTCTCGAATGGAGCGACGTGCGAAGCGGATCACCAAGGGGCGAGGATTGGCTTTAGTGCTAGAGGCTGACTGTAATGAGTCGAGCAAAGGTCCTACTCGTCTACAGCTCACTAGATCTTCCTCTCTTAGTGTTACACCAAGTTTGTTACCCAACGTGAGAGTGATGTGTATAGGGTTTTCAACTTTTTCTTCCGGAATGCAAGATATCTCAATATCATTCGATAACAGGTCTTGGTCCCTATCATTCAACTCATTTTTTAATTGTTGAATAGAATCTACTACGGCGGCGTCAATGGATCTCGATAAGGAGAATTCAGTAAATTTAGTCTCTAGAGAGTCCACGCGCACTGACATTTCTGTAATAGAACCTTCGCAATTGTCCATCCTCAATTTCAGACTGTTAATAGTTTCGTTCAACAGACTTAATTGCCGTCGTGTAGCTGACATTTCATTTCTAAATTCTCGCATTTCCGTAACAAGGAGATGGATATCAGAGAGTTGAAATGATTCCGATGACCTCACACTGGCATCCGGTTTGTGAGGTGATGTGTCTGCACTGTGTACCGGCGGGCTTACCAGTGCTGCTCCACGTCGAATTGTCACCCCCGCGGCGGGGTGGACCGGTGTGTTCGCGTTATCGTTTTTTGGCTGCCTGTTGACGCAGGTCGCACATTTCCATGTCTTTTTCTTCTCAGCTGTCATTAAATTCTTAAACCTTTGCTCAGGTACATTGGTACACGTGAGGTCATAATTTTGTTTGCACGTAGAACAGGTCAGTAATGGCTTGTTCTCAATAATTTTTAAACATCCGGCACAAGAAAAGCCTTTTGTTGACATATTTATACGTTTGGCAAATATCTCCCTTTCGCTTTTTTGCTCTTTATTCAATGCTTTATAAAAAGTGTTACAGTGATCGGATTTAGTTCAAATATGCGCCGTTTTGTTCGATAATCTGTTTCCATCTAGACGGCAACTTCATAATACCTCCCTCGTAGAAGCCCCCCTCCTTATTTGCGAAGAACTCGGACAGCCACTTTTCACAAGCCTCTTTTGAGTTCAACTTTACACCACCAAGGGCGTTCACCATGGACAGGAACAGGTGGTAATCACTTGGCGCTATGTCCGGGCTATATGGTGGATGCGATAAAACCTGCCATCCGAGCTCCCGTAGCTTCTGACGAGTCATCAACGAAGTGTGTGGTCTGGCGTTGTCCTGGTGGAACACTACACCCTTCCTGTTGGCCAATTCTGGACGCTTCTGGTCGATCGCCTGCTTCAAGCGGTCCAGTTGTTCGCAGTAGATGGTAGAATTAAGCGTCTGGCCATATGGGAGCAGCTCATAGTGGATGATTCCCTTCCAATCCCACCAAACACACAGCAAAACGATTCACCGGCCATCGACCACGACCGTTTTCGCTTGATATTGTCGTATGTGATCCATTTTTGGTCGCCAGTCACCATCCACTTCAAGAATGGGTCGAGTTCGTTCCGTTTCAGCAGCATATCGCAGGCGTTGATTCGGTCCAGAAGGTTTTTTTGCGTCAAATCATGCGGCACCCAAACATCAAGCTTTTTTTTGTATCCAGGCTTCTGCGGATGGTTTAAAATGGTTTGGTGACTAACTCCCATCTCCTGGGCGATGTCACGAGATGCCACATGCCGGTCTAACTCGATGTAGTCCATGATTTGATCGGTATTTGTCGTCACAGGTCTTCCGCCGGCTGGCTTATCCATGGTGTCGTTTTCACCGGCTCTGAATCGTCGAAACCATTCCTCCGCGGTTCGAAGTGATAGAGTACCATCCCCCAAAACACCATTAATCTCACGGAACGTTTCTCTAGCGGATTTGCCTTTAACGAAGGAAAACTTTAAAAAAGCGCGAATTTCGGCGTTAGTGAACTATATGTTTACACGTCTATAACTGTTGAACGCAATATCCAAACTAATTATGCAAAGCGTCGTTTTGTAGGTTATGTCAAGACCTTTCAAATTATGTATAGTATTGCCAGATACGAGCTCTGTAGCGCTTTGTACATAGCCGCGAAATTAAAAAGACAAAAAGGCGGAAGGGAGATATTTGCCAAACTATTATTTTAATAAATATGTTACTTGCAATCGCACTATGAACACGGCACAAATTATAAGTTTACCGCAAGCGACAACTACCGCCTTGGCTGCGCCGACGGACGCGGGCACTGTGCGGGTATATGAATAAACGTTATACAGTTTCGGTCAAAACTTCACAATAATGGCACAAATTTACAAACTTTTACGTATATATAATAATAATTGTAATATATAAAATAACTAATTGTGAAGATCCTTTATAGAATTGGGGGCAAGGAACACTTTTTTAACAATTATTTAACAGAGCGAAAAAATACGCTTGTTACTACTCGGCCGACCGCGCCGCGACTAGCAAAGATTTTATTTAGATCATTGATAAGCAACCTGTATTAGTTAAATAGGAGACTCGTTACATAACCATTACTTCCGTTATCTTCTTCGCAGCTGTTACTTTTACTACCTTTAAGTTGTTTAAAATATTTCGTAGATTTAAATTGAAAGTTACTGTCGTCGGAACAGAACGAAATGAGCACAGCCGAAGTGATAACAGAGGAGACTCATCTCATCACCTCGATTACGAGAGTATTAACCCTAAGATGTTAGCTCTGCGGCCGTAGCAGGACATACATATAGTTATGCTATGGCAATAAAATCTTAGTGATAGTTACTTTCCCACCGCGACGGCCTACTTCTATTTTTAATTTCTAAATCATTACTTTCTAAGTCTATCAAGTTTACTATAATACTTATAAACGATTCTAAATTTCTTAACAGTATTCATTTTAAAGTTTGTTTATTATTTACAAAAACACCTTCACGTGTTTCCGTATAACAGTGCGAAATAAAAATGGATTACCATTCTTATGAGTTTGAATATCTAAAAGTCTTCGACAAAGTCCGTGAGCACCCTCGGAGTGCCCTCAGCGCACCTTCAGAGGGTCCTCTGCGCGCTCTGTGAGCCCCCTCAGAGCGCCTCGAGAGCGCCTGGAGAGCGCCTGCTCGCCTCGACAGTGCTTGGACTCAAGGAGCACCCTTGCTGGGAGACGTTTTTCTATGAACTGTGAAACGCGAACTGAATTATACGAAATCAAGACAATGCGGGACTCTTGTATTTATAGAAACTGGAGGTGGAACGCCTGGAATGATATCGAAGCGATCCGGTGCCACCGCGAACATCGATTACCGGAAATGAATCGGCTACGGCCACGACTGTCGGGTCCACCAGGGGTGCACTTCACCATAACACCTCGATGCCCGACGATATTGTGGCACGGAACCTAAGTGGAGCACGCTCATGAATTATATTCTAGGTGACAGTTCATCGTTTACAACCATTTAATTATATGAGATAAGAGTCGCGGCGGTTGCACGGATTTGCAAATGTGAACCATCCATCGTATGGTGGCTACCTCCTGCTGCTGCTTCCAACGGCAGTCAGCTGTCCCGTATAAATAACCATTACATTGAGACGCCTCGGTAATCGCAGGGCGATTAATGGGATGCGGGGAATGCGGGGGCAATCTGTTTGAATAGCACAGGAGTAGATTTACTCTCTAAATCTCTGCTGGGCTTCTCTCTCTTCTCTCTAAATACCGCGTTGTGCGCGCGTTCTCAAGTCCTACGCGGACCGAAACTAGAAGAGGAGCAGCGCTACCGCAAACTGAACCGGACGCCTGGGTACAGCCAGCAATCGCCCGGCGACTCACCGACCCGTTCTACTCGATTTTTTATTTCATAAAGCGACTAGACGAACGAGCCATTCACCTGAGGATAAGTGTTACGTCTGCTCGTAACGTGGCAATAATTAGAATAACATATGTTGCATTATCATGTGCTCGACGCCTTGAGACATAAGATGTTATATCGTTACTTTTTTTTTTTTTTCTCGGGGGAAAATCTTAAAAGATACCTTGCTTCTGGGGGAAGACAAGGTTATGTGGGGCTTCTACCCACTAAAACCCCCTCGGTGGTCTCCCTCAGTGCATTAGGAGAGGCTCCGGGATCTCCTACGGAAAGCATCGGTGCCCCCCTGCACTCTCTCTAAAACATTCCACGGAAGGGCAAAACCCTCCTAGACTCCACGCTTTGCTACGGCAAATACAAGACCACAATGTATTTGCCGTCCTCCTAAGGCTCGCTTATTAAGCTCTGAGGGCCCCCAGCCTCAAAGCCCACGAAACCGAGGACGTCCTCGTCTATGAACGGAGTCGGCCTTCTCCCGACTTCGCTCGGCGGACTCCTTCTGCATCATAACGGTTTCACAGAAGGAAACCAACGCTATCCACCCATTTTTCTTTGCCAGTGCAGTTGCTATCGCTACTGGCAAAGAAAGGTCAGGCCCGATTTTGTGGATCAGAGTTTGCCATTCAGACTCTCACGTAGGGCATTCTGCGAGCGTATGCTGAGCGGAATCCAGCTCTCCACCACAATGGTGGCATTGCGTGGTTGGTTCACGTCCAATTCTTTTCAGGTACTCACCGAAACACCCGCGTCCCGTGAGTACCTGAGTCAGCCTGAAGGTGACATGCGCCACTCCACCCGATCTAAGCCAGGTTTGGCAGAAGAACGCTTACTATACGTTACCGTGAGTTCCGCGGCTCTGCAAGCCTCTCTCTCCACACCTTCAAAGCGCAGCGGCACTCATGCCTGTGCACTTACACTACATCCAGGGGTTCGGCTTCTTCTCGATGAGAACGTAGACGTGTATAAATCCGTGCGTCCCTTTCCGCCAGAATGTCCAGAGGTGGAAACCAGGCTAGGATTGTGGCCGCCTCAAAAGATATCGTTGGATATCCCTGTGCGATACGAATGGCTATTTTTCGCTGCAGACTGTTGACTTTAGCCCGACAACGTCGGCTGCCCGTCAACCGATCTGACCGAACCGGAGCGCCGTAGTGAGCCATCGATCGCACAACCCCCGAATAGAGGCGGCGGACTCCTTCCCAGGGACCTCCAAGATTGGGCAGCAGTCTATGCAGAGCACCTACTACCTTCTCAACCCTAGGGATCAGGCGGTTGAAGTGTTCCTCGAACCTCCATCGACTGTCTAGAGTGAGACCGAGATATTTCATTATCGATCCCACCTCAACAGGCACGTCACTTACGCGTACCGAAAAGCTGGGAAGTTCCCTTGTTTTAGAGAGCTTGTGAAACCATATCGCCTCGGACTTATGAGATGCTATCCGGAGACCCAGCTCTTGGATTTTGTCCACAACGCAAGCCACTCCAATTTCGGCAAGTCGGCTGGTGTCCTCGAAACTGTCTCCATTGGCCAATACTAATGTGTCATCCGCGTAACATACAACACATACTCCAGCGGGGATATCGACTCTAAGGACGGCGTCATATGCAATGTTCCACAATAGAGGGCCCAACACAGAACCCTGTGGAACTCCGCAATTTACCTCTCTCCTATGAAATATGGGATCCTGACCCACATATTGGACGCATCTGTCTTTTAAGTAGGACCCGACAATACGCTGTAAGTAGGGAGGCATGCGATGGTACGCCAGAGCTTCCCATATTACTCTCCATGGTAGTGAGTAAAACGCGTTCACTACATCAAGGCTAACTGCCAATGCCACACCGCCTTGACCCACTGTTCGTTGCGACTGTTCCCGAATGCGGAGGATCGCATCCATGGTTGAGCGCGCTCTTCGGAAACCCGACTGGCCATCCGACAGATCGGGGCCTTCTTGGTGGAGATGCAGATTGATGCGATCGGCAACTATTCTTTAAAACAATTTACCGGCCTCATCCAACAGGCATATGGGTCGGAATGCAGAAGGAGTGTCCGCGGTCCTACCATCTTTCTTTAACAGCACCATCCGTGCTTCCTTCCAGCCCTGAGGGAATAGGCCAGCACTGAAGCAGCAGGTAAACAGGTTCCTCAGTCTATCTCCTAGTCCGGCGGCTATTGCTAGTACCCATGCGTGTCCGGGAGTTCCGCCAGAACCTGGTGCAGTATTCCGGTCTTTGAGACGCTTTATGGCTCGTCCTAACTCTTCGTTGGTCACACCCTATTCGTCGGACCAGACGAGCTGATTCGACGACTCCGTAGAAGGTGGTACTGGGTATTGTTGACTCCTTGGGAAGAGAGTGTCCATCACTGTTTCCATAAATAAAGGATCCAAGGTCTCTGTTAGTGGAGGAATCCAAGGTCTGAGTTTGCCCAATACCATCTTGTATGGGCGTCCCCACGGGTCTCTCTCCAGTTCCTCGAGCAGTTCGTTCCAAGCCCGAGATCTAGCTGATTTAATAGCCAGTTGGAGCGATTTAGTAGCGTCTCTGTACATCCTGTAGGCACGAGTCGTTTCGTCCACTGTGGCTCGTCGTCTCCTTCGGGTTCTTGTGTACTGACGTCGAGCGCGCAAGCAAACCTCGCGCAGTTGCGCTATAGCTGGCGACCACCAGTAAACCGCCTTCGACTTAATAAGCTTTGTTCGAGGCAATGAGACATCGCAAATATATGTCATCGATTCCCGAAACTAAGTCGCTCCACTTACAGAATCGGACAACATTCTTTCGGCTATGCTTTCTGGCCAGGCCATGACGATGGTTGTTGCTTCGAGCATATCTGCATCGAGTCTCTTGAGGGACCACCACCGCGGTAGGCTGCTGCTGTGGTTGCGAGCAGCATGATCTGAGGAGCCAAGCGTTAAATTAATCAAAATATAGCGGTGATCAGAAAGTGTGACCGCTTCCTCCGCTACTCTCCAACCTGTCACCATGCGCAAAGCAGAAGAGGTTGCCCATGATAGATCAACGATCGACTCTCCCTCCCATCGCACACAAGTACTGACGGATCCATGGTTTAGGAGCCGAAGGTTAAGCCCAACTGCCCACATTTGCAAAGTCTCTCCCCGTGCTGTTCCGAGAGGATCCCCACACTTTGGAGTATCCATTGAAATCACCCAGAACAAGAACCGGACGTGGCTGATATCTGCGAATGCATTTGCCTACAGAGTCCAAGTACACCTCGTAGGCGGCGCGTGTGCAGTTGGGAGAGACATAGCAGCCCACAACTGCAAGAGGCCCCCATTCGACAGCAACAAAACCTTGCCCGCTAAAAATTGAAGAACAGGGTCTGTTCCCCGTATTCCCATTCCAATAGATAGCGACCTTGCCATCTTCGCTACCAAACCAGCGAGGATGGTCTGGTACACGGTAAGGTTCGGCCTTTACGGTCAAAGCTACCGACCACTCCGCAAGGTGTTGCAGTAGCAGGTCCTGCGCCCCGCGGCAGTGATCCAGGTAAGCTTGGAGTATCTTTATCCCTCGAGCGAAGGTGATACTTCCATATCATCCTCTGCACTTGGGGTGGCTCAGAAGCAGGAGCCTGCTTTCTCCCTGTTCCTGTTCTCCTCCGTTTAGGTGCACATGCCTTAGCTCCCAGTCGGTGATTAGGTGTGCGTCCGAAATTCACGCACAGTGGACATTTCTTTTTTTTTTTTAGACAAAGGGCTATTTTTATTATAATTAGCGAGCAGTTTTCAATCGTTTTACTAGGGCACATTACTCAGATGTTGTCATATCTAATTTCAGGACCGCCAGGACCTCCGGGGAAACGTGGCAAGAAGGGGAAGAAAGGCGACACTGGCGAACCTGGCCCTCCGGTGAGTGACGTCCTTATCGCCGCGTAGCACTCACACATTGCACCCGCCGCTCCGTCGAGGCGGCACCCCCGCGCGACTGTAGCTGGCCGGGTGTGGGCCGCGTGTGGACCGGATGTGGGCTAGGAGTGGATCGGACGCGACTCGCGGGTCGTATACACGATGAGAATCAATTCATTAATCAGTGCTGCACAA
Organism: Troides aeacus; assembly: GCA_033220335.2. NCBI lineage: Eukaryota > Metazoa > Arthropoda > Insecta > Lepidoptera > Papilionidae > Troides > Troides aeacus. The sequence continues at coordinate 12,159,446 of CM067280.1, forward strand.
AACTAAACAATTGTAGAAAAATGTAAAAAACATGTTCTGATTCCGGCGCGGAGCCGGTGCACGCGCGCACTCTGTATTTATTAAATATTATTGTCATACAAAATTAATATTTTGGAAGAAAAAAATTGAATTGTGATGAGTACGAGGTGACGCTGAACACCAAGCGAGCCGCGCGGTGGCGCGGGAGCAGCGCTCCCTGCGCTCCCTGCGCACCAGCGCACCGGCCCGCCGGCGGACTGCAGCTCCTCCCGCATCTCCAGCACCTTACTCCGTACACACGGACACACGGTCACACGCACGCACGGACACACGACGCGGTTGACGCTTTCCCTAAATTTGTTTCGTTATGTTTTAGTTTCATTCATTTATTTCCAGGGTTTAATGGGTGCTCCAGGGAAGAACGGATTTCCGGTACCTATTTTAAGTTAATTTTGTTCTGTTCTACTTGTTCACGTTCACGTTCATTTTCATTTTTATTATTTCTTTTCAAATCTCATCCACCACTTCGTCACTGGAAGTATGTCTACTGCGTGTCCACTCTTGCGTGTGATAGTGCACCTGCCGGTCGCACCGGTCGCACCGGGCGCCGGCTGCCTCGACCGGCCACTCCTTGTTGTGTTTCCTGGAGTTCAGTTCATGAGCGTTAAAGCGATGTTCCCTTTTCCCTTCTCGTACTGTGCCGCTGGCTTCGCGGCGAGGGTCGCTTCAGACAGATGGCTACTGTACGCCCGTGTGACGTTTCAGGGGAGCAAAGGGGCGAAAGGCGAGCGTGGCTTTATGGTAAGAGCCTTCCCGTAGCGATCCGTAGCAGCGCCCCGTAGCGTCCCCTAACGCCCCGTAGCGACCCGTAGCTAGCTGAGTCTAACCGCACCACTAACTCCACCAAATCCTGTTCTCGTTTCTCTTTCAACAGTATACAAATCTTTCACTGTGGTTTAAATATATGTCGCCTGAACATCCCCCAAGCGCTGCAGCAGCTCGCCCGAGTCGACTCTTCCATTCACGAGTCAATCTAAAAAGCAAGACATTTGTGCCAACTTTTACAAGAACATAACACGCTTTTCACGTTGAGCCCCCGGGGGCGCGCCGCAGCAGTGCAGGTGGCACGCGGTGCAGGCTCTGGATCATCGACAATCCAGTAGTTGGTGCGCGCGGTGGTGGTGCACGCAACCCGCCCCACCGGTCCGCGAATGTGACATGCCCACGGGAAAGGTCTGTAACTGACGATGCATGATCGACCTGCTCTTCCAGTAACGTCTATATCCGAACTCTTCGCAGGAATCTGACGCTTCATCCATACTTCTTCCTGTTTCTTATTGGTGTAGTAGTGGAGAATGAGACTAAAGTGATTCGAATGTATCGCATGACTTCCCAAAGTGAGAATGGCGTTTTTACAATTAACGGACTGTTTGCAGGGGCCGATCGGGCTGGACGGGCCCAAGGGAGACCCGGTAAGTCCAAACTTACTAATTCAATATTTCGACGTTGAACTTGTTATTGCAAAATAATAAACACTAACGATTTTAATGGAAGTACTCTTATATGACGCAGTGTATAGTTAGTCGGCCGGCGCGGACCTCCAGCGGCGAGGTCCCGCGGTCGCGCCCGGGCCCAAGACACGCAGCACCGTGCAGCGGACACAGTTCTATTGTTACGGTGCATTGAAGCAATTGCATAAAAGATTAATTACATTTTATACTATTTCAGGGTCGACCGGGAGACAAAGGACAAAAAGGTGAATTGGGCAATCCAGGATTCGACGTGTTCGCTGCAGTAAAGGTGCGTTCCCTTCCGGCCGCGCAACATCAGCTCCTGCGCAAAAACATCAACAGAACGATAAAATCGCTAAAGTTTTAGAATAATTTACACGATACCCGCGCCCGTGGGCGAGCCGACACTTCCGGGGTGTGTCTGTACTCTCCCCGAGCAGAGGGGAAGGACTGCCGGCGGGGTTTTCTCATATGTCTTGGACTCCTTCCGCACCGGTCCACTGCTGCACCAACAAAAGGTCGCAAACAAACGTCTGAGAGTGTGTTCCCGTCGAGAATGAGAGCGTGTTAGTTTAAAATGGAAGTGAACGTTGTAGCGCGTGTTCCGCGGGCGGACGGTGACCGCTCGCGGTGGTCACCGCCGGGGCGCCGCATTAAACTGTGTCGCTGCGTTTGCAGGGCGTGAAGCGGTCGGTGGACAGCTATAAGATGAGTCCGTACACCACCGCGGAGATCATAGCCGTGAAGGTACCGCCGGGGGCCCGACGCACTTTTGGTGCGCTTCCGGGCCACCTTCAATATTCACAGAGTTCACGCTGTGCCGCTGGTTTACATTGCGCATCGCTTTTAGTGTTCTTTTTGTTTGTTGTAAAGTTTGCGTTAAGTACACGATGCTTTTTAGTAAGTCGGCGCATGCAGTGTGCAGTGCACAGCGCTGGTGCAGTGCACAGCAATGGCTGCAGTGCACAGCGCTGCTGCAGTGCACGCGGCGTGCTTGTGTTCGTAGTTGCAACGTTACGCGCCGCCTGTACCGGGCTCGTGTTTGTCTGTCCGCTTTACCTGTCTGTCGTGTATTGTGTATCTGTGTGAGTGCGTGCGCGCGTGTGCGCGTGCGTGCTGCACATGCACTGATGTGGTATGCTTGCGTAGGGCCTGCAGGCGGCCGGACACAACGTCTCCGCGCACTCCATCATACAACTCAAGGTGAGCTAACACTTAGTGCTTTAGTCGCTTAGTGCCGCTGTATTTAAAACTTTACGTGTAGATATTCGTTATCATTGACCTTTTTAAAACCTGTTCGTGCATGGGTACGGGCCTATGCGGCGCACGCCCCGCGCTCCACTCGCATGCTGGAGAAGCGCTGGACGAGTGTAAATACATTAGTATATGGATTACATGAACTGCTGCACGCGCCTATCAATTCACTGAAGGTGCGCTGCGAACTTCAAATACAAAGTAAAATAAACATAATTTTTACAAAGTTCAGACCATTGGTGCTCTGTCTCCGCCACCTGGAGCACTACAGGCAGCGCGACCGATCCTTACCGGTAGTGACGCGTTTACTTCATTTCCTGGTACAGAGATATCCGACAGGGTGACGTGATAGGTGATTACTCAGTGAAGCAATACAATTCCGTTGAAAGACAAGAGCAGCTACTCCAACAACAAGTTTATTATGAGTAAGGATTAGTCGTAGTCTAGTGATGCCATTGCAGCCGCCTACGTAGTGCACTGCAACCCAGTAACCAGGCGCCGCCCGTTGCGCCGGGATGCGCCGGGTTGCGCCGGAGCAGCGCAGCGAGAAGCGGCTCCAGCAACGTTATCGGCTCGATCGCTGAACCGGCACGGGTTCATAACCGGCTCCCTTCATCCGGGAACTCCTCACCGTTCTGGGCCGACATTACATAAGATCTTACAAAATGTATTATTGATTGTAAACTGGATGAATAATGCAATAATAACAGAGTTCTACTGAAACATGTTTTCAGGGTGAACCAGGAGAGCCAGGACCGCCTGGCCCGGCGGGCGCTGCTGGTGCAAGCGGGGCCGCGGGCGGCGAGGGGCGAGCCGGCCCTCCCGGGGCACCAGGTCCTCCTGGCCCCGTAGGTGCGCACGGCGATCCCGGTCCGCAGGGCCCGCCCGGCCCGCAGGGTCCGATGGGGCATAAGGTAACAACCACGCTAATTTCCTTCTTGACCCTGCAATATTAACATTTTTACAGAATATAAATGGCGTATAAAAAAAATTAACCGGTTGGAGTGATTTTAAGTTTTAATGGTGGCAGGTCTCTGTTGCCGGAGGTGGGTGCCGTCTAGGTGGGTACCACCGCAGCGCCTGTTGCAGCAGACTAAGAGTACTGGGCAAACATTACTTTGTCCCGGATTGAAAGGCGCTTTAGCTAGTGAAATAACTGAGGTAACGAGACCTAACATCTTACGTCTCAAGTTGACAACCGCAATATGGTGCTACGTGTATGGGCAGGCGTATCACTTACCATCAGGTGAACATCCCGCTTGTCTTGTCGCTTATTTGAATAAAAAAAGTGATTATTACCGGCTACTCTTCACCGCGGAGGGAGGAGGCGCGCGAGTGCTTGTGCTTTACAGAGACATCCCACCAGGTTTAGGATACGGTGATTGTTACAATGATACGGTGCAAAAGAGACGCTGGGACAGCTCGGTAGTTGCAGCAACAGCATCAGGTACCACCAGTAGGACATTACATTTTATCCATAACAATATTAAAAGAGAACATGTGCGTGCACTCCAGGGCGACAAAGGCGACAAGGGCGAGCGCGGCTACACGACTACGTTGAAGGGCGACGCGTTCCCGACCGGCATCATCGAGGGCCCGCCCGGCCCCCCCGGCCCGCCCGGTGAGTGCCCCGACGACTCCGACTCGCTTCCGCCTAACTACCCACACGCGGCTCCGGCAGCTAACACGCACCGACCGCACCGGACGCACCGCGCGGGACTCCGACAACATACTTCACCGTCTCGCTACACCAGTCGCGTTCCTGATGTAAATGTATTGATATTTATACACTGTGGATGTGTTGTCGGAGCCGAAGCCGGAGCCGGAGCCCGCGCACTCCGCGCCGGTACATCCGGGCAGAGCCGCCACGTAGAGTAGAGCGTAGCGTTGTGCAACCAGTAGAGTGAGCCAGCCCGTCACCCTTGCCCCGGTGTTGACGTGCGTGCGTGTGCAGGTGCGCGCGCGCCTCTGTGGGTGAGTGGGTGAGTGAGTGAGCGGGTGAGTGGGTGAGTGGGTGCTGGTGAGTGGCGAGCTGAACCGGCGCTGTGTTGAAGGCTCGGAGGGCGCGCGCGGGGAGCGCGGCGCGGCGGGCGCGCCCGGCCCGCCCGGCGAGCGCGGCGCCCGGGGCAAGCGCGGCAAACGGGTACGCCAGCACGCTGCACCCCCGCACGCCCTGCACGCCCCGCACGTCCTGCACGCCTCGCACGTCCTGCACGTCCTGCACACCGCCACTACCTGCACCCTCGCTCCTGCCTGCTCTTCCAAACTTGCTTGCCACACGCCCGACACTGCCACGCCGTCAGCCTTTCATGCATATTGAACTTTTATCGTTTCTACTGTGTGTTTAGAGTACCGACAATTGGCTTTACGTTAAGATGTCGGACTTCCGGAAGTTTTGCGAAATATATTTAACGTAAGAGGCACCGGTGAGATCAGACAACGTGTACTCGGAGTGCACGGGTACGAGCGTACGAGGGAGAGGGACTTTCCCATTTCAAAATGTCTGTCAACAGTTTCGATGCTTATTTAAATTATCGCAACGTTCGTTTATTAGAGTACTCGCAACCGTGGAGCATGCATGAAGACGCTCATGAAAGTGGAGGGAGCGAGAGAGCTGGTCTCTGCCTACCCCATTGGGAACGAGGTCTGATATATATGTATGTATGTTAAACTATCGCGCCTCATCGAAAAATGGAGCTGCTCCGCCGATTTCTCACGCGATAATTTTTCGATATCAAATGTCGCCTGAAACCGGATGGATCATATCATGGACATCAAGTAGCATTGTACGATGAGGAACCTTGTAAAGTAACCGTGTATCGCTGGTTCGATAAATTTTGCCGCGATCGAGTAACGTTGAGGGATACGGAAAGAAGTGGTCACCGTTTGACGATTGTTACGGAATAAAACGTGAGGGCATTGAGAAATTTCTTTAAAATAAATAGAAGAACTACATATCAAGGGTACAGCACATGCTGCGGATCGAATCGGGAGGTCAAACTTTCGTGTGAGAAGGTTAGTTTTGCGGGACCTCTGCTATGCTCAGAAGCATGGCCGCGTTAAATGTGTTGTGATGTGTGCGTGTGTGTGTGTGTGTGCGTGGGTGTGTGCGTGTATGAGTGTGTTTGCGCGTGTGTTTGTGTGTGTGTTTGTGTGTGTGTGTGCCGTGACATAATCAATAAATTTGAAGCAGGCTTGTCTCGGCGTGTTCAGGACACCGTCACAGATGGGTACTTGGTTTTAGTACCTCTACACCAAATGGTATACTACCATACGATTGCAAAGGTTTTTGCCGGTGTGAGCAATGAGCGACCGAACACGAGGCCGAGGGGGTGCCTGCTCCTCCTCACCGCGGCACCACCAGCCCGTGCCCGCACACACATCCGGAACAATCTCCTGTATTGAATTGAAGTCCGTCGTTTGTTTGGCTGACTACCCAGGTGAAGCGAGGTCTACCCTCCTCACAGTTCTTACTTAGCCCCGTGAAACTGCTTTATAGTACCTAAAATGAAAAAATCAGCTTAAAGGGACATAGTTATCGTCGCCGAAAGATGCGCCTTCAGCATTCGGGAAGGCTGCAGAAGAGTGTGTGCGTGTGTGCGTGTGTGCGTGTGTGAGAGGACCTGAAAAAGAGCTTTGAAAATTGGTTCAGATATGAAACTTATTATGAATGCTAGTGAACATTTATTATACTTGAAAAGATTCAATTAGGAAAAGTTACCATCAGAACTTTGTATTTGATTTTTGCCAAGTGCCCTGCGTACAGCTGTTCCGTACGCGGCGCACGCGGCGCACGCGGCGCACGGTGCACCTGGCCATGCTTCTATAATATAAAGGCATCCCAACATTTTACGGGAAAAGAGCAGACAACGGAGATTGGCAGCTTCCATTCTGTAAAGTACTAAACTATTAATAAGAGTAAGAATGTAGTTGCAAACATTACATAATATTATATATCTACGAACAAACGTTGATGCTCGTGTGGACGCAACGGAGCCCACTCTCGTATAGTTTCGTAATTTGTTTGCGAAAACACGAATATAATACATTTTGCGTGAAGCATCGCTGCATGGAGCATGAAGCACGGGGCGTGGTGCACGCTGCACGCTGCACGCTGCATGGTACTGGAGGCCTGGTACAGATTTGTTCAGTAGACAGTTTGCGGCAGTGGTACAAACGACAACTAACGCGATAGCTCGGCGGACACGCTTACACTACGCTAACTACCGACACCCGCTCCCGCCCACCCCCGTCCGCCGACTACCGCCTGCCGTCCGCCGTCGCCGTCTGCCGCCGTCCGTCGCCGTCCGTCGCCGTCCACCGCCGTCCGCCGCCGTCCGTCGCCACTTTGCGACTCAGGTAAATACAATACTTGCTTTACACTGTCTCCGCTCTCCGCTTTCCGCTCTGCGCGCGCTCTCTTACCTACGATGCGTCACGTCCCGGAAGTGAAGTTCCACGCGACGCCGGCCGATAATTGAATGAATTCATTTTGTATATGAATCTGTGTTGCGAGAGGACGTGCGGCGGCCGCTCGCGCGGGCGCTGGAGCACCAGCGCAGCGGCACCCCATCCATGCATTGGTTTTTTTCGTCAACATTCCTATTTTCCAGGTTTAACGAGTTTCTCTGTTCATGGCTTATAATTGGCATCTTTATTAGATAATAGACTGGATTCGGAACTAAAGGCACTTCCTTAGGGCAGTCTCTGAATATAGAAGTGAAGTTGGTGACCGTGTACGGTGCGGCGATGTTGCAGGCGCGGCGGGTGCTACTGGCGCGGCGGGCGCAGCGGGCGAGGCGGGGCCACGGGGCCCGCCCGGCACCGACGGCCGGCCTGGGGCGACAGGCCCACCTGGGCCTCCCGGGAAGCCTGTTAGTACCAATAATTTACGACACAATTTGATTTATGGTATGATATCCCCATGTAAATTAAATTGACTTGTGGAAATGACGACGGCGGCGCATTCAGCTGCGCCCTTCGCCCCGCTCCGTTATCATGTGAAACCTTTAAAGATATACAACGAGCGATAGACACAAGCCCGCCATCAACTCAATGTTTCCGGTCGCAGGGTGAGATGGGGCCGAAGGGAGACAAAGGCGACTACGGCGACATAGGCTCGCCCGGCATGCTGGGCGCGCCCGGGCTACCTGGCCCGCCCGGCTATCCCGGTCTCAAGGGTGACAAGGGTGACAAGGGCGACTCGGTGAGTACTGACGTGTAAGCAATCGCACACAAACACAATTTGAACAATGGCGTAAAGAAAGGCGCTCCGCGGTGCCCGTGTTGCGTGTTCGACCATTGCGTATTCACAAAACGCGTGCACAAGCGCCGCAGATCACATGCTTGTGGACCGTGCGCTGCATCGCACCATCTTTACATTAAGTACGTGTCACGTGTCACGTGTATGGTGCCGGTCGCACCGGGCGCACCGAGTACCCTCGCACTAATGTTTCGCTGTTGCACGGTGCGGCGGCGCGGGGCTCGCGGGGCTCGCGGCGCGGCACGGCGCGTGCGCGGCGGCTCTCCGCAGAAGTACCGGAAGCTGAGAAGAAGGCAGGTAACTATCTTCTCTCTCCCACACTAGGCACGCAGCTCGCGCTTCAGGAACAGCTCTGTTACGTTTGCCCGGCGCTTTGCCGGAACAAGTGGTATTTTAATTTCGGAAGACACTATGTCCAGACTCCAACATTCTATTAACACTTGAATTAATGCATAATTTTGATGGGACTGGTATCCTCATAGCCAATGTTGAACTTGCAGGGAGACGGAACAGGCTACGAGCTTTACGGACACGAAATGGTAAGTTGTCACCTGAATTTTGTTTATTTTCTACAATTTATACACCGCGGAGCAGTCGCGCAATGTTTACAACTAACAACGCTGTTGTTTATTAATTGTTGTACGCGAGAGCTGCCCCGGCGGCGGGCTGCTCGTGTCAGCGTGCTGCCTTGCTTGTTGGACGGTGACGTTGAGCTCGGTCATTGTTCTATGAGGTCTCTGTGCAGTTGCGGACAGCCAGCAGCCCGCTCCCCGGCTGCTGCTGGCCGGTGCTCGCGGTCTCCGGCGCCGCCAGAACCCACCTGTCGAAAACGCTCCGGCACCGTTTTATAATTGTGCACTTACTCACTCTTTCGGGTGTTTAGATCGTTGCTCTTTAATTTAATTGTATTTCCTTTCATCCGTCGTTTATACAAATAACATAATGTTTCTAAGAGTACTGATCGAGTGCATTCGTTGAGTTGACAAATAACCAATATTTAAAGAAGTGTGTAGAGTATGTGTGAGCGCGCGATGCCCGTGTGTGCAGATGATGGGGCCGCCGGGCGCGCCGGGTGTGCCTGGCTCGCCGGGCGTCGCGGGCCCGCCCGGCATCAAGGGCGACAAGGGCGAGCCGGGCGCGCGCGGCAATGCGGTGAGTGTCGCTGCGCCCCCTCCGCAACCTGCCAGGGAGGACGGCGGGCCACGGCTACCAACGTAATGTTTCTTGCCGCTGACTTCTTAACTCCATTATATTAATGGTGCAAGATCAATCAACATTGTCTCAATTCCCGAGGTAAAGGCGTGGTGCGGGGTATTCTTAGATGTTCATCAGTGTGACTGGTGCTCCTGGGGGAGCGTTCCGCCCGCCGTGCCCGCTTGCTGTATATTGTACTTTTATAATGTGGCTTGATACCCACTCAAGCTTCTGAGTTGCTGATGTCATGTGCTCTATACGATATACGGTATATATATTTTTTTTTAATTCCAGGGCGAACGAGGAGAAAAAGGAGACGCGGGTCCGATGGGGCTGCCGGTTAGTTTCTATGACTTGCAAGTGTGCGCAATCCGGTGCGCAGCGCATTGATAACAACTTTTCGTGTTTCTCTCACAACACCACTTGTGCGAAGTTTATTTCAAAGCGCCCCTCCTCGAAAAACTAATCCCCTCATCTCCACTCGTGTCCTAATCTAAGTTAACAAAGAATTCATTGTAAGTGACAATTTATTTTATAAATTAGTAATTAATGATTAACTTAAATATTAAATTCATTGCATGAAGGGACCCGTGGGGCTCCCGGGCGAGCCCGGCGAGCCGGGCGCCCAGGGCGCGCCGGGTACACCGGGCGAATCGGGCCCCCGGGTAAGTACGCTGCCTACTAACTGTAGTTTAGACCGACAGACCGGTTGGCATGTGCAGTATGAGTGTACTAACCCGGGTTGTGGTACAGGAGAATCGCTGGCCACCGCTGCTCTCGCGCACGTAGTCTACGCCCCCGTGCCTAAAGAGCACCCGGCACCAGGGCCCGCGCTGCGCTGCGCCGCGCCGTCCAGCCGCTCGCCGCCCTGTAAATTGTTGTAACGTTTGTAACTATTGACATTAAGTTATATATATATATATATATATATATATATGTATATATATATATATATATATATATATATATATATATATATATATATGTGTGTGTGTGTGTGTGCGTATTACTGTAAGATGTTACCAAATCTTAATTGTAAGTGTTGCAAATGTGTACATAGTGGATATTTTTTTTACTCGTAAGCTAAGGTACCGCCGCGCCGCACAGCGCCGCCGGAAAAAGTACATTCCTTATCCGGTCGAGAGGGGGCGCGTGCGGGCGCAGCCTCTACGGCGGTGCGGCAGCCTTTCTTTTCCTTGTGTACAGACTAGGCTCTATGACCTATGTAATTAAAATTTTCCTATTCTTAAATGATTGTGCCGACGGTAAGTTTAAGTAATTGTTCCGTAACGTTTAAATGGATAAGGTACGATATTTCCTATCAGAGACACTATTTTGAAATAAAACATTATTGTAAATATAAATATCGTTAAGGTCCGCTTGTGTTGTGTTTGTATGATCTAGAGCTGTGGAGCGCAGGCGCGGTGCAAACTAGACACGTCCACCCCTCCACCCTATGCGCCTGCGCCTGCGCCCCCCGCCCTCTTCGAATCTCTGCTCATACTGTTAAATATACTTATTAATTTAAATTTTATATCTAATATAAATGAAATGATCGATGTTACTAGTTAGTGATCATTTATAGTTAATATTGAGACGAATGTACAAAATTAATTCGATCGTAGATGTAAGCGACGAAATTGTCAAGGGTACGACGGCCGCCCAACCCCCCAACTCCCCAACCGCACAGCGACAGCTCTTTCTATATTCCTTTCCTTCTCTCTCTCGCTCTCCCTCTCGTTTCCACTCTATTGTAATTACTCTTATATGTATAGTACGTATTGTAATTAAGGATTAGTTTTTTATAAGAAGTAAAGTTGTCATTTGTACCATATAAAGTGATGAGAGCGTTAAATATTGTTGTTCACAGATTATTTTCAATAAAAATAAATAATTGCATGTCCTGCACACCCGTGTTTCTGTTCGAATCTTGTTCATTGCCTGAATATTCTTCTATTCTTCATCACTCATCATCAAACTATAGTGCTAGCGTGCGCATGAGATACACATGAGCGTCTGCGCACGTGCTTTAATCGCATTTGAATCGCCAGGGATTCGTACATGAAGCGGATGCCAATAAATGTACGGTTCGATCGGTTACGCTGTCCACTGTACTCACGGGGCTGCCTGCGCTTCTCGAGCACCCTGTGCTCTTTGTACCCCCGGTGCCCTTTGTGGCCACTCTGTTCCTAATGCTCACTCCGCTGACCATTGACATGTGTGTTGTTTCGCAGGGCCCGCCCGGACTCGACGGTATGAAGGTGAGTATCGATGTTTTAATAACTTTCTTGTGTTTGACACTAACGTATGTGTGTAGAGGCGAGCCTCCGCGCCGGACAGCACGCAGCGTACGTGTTCAGTTCTCACGAGGTCCATGTTTACTTGATTACTGAATTACTGATGGCTGAATAAGATAATATATTTGTAATGCGGTTCAGGGCTCGTGCACATGCGTATGAGCACGAGACCGCTGTAGCAGCTAGCGGGCATTGTGTAGACAGCGCGTGGCCTGTTGCAGGGGGCGCAGGGCGAGCCGGGCGCGAAGGGCGAGCGCGGCGACCCCGGGCTGCCCGTACGTGCGCCGTATCCGCTCCACTTGTCACAAACATTCACACATCAATAACAACAACAACTACACAATACACCGCACACAGCACACGCTTGTATTATATATTAACACTTCTCGTGTTCCCTTTTTAGTAAACTTTAACTTGTACTTCATTTTTCAGGGCACGGACGGCATCCCCGGTCAGGAGGTCGGTACTTTGGAGAATCATTATTAACTGATGTTGGAATCGATCTCTAGTAATTTTACGTTTTCGCTCTCTAGGGTCCGAAAGGTGATAAAGGCTACAAAGGAGAACCGGTAAGTGGAGCCCCGCTGTTTAAATAACTCGCTTGTGAGTGCATCGAGCCGGTCTGTCGCTAACCCGCGCCATCATCACGAGCTGCGCTGCACGAACTACTAACACTGTCCTGGAGGTTAACCGTCTTTACTAAATATATAGATGTACTACATGGACTGGATCCACTGCTTGCACTACGAAATCTGACTTACCTTTCGAGAAATTAGGTTTTCACCAGAAATAAACCTCAAAAAGGGCACATTCGAGGAAAACCTGAGTACATAGCCAGTGTACCATTTCGCACCGAAGGCGATGGGCACGGCGGCGTCCAGCCTTAGGATAATGTATGTTCGGTATGTCGCCACTGCTTCACTTTTGGAAGTACAGAGTTTTTAATGTGTTCAGGGTCCGGGCGGTAAGCGCGGTCGCAAAGGCGACAAGGGTGAGCGCGGTGAGCAAGGGGTGCCCGGTCTGGACGCGCCCTGCCCGCTCGGTCCGGACGGCCTGCCGCTGCCCGGCTGCGGCTGGCGCCCGACCAAGGTACACGCTCACACTGACTCAGCGACACCGGCCTTAACTGCACCGGGGAACCCTGCCATGTTACAACATCCTCGTAATTATAAATTTCATCGGTCCTAAATGTCGCGCAGTTGTCCCGGCGCCAACCTGCCCTCAACTCTGCAGCCCACGAGCAGAACTAACTCGTAGGTTAAATACTAACCTAATTCTCACTGTGTGGTCTAGTCGTTATCAAGATAAATTAATTTAATATTGTTATTGAGAAGTAATTATTGTTTAATTAGTAACCTGGCGCGGTTCCACGGTGGGTACTTTTTGCAACAACTGTCTGCGCTCCGTGCAGTAGATCGTGTAATAACAACCGTTTTGCTGACGTCCACCGCTTCCGCTCATTCACTCACACAGAACTATCGGATTCGAATGTAGAACTAACGGGCTGCAGTTACCTCGTGTGAACTAATCGGGGTGCATGCGGGCGCGCTGCGGGCGGTGTGGTACACGCAGGTGTGGGAGGCGCGCGAGGAGGGCCCAGCGGGCGGGAGGCGCGCGGGCGTGGAGGAGGAGGAGCCCGAGCCGGAGCCCGACGGCGAGGAATACGAGGCGCGCGAGGACGAGCTCGAGGCGACGCGAGACTACGACGACTACACGGACAACGCGCACCACGACCACCATCGCGACTGACATGCAGGTCCTGAATGTGTTTTGTGTTCTAACCACCGCATGTGCCTGAACCTGTTCGCGACACACGTACCTACCGCCCGCTGTTGCCCCTTATATCCTCTTGTACCTATTTTTACCTTACTTCCAATCCTTATATCCTCTTGTACCTATTTCTGCGAAGAGCCCTTTATACACCCCAACGCCATAGTCACGGCGGACTCACGCTGTGTTGACAAAAATACAGTAAGTACCTTCCTAACTGCCCCGTAAATATAAGGTTGTCAAATACCTCCCTTCCGCTTTTTTGCTCTTTATTCAATGCTTTTTTATATTATTTGCGAAGAACTCGGACAGTCACTTTTCACAAGCCTCTTTTGAGTTCAACTTTACACCACCAAGGGCGTTCACCATGGACAGGAACAGGTGGTAATCACTTGGCGCTATGTCCGGGCTATATGGTGGATGCGATAAAACCTCCCATCCGAGCTCCCGTAGCTTCTGACGAGTCATCAACGAAGTGTGTGGTCTGGCGTTGTCCTGGTGGAACACTACACCTTTCCTGTTGGCCAATTCTGGACGCTTCTGGTCGATCGCCTGCTTCAAGCGGTCCAGTTGTTCGCAGTAGATGGTAGAATTAAGCGTCTGGCCATATGGGAGCAGCTCATAGTGGATGATTCCCTTCCAATCCCACCAAACACACAGCAAAACCTTCCTGGCCGTCAATCCCGGCTTGGCCACTGTTTGGGACGATTCACCGGCCTTCGACCACGACCGTTTTCGCTTGATATTGTCGTATGTGATCCATTTTTGGTCGCCAGTCACCATCCGCTTCAAGAATGGGTCGAGTTCGTTCCGTTTCAGCAGCATATCGCAGGCGTTGATTCGGTCCAGAAGGTTTTTTTGCGTCAAATCATGCGGCACCCAAACATCAAGCTTTTTTTTGTATCCAGCCTTCTGCAGATGGTTTAAAATGGTTTGGTGACTAACTCCCATCTCCTGGGCGATGTCACGAGATGCCACATGCCGGTCTAACTCGATGTAGTCCATGATTTGATCGGTATTTGTCGTCACAGGTCTTCCGCCGGCTGGCTTATCCATGGTGTCGTTTTCACCGGCTCTGAATCGTCGAAACCATTCCTCCGCGGTTCGAAGTGATAGAGTACCATCCCCCAAAACACCATTAATCTCACGGAACGTTTCTCTAGCGGATTTGCCTTTAACGAAGGAAAACTTTAAAATAGCGCGAATTTCGGCGTTAGTGAACTATATGTTTATAGATAGATAGATAAATAGATAAATTAGTTTACACGTCTATAACTGTTGAACGCAATATCCAAACTAATTATGCATAGCGTCGTTTTGTAGGTTATGTCAAGACCTTTCAAATTATGTATATTGCCAGATACGAGCTCTGTAGCGCTTTGTACATAGCCGCGAAATTCAAAAGACAAAAAGGCGGAAGGGAGATATTTGACAACCCTATAGAGTTGCGACATGAGGAAAGGGGTGGTATAACGAAAAGTTGTGTCGCTTGTTGTCTTTCGTAATATCTCTGGCACAATTGTCATTGACGCCCTTCCTTCCGTTTTTCATAATGTGAAATGTTATCTTCGGCTCGGGAGGATTCCCTTTAGACCCGTTTACGCCGGAACTCCAACAGTGCGTACGCTGGCCTGCAAGTCGGAATACTTTCTGCGATACTATTTCTGTGTTTATTATTTCTATCTGCTGTAGGTACCAATGCTAGATTGCTAATTAATGCGCCGATGAGATTCAGTTTATTTAAAAAAATTTACCCCTTGCTTGGAAGCTATACGAAATTACTTATTTACTCCTCTGGTGCAGCGATTCAACATGAGTCTTGGCCTCCGATACAAGAGAACGAGATCGAAATTAGTCATGTTTTGTCATGTTTTAACTTTAACTGAATACTTGTCGACATCCATGCGGACTTACTATATACATTTACTAAACTTCGATTTACTAAACTTCTAAGAAATCTTGAGCCAGTTCTGTAGGAGGATAAAATATTGGTATGATCGATTCTACTATGTAGAAAGTTCATACCTTTAAAATAAACTCGGCATTAGATCACTTTACCGTCAAAAAAATTGTTGCTCCCTAAACTTTAGGCAACATTTATTAAAGCACTTGGAACATTTGTTGCCGAGGCGGAGCGCCATTTCTGTAAGATGTCGTACTTGTGTTCCCTCACCGGGTACCACATCCACAATTAAGTACATTAATAGTCCGGTACTAACAAGTACAGTTAAATCTTCATTGTTATGTTAACACTTGTCGAGATCCGCTGTAAACGTTCGCGCCCGCGTTCTAAACAAAACGTTTGTCCATAAAACATTTTAAATTCGAGATACAACAGACATGTCTTTTTTTTAAAGTTTGTATGTGTTAGTATATTTTAACAAAACAACTAAAAATTAATAACACAGTGACATATATTTATATACATGTCAATAAAGCTATTTGAAAGCTTGGCTTAGCTTATTAAATTAACCTAAGGGCAGGTTATTAACTTCTCCAAAGGCCGTCGTGTAAAAGTAGTAGAGTTATTAAGTCACCGAGCGCGCGCTGGCGGTCCAAATGTCGGCTCGGCCGTTTGTGTGAGACTGTGCCCGCAGGACGCCATGCTGCAGTGGGTGCGCCGGCGGCTGCAGCTGTCCGACGACGGCGACGTGCGCCCGTGAGCGGCGCCCTTTCGCTGCCGTCGCCCCCGCTCACGAGAATAAATCTTCCTTTAACCATCTATACCGTTACCTCTATGTATATAGTTCAATTCACACGTTTCAAACTTGTATGGTTATACACGGATCGTTGACAGACTATGATTTTAGTTTTAATTAGACTATGTATTTAGACTTTATTCTGAACTAACGCTACTTTTCTTCAATGTCAAACTATGTACTTTAAATGATTAATGTTTAATATATTGTAGAAACAAGTTTGTTGTATCAAAAGAACGTACAAATGCCAGACAAATACAAGTAATTAAAATGTAAATATACCATTTTGTACTGTTTAATTTAAGATTTTAGAAATTTAGATAACTTAAAAGTGAATAACTATTATCTGTACCTACTTTTAGCAATTGTACATATTGATCTTTTGAGCGCTAATTAAATAACGAAATAGTTCGTTTAAAATAATTTTTCTGATTGTGACAATCGCGCTGTAAATATTTTTGAATAAAAAAATATAAGGGTAATTAATCATAAAATTAAAAAAAGAAAGTGCCATAAAAAATTGTTTTATTTCGTCATCAGTCTGACGCGGATTGTAAGCATTGATTCAATCACAAAACTTTGATTCAAGATTCTTTGTCGCAATTAGTAGCGAGTCGTGCAACGCAAGTGGTACAAGTGTACGTGCCTGCTATCTAGTACAACATACACTTGTTCATTATATACTGTTATCAGTATTCATTTGCACTATATCGGCCAGTGAATTTGTAACAGATAAACTCGTAAAACAAAATTAAATACATAGGAAATATAAATATGATAAAAAAACAACTTGTATGGGCTAATAAGCTAAGGCTAGAAAATGTGTTATATTCTCCAAATCATGTTTTTTTAAATAAGTATTGATAAAACTTTGAAACCATTTGCACAAATCGTTTTATATTTTAGATTAAATATATAATTGGTAAAGAGATAATTGGTATGAATATTTTCTTAACTCGAATTTTGCTGCGACTCGCTCCATCGGAAAGAAGTGTGGAGTCCCGCCGAGTCGACAGGTGGCGGTGTAACCAATGCCAATTGTTGTGACAAAAAAAGCAGGACTGTAATTGTCGGAGAGGCACCTACAAAGAAAAAGAGTGAAATTTACTATGGAGTATAAGTAAAAATTATTGTAGAATAGATTGACACGGTGATTAATAAATATTAAATGTTGTTTCTTTGATGGCAGAGAAACATATTCTTTAATTCACCGTGTAATAATAATAGACCATTACATACATATATTTAAAAATATTAACCAAAAGAAAAAGTTTCTTATATACAACAATGAAATACTTTGTAATCGATTCGTGTCCAGCAATCGATACATCGCGTCGAGCGGCTGCGGCGGGCGCCCCCCAGGGTGGCCCGAACCCGTCCACACTTCATAGTAAACGTCATAAAGTGAAAATGTATGGGATCATATCCGATCTGGTAGCAACATCAAAATAACCACAGACTACTCAAATCCTACCACTGTCAAAAATGGTGATAGGCATTAATATCGATGTTCAATAAATAATGATGCGAATATTTACGATATTTTTGTCGATACCGAATGTAGGTAAGGATTGCACATTGAAATTGAAACTTGATTTTTTAAAAAGAAAAATAAAACAATGTTTTATTTTTCTTTTTAAAAAATCAAGTGTTTAATCAAATGTTTATTACTTGGTATAATTTTAATGAAATTTTAACGCTTACAAAAAATTTAACGTTTTTATCGGAAATGTTTAATTTTTATTTTACAATACAAACCAATATTTATTTAATTTTAAGCAAGGTACAATAAGTATACATGTAGAGATTTTCAACCTTATTTTATAATGTTAATTAAACCTAGTTCATAAGAACTAGGTTTTGAACATCGATGTGATAAATAAAAAACGATTCGTTTCTGTTTCCATTTGCAGAGTAAATTTTTAAGAACTGATTTTTATAATAGTAAAAAATAAAGTTGATAATCTCTACATGTACACTTTTTATGAACTCGAAACCCGAAGTTTACTTCTTTCTATAAGAAACAAATAAAAACTAATTATGTAATTATTTTGAAACACCATATAGTTGATTCCTTTTGTACGCCAAATTTTCTTCCTTTGAAACTTGATTTAGATTAATTATCTGGCACCTTGTGAAAAACCGTTTTTCAGTATAATGTCTTTCTTCGATACCACAAACTTCACAAGTACGATCAGTATCAGGCATGATTAAAATTTTGCAAAAGACGCAAAATAAATTAAACAACACAGTAATCAGTTTCCCAACAAAAAAACTTGAAATTAACAAACAAAAAAAAGACCAAACATGAGGAGTAAATTTCTTAGCAGCAAAAACTCAAATTAACACGAAAAAACAGCATAAGAGTCACCTTTCCAAAATAATTTTGTGTACGGAGTCTTTTCTCGAAAAATATCAACGTGAACATATAAGTGATGTTAAAAAATTTAAATGCACTTTAGTTTTTTAAATAACTCAATGTAATATTCATCAAAGCCAAATGAATAAACGATAAAACAAACAAAAAACAATAATCGGCATTTTGTTTAGTGTTTCCACAAGGAAATTTACATTTTCATCTATAGCTAGGTGCGTAATGCCAAACTCGTTAAGACGCTAGAGTGGCAGTAGCATTACAGAAATGCAAAAGAAACTATATTATTAATAAAAATAAGTAAAAAGAACGTACGGTTTGTTTTTAAATTTAATGTTCAGGTATTGATAAAAATGACTATTACTCTGTTAAACCAATTAGCTCGGTAACACTGTGTTGTGGTACAACTTCGGATCTCATCCCATAGAAAAACAATTTATATGGGAGATTCCACCCACTGTCCGCCCGTCACACCTCATCACCCCGCCTCACACCGCGCCACCCCGCCACCGCGCTTTATTTTTATTATTAGTCACGTTAATGTGCAGTTTGTTCAACTTATAAGTTAATCTCACTTCGGGAAAGTTTACCTTTAAAAAGTTAATTTTTGTTTGTTTTGTAGAACGCGCTTTGAAGTTTTGTATAAAGATGTGCTGTTTCATTAAGGCACATCGTTAACTAATGATTTGTGAAGTTAGTTCGTATGAAGTGAAATTTTTTGTCAACGTCAACACGTAGCAGGCGTAGAAATGTAGAGCAGCTGGAATTACAAATAATAGTTGCGATAAGGACATTGCAGGGGTGTGTTTCGCACTATGGCGCAACGTTTCCCGTCTTCGTCACGTTTGCACTCGCTACGCTGGCCCCGCTGGTCGCGCTGGTCGCGCTGGCCGCTGGCTCCGAGCGCGCCGAGGGAGCCGTGGGCTCGGTGCGCACTGTGCGCGCTGTGGGCGCTGTGGGCGCTGTGCGCGGCGGGCGGGGCCGACGCGCGGCTGGTGGAGCGGCCGCTATGTCCGCCACCGCCAGCACGCTGCCGCTACGACGGCTCCGCGTTGGATGAATACTTCTACTATGTTGATGGTATGTTATTAATGGTAAGACATAAACCAAGGTTTTTTTAGAACGTGTGTTTTTATCAATGAAATTTTCGTAAATATTAATCATCACACACCTTGCTACTGTTTTGGGTAAGTAGTTCCTCCATGTTGCATCCTCGTGTTTTAGTGTTGATGATCCAATGAGACAAGGGGGGTGTTCACATAATTGTGAGTGATACTTCCACCGCATCACTGCATCACATTGCGCTCGTTGCCTTGAGACAAAATGTTGAGTCTTTTTACTGTAGTAATTACACTAGTTATAGTGCTATTTATTTTTTAACACAATAGTGTTTCTCAACCTGCCTATAAAAAAGGCTCTGTTCTACCACTGGACTGTGCTGTAGACAAACCTGATTAGGTTTCATTCGAGCATAAGAACCTGTCTATTGGAAAATGGCTACTCCAAGGTAAATTATCAACATAAATGAAATAATAATTTTTATTTAACTGGCACTAGTTTACCATTTCCTAATAAATGTGGCCCATACAGGGATCTCTTCCTGTGTTTGTTTAAGGAATAAAACCAATACAATTTTATAGCAGTTGAATGTGTGTCAAGTGAAACATTATTTTATTGGGAATACATTCAGTAGCCAGCCATGTTATGTTCAGTGAATTGAATTGAATAAAACAGGCTACAAGTATCTCAACATACCTGTGTTAAGTATTTTATTTGAAACCAAGCTGAAACTGGTCCACTTATCAAAAATGCATAGTCATAAACCGTATACACGAGTGTCTTCCTCGGTATAACATCAAACTATAGTGGTGTCTACATACATAATTAGTTTTGATTAGATTCAGCTCTGCAATAGAAGATGCAAGAAAACAATGCCAGTTTACAGTTTAGTGGATATTGCATAGTTAGTTTATTTTTAAAATTTTCATTGTAATGTTTTATATATTAATTAATTTAATAATATTGTTAATACATAAACAAAATAAGAAATAAATATTGATCTATTGGGTATTCCTTTCCACCATATGTCACTTGGAGTAGCATTGTATAAATATAGACGCGACTATTTCTACACTTGTAAATTCTTTTGTTACGTAGTAGACAATGGATAACAATAATATAATTAAAGAAATTAATTACATTTGACACTGAGCTGATGATTTTTCTTTTAAAGTAGAGTAAACTAAAAAAATATGTCAACATTGCTAATAATTTATTAATCTGAATGGTAAAGCAGAATATTTATATTATTAGTCCAACAGGGGAAGGACATGAAGTGAGGGCTTAGTCGGTGTTAGTGGATATGGTGATGATTGTGATAAAATTACTTATTGCTAAATTTCTTTGTTCGTTTCCTTTTACACATTGTAATTCAGATGTTATGCAAAAGTATATTATTGTTTTGAAGATGGTAACAATGAAAAAAAATGGTCTATGAAATTATATATGTGGCATGTGATTTTATATAATTGTTGGCGGTGACAGTTTGCTGTCTGCCAAAAAAGAAGAGATGGTTAACATCAATCTTATAAATGAATGAGGAGAATTTAATGGCTGTTTGTAGGGTAAGTAAGAGTGGAAAGGAAGTTGCGATGAAATGTTTTAGAGAACATTTGTATATTCTGGCATCCCCCGCTTGTATTTTAACTTATCTTGCAAATGCATGCGAGACAGAGGAGAAATTTGTTTAAAACAATGTGCAGATAATGTTGAGTTGGTGCTGGTGCGGGTATAAATGAGTTTCTTATTTAGGTTTTCATGTGTTTGATTCACTACACTCAATAAATATTTCGTCGGCCAGTGTAATGACATCATCGCTTAAAATTAATGTAATTTACTTATATTTGTGCATGCATGCATGGGCATTGCGGGTGACGTTATAGCATCAGATCCTTTATAATCATGGGCGTGCTAACACGAGCAAATAAGCGCTGCACACCTCGCCTCTTTAAACCGGTATTAATAATAATTTAATAACACAAATAACAATTGTCCTTAAATGTATTGTAAATACATTTAATTTAATGAAAACGCCATCTGTGTCGGCGCGCGAGAACTGCTCCGCTCTGCGCTGCTCCGCCCTGCGCTGCTCCGCTCTGCGCTGCCCTCGCCGCACCGCACACCCATCGCACCCTCTCGCACCAAGTTTTACTTTTCTATATATTTTCGATTTTTTTTATTATATCATTGTTTTTAATTATAAACATTGATATATTTTTGGTGAAGATAAATTAGATCGTGCCGGTGCGCTCCCGGTGCGCTTTAGGTACGCTGCCGGTACGCTGCCGGTACGCTGCCGGTACGCTGCCGGTACGCTGCCGGTACGCTGCCGGTACGCTGCCGGTGCGCTGCCGGTGCGCTTTAGGTACGCTGCCGGTACGCTGCCGGTACGCTGCCGGTACGCTGCCGGTGCGCTGCCGGTGCGCTTTAGGTACGCTGCCGGTACGCTGCCGGTACGCTGCCGGTACGCTGCCGGTGCGCTCCCGGTGCGCTTTAGGTACGCTGCCGGTACGCTGCCGGTACGCTGCCGGTACGCTGCCGGTACGCTGCCGGTACGCTGCCGGTGCGCTGCCGGTGCGCTTTAGGTACGCTGCCGGTACGCTGCCGGTACGCTGCCGGTACGCTGCCGGTGCGCTGCCGGTGCGCTTTAGGTACGCTGCCGGTACGCTGCCGGTACGCTGCCGGTACGCTGCCGGTGCGCTGCCGGTGACTGCGCCGCCCGCCGGCGCCACTGATAACATTCGCTGTCTGCCGGTGACAACGAATGGCCTTAGACATTGCACGACAGTCTTTGTAAATAAACTAATAATTATTTTTTTACTCGAGGCAGCACAAATATTGGACCCGTATGTTATTGTACAAGTTTAAACTTAGTTTATATATTTAATTAGATAACCACCGACGCCGGTGGGGCAGGTCTCTGTCGCCGGAGACCCCACATGTATCATCGCAGCTCCTATTTCCGTCGCTAAGCAGTAATGTAGCAAACATATTTTTTTTTTGTTTTTTTTTTTTCATCATTCTCCTGCGTATGGCGGGTCCAGGGCCTTTATTTCATATCACTTAAACATCTATTTAATTTTTTACAATTTTTCCTTTTTCCTTTCTTTCATACTGTCATCTTTCGCTCTAAACTTATCTTTCTTCCTTAAGTAATCTCCTCTTTTCTATCGCTCTCCATTCCATTTCCTGCTTTCATACCTCTCGCAAGATGTGTGAAGATTTTTGTCGGCAGGTCCTCTCCTCGAGCTTCGTCTTCCTCCTTCTTGTGTTTTTCCATTTTTATTTGTTTATTTGCTTTTATCCATTTTTGTTATGTCATTTTTAGTTATATGTCTATTTATTTCACATTTTTTAATTTTGAATTTTGGCTATTTTTGCTCGCAAAATTTTATTCATTTTTATTACTTTTTGGATTACTGCTTTGCAGTAGTACAAAAACTTTAGGCGACTTTCGTCCTCACTCATCAGAGAGGCAATCGCTCCTGTGTCTAAACTTTTCCGGATTTGGATTTCCAAATCCACTCTCTCCCGCCCGAATAAGGGACAGGAAAGCAGGATGTGCACCACGGTCTGGTCCACCTCCGGGTCACAGGGGCACGCGGGACTCTCCTTGAGCTTGAACCTGTGGAGGTACTCGGAGAATCCCCCGTGCCCGGTGAACATCTGGACCAGAACCGTGTCGATCCGGCGAAGCACCCAATACGCTGACTTGACGTTCGGGAAGAACATCCTCGTTGTTGAAGCCATCGTACCTTGCACATACCTCCTGTTCCATTCGTCAAGCGTCTCCAGCCTTAGCTGACGCTTGACGAATGAAACGGGGCGGTCCTCGTATTCTGGTCTTCTTTTGCTCTTCAGGGCCGCTTCCTTGGCCAGGTGGTCTGCCCTTTCGTTCCCCTCCAACCCCACATGCGCCTTCACCCAATATAGCCTTACATTCGTCCCTTTCTCGCGCGCTTTCGTTATATTCTCTTTTACTGCGATCGCCAGGGGATGGAGGGTGTCAGGTTTTGCGACGGTCTCCAGGGCGGACCTCGAGTCGCTGAATACGGCGCACGAATGCGCCGACCCGCTGGCCGCGTACCCTGTCGCTTTCGCCAAAGCCAGCAGCTCTGCCTGGTATACGGTGCAGAAGTAGCCCAACTTGAGTTTTTTTGTTAGAAACCTCTGCGGCGTCCCGCAGGACGCAGAACGCCGCACCCACCTTGTCGTCGATGCGGCTGCCGTCGGTGTAAATCACCGAGTCGGCAGCCGAGGTGGCAAGTTGGACCTCTTCCGCACTTTCGCCCAGATAGGAGAATTCCACACCAAGCTGCACAGACGGGTGTGGGAGTCTTAAGTAGCTGACCGGAACCTCCAGCTCTCGGTCACCCAGTACTTGCCGGGTGTCGCCGCGCTTTACCTCAAATAAAGTGGCCGCTTCTTGGACCCGAAGGTCCAGAGGAAGCAGCCCGGCAAGTACTAGGGCCGAATGCAACGACGCGGTTCGGTGAGTTCGCGCAATTTTCTGCGCGAAGCCACGCTGAACCGCATCGAGCTGCCTTCGGACCAGCAGCTTCTTAGCCGCCGGCGCCCATGCACTCGCTGCATACAGAATGATCGGCTCCAACATCGCCAGATACATCGTTCTGATCACCTCCGAGTTCAACCCCCATGATAATTTCGCGGCCCTGCACAATTGACGATAGAGGCCTTGGGCCTTGCTGCTCACGTTCTTCACGTGCGTGTTGAACGTGAGCCTATCGTCAATTGTCAGGCCGAGTATCCGAACTTCACGAGTTCGACAAAGGGGCTCTCCGCCCATATTCAATATTGGGTTGTCGTACTTAAGTTTGTTGGTGAGCACCATCACATTGGTTTTGTGTGGTGCAAACCTCAACTTATTTCGGACCCCCCAATCGTGAATATCGGCGAGCACCGCATTTGCCTTCCCCGTGATGTCCCCGGTCTCTTGCCCGGAGAAGATCAGCACGACGTCGTCTGCGAACGCCTGGCAGTGTGTTCCGCTCTTGACCACCATCTCCAGGAGTGGATTTAGGAGGAGGGTGCAGAATGTTGGGCCGCCCACGGACCCCTGCACGCACCCCTTGGTGGTATCCCTGGCACACTCCGCCCCCGCGTACCTGACGGACACCTTGCGATCGTTTTGTACAATAGAATTTGCATTGTACTACTTTCCTGTAATGTTCAATGTACAAGAAAAAGCTTAAAAGTATTTTAAATTCTTTTTTAAAAAAACTTGATACCAGGGCGCCCTGGTATCAAGATTTGGTATCTAGTTTTGCCAGCACGAACCAAACCTAGTGCATGCCGTCTTAACGAGCGCCACGTTGTTATGGTCGGGCGTATCACTTACCAGCAGGCGAACGTCCCGCGCGTCCCGTCGCTCAACTGAATAAAAAACAAACATTTCCGTTACGGTATGCTTTCCCTATATAAAATATTAGTGCACACTCCTGCTTACAATGGATCTTGAAGGATTAAGGTCTCTTAAAGGGCAAAGGAGAGAGCAGTGCCCGATGTGTCCCTACGACTTCGAATCGGAAATGAGGAAACGTGATCCCAAAGCATTGGTAGACTTAAGTACTAGTAGTAATAGTTTAGTAGCGTAGACAGTGGTGAAAGCGTATCCGCAAGGTCATCACCATCGCTCCGATGGGTTCCGTCGAAGGTTTAAGGAAACTAGAACCGTAAAAACATAACCGGTCATCTCGGCTACCAATTGTTCAGCAGTGTAGACCCGTATGGGCTGATGATGATGGTTGTACGTTGATAAATTATTATTAGACATTAAATAATAAACAAGTTATTTAATCACCAATAAATGTATTTCTTGGCCGGCAGACATAAATTTCAACTTGATATACGGCGAGACGTATCTAACCATCAACTGCTTGGAGTCCGTGAGCCTGGAGAGCGCAGCCGTACCGCGCTTCGAGCGAGCGGTGCGCGTGCAGCGCGTCGAGTTGAAGAACTGCATGCCGCCGCGCCGGTCGTACGCGAGCGCCCTCGCCGCGCTGAACGTCACCGTGCTCGACTACCTGCTCCTGAAGACGCCGCACGACCGTTTGCGCGCCTTCCACTTCTCCGACCTGAACGTGTCCGCGCTCTCGGTAAGCGCCGCCGCGCCGATGCAGCTCGAGCCCGGCACGCTCGCGCCGCTGCGCACGCTGCTCGATCTGCGACTCGACCGCGTCCTGCTCGCGGCGGCAGATCTGACGGCGCTGCCGCCGTTGTTGCGTCGCCTCAGCATTACCAGGTGCAATGTGACCGTGTTGCCCGAGGAGGCCCTCCGGAGGCTGACGTCGCTGGTGCACTTAACTGTCCGCGAGACGGAGCTAACTGTCGCGCCCGATCTGAGCTCGCTGCATTCTCTACGGGACGTCGTGATCATAGCGCCGGTGGACGCTCTGCCTGCTTCCGCGAGCGTGGAGAACGTGACTTTGTGGTCGGCGAGGAGTCTGGAAATGCGCGGCACCTGTACCGGGCTGCTGCACCTAGACGTGAACCGCGCACCCGGCCCGCTGCCGCCGCACTGGCTCGCCGAATGCACCCGTCTCTCCAGCTTGTCACTCAAGTTCATTAACTTGAGCAGTTTGCCCGGTGAACTACTGCACTCTGCGCTCGACGTCAACGCGCTGACAGTTAACTTCTGCAACCTCAACGCGCTGCCCCCGGACTTGCTCGCGCATTCGCGCAAGTTGCTCTCTCTCGACCTGTCAGACAACAAATTAGAAGCATTACCCGAGTAAGACACTTTTTCTACTTCTCGCAAGTTTTTTTGTAATACCGACGCTCACACTGAGCCACCGTCGACACCGGAAACAGCAGTTTAACGTGCGTAAATAATGAGGCTACAATGTTGCCTCTACAGGGGCCTGTTCGCGGCGGTGCGCACGTTGCGCGAGCTGCGGCTCACTAACAATCGGCTGACGCGGCTCGCTTCCTCTCCAGTCTTCGCTCTGCGCTCGCTGCGCCACCTAGCACTCTCTAATAACCCACTTGGCGACCTCTGTGACGACGGCAGCGACGACGCTGACGACATCTACTCTCAAAATGGTACGTACACCTCACAAAATACGCGCAAGCTTTACCTAACGTTTCCTACAATCTTAGTAAGAGAATAAAAGAAATGAAGAATTTATTTTCTCGTCACTTTGTCGAGTAATAAAAAAAATTATTACTGTTCTATTATTTAAATAGTTCATTCCTCATTGAGCAATTTGTTGCGTGATACATCTGGTGATACGTTCGTGTCGCAGCGCTGTCGGAGTTGTGGCAGATGCAGGAGCTGCAGGAGCTTCGGCTGCAGCGTACCGGTGCGACGCGGCTGTGCGCGGATTGGCGGCGTCACATGCGCGCGCTCGCACTGCTCGACCTGCAGTACAACAACATAACTCGCCTCGAGGTGAGTACATCTTTTTTTTTTTAAAGAAAGTGTTTTAAAAACAAGTGTTGCTATAGCACGCGCGCGTGTTACAGCCGGCTGATCTTCAGTGGGAGCGCGACGTGAGCGCGCGCGTGCTGTTGCACGGCAACTTGCTACGCAACGTGACGCTGTCGCCTGCGGACTACACCAGCGCGCTCGCCGCGCCTCTGCCGGTCTTCGTAAGTATTTTATTCATACAAGTAGCGCGCAGTCACTACTGCTTGACTCGCAACTTAACTGCACCCGCAACACTGCGCAGGCGACGAAATTCGAGACGGACGCTACGCTGACGTGCGACTGCCACGCGTACTGGACGGTGCGACTGGTGCGCGAGCGCGCTACTTTGCCCATCCGGGACGCACAGTGCCTAGACCGGCGCGCCCTGCTCGACCTGCAACCCGACGAACTCGTCTGCGAGCTGCCGGCCGCTGCTTGTGTCCCGAACTGCGTCTGCCGGTTACGCGGCACGCGACTCCACATTACGTGTTCCGGGGTGGGCCTCACGCGCACGCCGCGACTGCCGCCCGGCACTCCGCCTGCCACCGCTCTTCTGCTGCCCAACAATTCCATCGCCTCGCTTTCGCCCGCTGATCTTCCTCCGGAACTGCAGTCGCTGGACATCAGCGGCAATCGGATTGCCGAGCTAGATGTGGAGACGGTGGGCGCACTGTTCAAGACGGCACGGGATGTGCGACTCGCACGCAACCCGCTCGCGTGTCGCTGCGGCGCTGTGCTGTTCACTGCGCTGCACGCTCACCCGGAACGCGTGCCCGACTTCGCCGAGCTGACATGCGCGGGGGGTGCGCGCCTTGCCGCGATGCGCCCGTCTGACTTGTGCCGCGCGCGCGCTCTTCACACGGCAATGGGCGCAGCGGCAGGTGTGCTGCTGCTGGCCGCGGGCGCGCTTGCTGTCTTAATCGGGCGTCGCGGCGCACGACTTCGGTTCAAGCGTTTCTTGTTCGAGCGTGGGTTATGCCTGCGCTGGCTTTTGCGCGAGTCACCTGAGCGCGATGAGCGCTGTTACGAGTACGACGTGTTCGTTTCGTTCTCGCATCACGACGAGAAGTTCGTGACGGAGCAGTTGGTGCCGGAGCTGGAGAGTGGCGCGCGTCCGTATCGCCTCTGCCTGCACTACCGCGACTGGACTCCCGGCGAGTGGATCCCGGCCCAGATCGCTCGTTCGGTACGCGAGTCGCGGCGCACGTTGCTCGTGCTGTCGGAGCACTGGTTGCAGTCGGCGTGGGCGCGCGCCGAGTTCCGCGAGGCACACGCCGCCGCACTCGCAGACGCCCGCCCGCGCGTCGTCCCGCTGCTGCTGGCGGACCCCGACACCCTACGAGGACTCGATCTGGACCTGCAGACTTTTCTCTCCACTAACACTTACCTGCGTTGGGGCGATCCCTGGTTCTGGCAGAAATTGAGACACGCCTTGCCGCGAGGTGTAATCGCACCCGTCACCGCATCCTCTACTGCCCCTGCTCAAGCCCCACAGGATGTGTCTGTGCAAGCGACTCCCGTCGCCGCGCCTGCGCCGCTCTCTCCGACCGCTGGCGAGGCCACCCCACTTAACACGGCGCCTGTCGCGTGACCTGTGTCCTGGATAGTGTCGAACAACATTGACTCTACGCGAGTTGAAATCCGGAGGAATCTCGTGTTCAGCCCCGGCCCCCGGCCCCCCCACATCCCGCCTCATGCCAAGCCGTTGAACTTAATCGAATTGAAATAATTGTGATATTTTTTTATATACAAAAATTATTTAAGAATCTTTCTCGTTCGCGTGTAAAAGATCACGTTGATTGCTAATCTTCACTATTTGGAGAGGCACTTAAGAAGAAGCGTATAGGACGTAACGGTAACCCGGTGTTGTGTTGTGTTGTTGTGTTGTTTTGTTGTGTTGTGTTGTTGTGTTGTTGTGTACGTGTTAAGAAGTGCCATAGGCGCCGCGCGCGCGGCCCTCTCGACGAGCTGCTCTCTCGCCGCGCCCGACAACCTGTAATATTAATATTTTGCGTACTCGTGTTTTCAAATAGTTTGATAAGTTTAAAGATAAAGTGAATTTAAAAAAAAGAAATTTATTAATTACATTGTTATGGCGTCAATTGCAAGATTTTGAAATGAATATCTGTTTCATAAACGTACAAAAATATATATAATTTTATTTTTGCCTTACCCTTTTAAAATTTTGTGATCGATATTTATTACAGTCAAAAAATATTTACTTATTTATTCGCTTTTATTTAATTAATAACCAGACCGACGTAAAAGCGATAAAATCAGTGAATATTAGTTTTATTGATAGTAAACCTACCGTCCAACACCTCGCGCGTCGTACAGGTACGATGTGACGACGAGCGGCGACGCGTGCGGGTAGAAAGAGATTGCTGCCGGGCGAGCAAAACACTTGGCGCTGCGAACGGTGTGCACATCTGTATACTGTTCTCAAAATATTTTTTACATATTAGAGCATTTTTTATTTGGACATTTGTTATTTCATACTTTAGGTGACTTTATAGTATATCTCGTTAAGCAAATTCTCCGTCAGGGTGTTGCTGTGCATCGCCTGACAGGCTTCATATATAAGGCCAAAAATTTCGTTTCCAAAGTCGCAGAAGAGCCGTTCTATTACTGCAATCTCGCCTGATCGGTCTTGGTTACTATTACATATTTAACATTAGATTACTTAGTCTGACATATTAACGTTGAAATTCTATGTTTAAAGCTATTCAAGGAGTTATCGAAAAGATCAATTTCAAAAAATCCTAATTGTATTTATAAAGACATCGCGCAAAGAACTTATTATCGTTCACGTCGATACGTCGTCACACTTACCAGTGAAAAAATGCTGAAAAAAAAGGAGCGAGGTAGCTATTCACAAGATGTTTGCAATAACAAGCTTGCTGTGGTTAGGTGGAATGACAACGTGTCACGTTGATCAGTTCCTATACCGACTCTGAACCTGTTCAGAAGATAAAACGGTACTCCAAGGATGCTAAGCGGAAAGTAGATGTGGATTGTCCTAACGTAGTAAAGGACTGTAACAAGCACATGGGTGGTGTCGACCTAGCCGACATGCTGGTCGCGCTTTATTTAACGCCGTTTAAAACCCGTCGTTGGTACATAGGCATATTTGCTCAATTAATTGATATCTGTATTAATAATGCCTGGATTTTGTACAGGAAGCACCACTCCCAAAGAAAATCTGAAGCAAAGCTTAAATTGAAAGATTTCCGATACGAGATATATTTTGTTTTGATCAAAATTAACAGGTCAACTAAGCGCACTAACCAAGAAGAGACCGCGATAAGGAAGCCTTGTAAGCCCAGACCAGTAGATTGTGTGCGTTTTGACAATATTGGTCATTTCTTAGCGACAAAGCTAGAATGTCGTCGCATGGAGTGTAGTAAAAAGACTACTGTCTATTGCATAAAATGTGACGTAAGACTATGTTTTGTAACAGGAAAGAACCCTCGTAATTGCCATTTGAAATTTCATACAAAATAATTATTATGTTCATAGTTATATTTCATTAGAATTATATATTTTTTTGTTTTTGCTGTATATTTGTTTTACTTATCATTGCTTTTAGTATACTTGACACTCCGCTGCGACGGACGTGCATTTTATCAAAAACTGTACAGCAGTTTTTTTTTTTTTTTTTTTTTGGCATTTTTCCTGTAATTATCTTATATCTAAAAATATGATTTTAAAAAAAAATTTTTTTTTTTTTTCTATAAAAAACTGTCGAATTAAGGGTTAAGATAGTTTAATCGTGTCGTAGGTTTTTATGACTTCTTAAGATTGTACGTAATATGGATAATTGTCTTACAGTTAAAACTTTACTAACGAAATACAGCAGGTTTGCTGGGTATCTATACGGTGTAAGTGGTATTACTTTTAGTAGAAAACGTTGAGACCTTTCTATGTCGATAAATTTAGTTTCGCAAGCTCCTCCCCAAACAGAAAGACAATACGTGATAATATAACAGGCTGTGCTAGCGCAATATATATTTTTACAACGAGATCGGTGGGTGCCACATTTCGAAGGCGTTTAAAAGCCGCTATATAATCGCTAGTTTTCTAATTCTGTTAGCTACATAGTCAACATGAGTGTACCGTGACAGACGTTAGTCAATTGGTAATTTTGTCAAAGGCAAAACAGCCTAAGTATTTGGTAGACGACAACTGTTCAATAGAAGTGCACGTACATGTTCCCGACTGCACATTTTCGCATTTGTGGATTTTAATTTTTTAGAATTGGGTAGGCTGACCACTATTATAAATAGAAAAACAGATGTTTGTTTTATTATTATTAATATTTAACAGATTATTTTCAAGCCAGGCTGACGCCTCAACTAATCTATTTTCAGCATTATTTTGAACAGCCTCCCAAGAATTCCCTGTAAATAGCATTGCGGTGTCATCCTCGCATGCCCACTCAATAGCCCCATTCAGCTGTTCTACAAGTAAATCTAATTCGGAGACTGCAAATGCTCGAGATATCCGCATCCGTGTTATGTTTCTCTCGCCAAACTCGCGTTTCAGGGTGTTCTGGTACACTGTCCAGGAAGCCTTGCGCGTGTTGTACATTCTGGTTGTCCGTTTGAAGCGTTATATTACGTCAAGAGTATTTCGAAGATGATGGGGCGATGGTCAGATAGCAAACCTAGATGAGGACCCTCTTTCCAATTTCTAACCATCGGATGGGCGCCGATGGATTCCCCAGTGACATCTATGCGGTTGACAAGCTTCCTGCCTCCTCTTAAAGTGTAAAAAGTAGGCACATCTCCGGTGTTTAGGACTGTAAGTTCTCTGCCAAAAAGTCTGTTATGGCTGCGCTTCTGTCATCCTCTCTTGTGCCGCTCCATCATGGATTCTTGGCCATCTTTGATCTGTCCTAACTGTGATATCATCCTCGATGTCACGATCTCCCTCAAGGTAGGCACTGATAATTCCCAGCCTGTTATTCCAGAGTTTCAGGACAGCAGATATATATAGCTATATTTTTAGTTGTCAGGTCTTGAATCCTAAGGAGGGTAAGCGTTTTTTCGAGTACGACAATGGCGGACTTAACGGGGGCTGTTCCTGTGTCGTCTTGAATAATGTCGCCGGAACATGTGACGTGGCTCTTATTTCCAATACAAGGTTCCTGTAGTAACATGATGTGGTAATTTAGCCTGGTCGCTACTTGCAGTATGTCTTTTGCGGCGACAAACCCTCTACCAATGTTGGCCTCAACGCCTCCACACCGAGTACTCTGTATGCTGGGTGAGCATCGTCACTCGCTGGGTTGGTTCGTGTGCAATTGATGCATTTGGGAGGCCCTGAATGCACGCTACAGGTGCGATCCTGAACGGTAGACACATACGTGGTCCTGGTGGCAGTCCTTGGACAAGTGACTAAAACGAAGGCACCTGTAACACTGCAGGAGTGGAGATTGGTCCACGGTAACAACTAACCGGTTATCCAGCTCAAACTCTTATTGACCAATGCTTTCCATTGTACTCGGTCCGCCTCTGCCAAAGTATTTATCATGCAAGGAGTCATTTCGGCCCTTAGTGCGTCTTTTTATCCGGAAGGAACGCTTGACTTTTCAGACGTTCTTCAGAAGTCCTTCATTTTGCGTAATCACAGCCTCTGCCAGCTGAGTCTGTGAGATACTTTGCAAGACCCAAGAACTTTCGAAGCGGTCGCTTGTTTTGGAGCCGTCTCCCAAATCTCGAAATATCAAGTCAGACCGGGCTGACTGTCCCAAAGCTTCCTTGATGGTGCTTCATTCCTGCTCCGTGATGCAGCTCACCTCAACGTTTTGGCCCCAGGCTCTGCCCAACTCCGAGATGCCGATATTGGTACATATTGATAGAGGTATCTAAGACATTGACGTGGGTCCAGTGGCTCCTACATGTAGCCCAGGGGCTACACATTACGCTTCTCTAATTTCTTTCAGGTCTCTGCTGTTTCCTCTAAGATGTTCGATGAGTGGAGTTAAAAGTTGCGCTAAGTACTTGTTGGAGCTGGTCTCTGCTGAGAAACTGCCACATATCGGCACTGGCTCAGTATTAGTTATTTTCTTGAAGGCGGCTCCTACCTCTGATAGTTCCTGTTTGAGTTCGTCTAGAACAAAAGTGGAGCTATGGTCTTGTGTAGAGGTTGCTGCCACCGCTACTGCAGCTGGCTGGTGAATGCGGACTGCCAGCTCTCAAGGTCGACCCATATGCCTAGTACA
>CM067280.1:12197500-12212588 GCA_033220335.2 Troides aeacus
AACGACGCGGTTCGGTGAGTTCGCGCAATTTTCTGCGCGAAGCCACGCTGAACCGCATCGAGCTGCCTTCGGACCAGCAGCTTCTTAGCCGCCGGCGCCCACGCACTCGCTGCATACAAAATGATCGGCTCCAACACCGCCAGATACATCGTTCTGATCACCTCCGAGTTCAACCCCCATGATACTTTCGCGGCCCTGCACAACTGACGATAGAGGCCTTGGGCCTTGCTGCTCACGTTCTTCACGTGCGTGTTGAACGTGAGCCTATCGTCAATTGTCAGGCCGAGTATCCGAACTTCACGAGTTCGACAAAGGGGCTCTCCGCCCATATTCAATATTGGGTTGTCGTACTTGAGTTTGTTGGTGAGCACCATCACATTGGTTTTGTGTGGTGCAAACCTCAACTTGTTTCGGACCCCCCAATCGTGAATATCGGCGAGCACCGCATTTGCCTTCCTCGTGATGTCCCCGGTCTCTTGCCCGGAGAAGATCAGCACGACGTCGTCTGCGAACGCCTGGCAGTGTGTTCCGCTCTTGACCACCATCTCCAGGAGTGGATTTAGGAGGAGGGTCCAGAATGTTGGGCCGCCCACGGATCCCTGCACGCACCCCTTGGTGGTATCCCTGGCACACTCCGCCCCCGCGTACCTGACGGACACCTTGCGACCGCTAAAATAGCTATCGACAAGGCGCCGCAGGTCGACGGGGCAGCGAGTCTCGGCCAGTCTGCACCGTATAGCAGGCCACCAGGCGTTGTCGAAGGCTCCCTCTATGTCCAATGATACCAGCACAACGATCTCCTTCTCCTTCAAGCGAGAGCGTATGTGCTGGATCAGGTCATACAGGGAGTCTTCGGTACACCTTTGCGGCATGAAGCCGTATTGGTGGCTACTGATATACGGTGCAGTGTACCACCGTATCCTCCGGACCATCATCTTTTCTAGGACCTTGCCCATGACGGGCAAGAGTCCGATGGGCCGGTAGGATTTAGGGTGCGTGTAATCGTCCTTACCGGGCTTCCGCAACACCACAACCGCTGCCTCCTTCCATCTCGTGGGGAAGTGGGCAAGAGCGAGACACCGGTTGGAGAACGCGAGAAACAGACCGGCATCCACGGCGATGGCCGCCCGGCAGATGTCAGCAGTGAATCCGTCGAAGCCAGGTGCCTTTTTCGCATTGAAGGTTGACACGGACCATCGGAGCTCCTCCATCGTGAAGGGGGGTTCACATGGATCACCATGTCCCCCCTCGTTGACTTCATCGGACTGGGCTCTTACAGTACAGTGGTCCGCATTGTCCTCCCCGGGGTCATCTCCCGGGAAGAAAACCTCCGCAAGCAACCTGGCCGATCCCACTGCGTCCAGCACCTTCCCTCCCTGGACGAGGGGGACGTCTTCACGCCTTACCTCCGTGCGACGCATCACACGATAGATGCCGTCCCACATGGTCTCGCGCTCCTGCCGCTCGCAGAACCGCTTCCAGCTGGAGGTCTGAGCACGCCTCACCTCGAGGCGGTAAGCCTCCTTTGCGTCGAAATACTCGCGCAGGACCATCTCCTTACGGGCCGGCCGCGCGTTCGGGATCCGTCTCTTCTTCCTCAAGGCGTCTGCCTTGAGGAGAGAGAGCTGTTCGGACCACCAGGGCAATTCTGTCCTCTTCCTCCCGGAGGCCTTCGGCAGGACCGAATCGCAGGCGTCCCCCACGGTTTCCACATACCGCCCGACGATGCCGTCCAACGCCCCCTTATCGGTGACCTCGGTCACCTCGGCTGGCGTCAGACAGCGGTCTGAGAGCAGCTGGGCGAAAGTTCGTTTGAACTCGTCCCAGTCTGCTCTATGGGTAGTGTACTTCCGTGTTGAACACCTGATGTCCGTACCGACGGACCTCGCGAGATTCAACTCGAACAGGATCGCCCTGTGGTCCGACGAAGATACTCCGTCCGCGACTCGCCAACCCTCCACTCGATCGAGCAGAGAGGTCGAGCAAGCAGTAATATCGACGCAGCTGGAGTACCGCTTTCCGCCCCGATAGGTGGGTTAGGTTAGGTTAGGTTAGGTTAGGTTAGGTTAGGTTAGGTTAGGTTAGGTTAGGTTAGGTTAGGTTAGGTTAGGTTAGGTTAGGTTAGGTTAGGTTAGGTTAGGTTAGGTTAGGTTAGGTTAGGTTAGGTTAGGTTAGGTTAGGTTAGGTTAGGTTAGGTTAGGTTAGGTTAGGTTAGGTTAGGTTAGGTTAGGTTAGGTTAGGTTAGGTTAGGTTAGGTTAGGTTAGGTTAGGTTAGGTTAGGTTAGGTTAGGTTAGGTTAGGTTAGGTTAGGTTAGGTTAGGTTAGGTTAGGTTAGGTTAGGTTAGGTTAGGTTAGGTTAGGTTAGGTTAGGTTAGGTTAGGTTAGGTTAGGTTAGGTTAGGTTAGGTTAGGTTAGGTTAGGTTAGGTTAGGTTAGGTTAGGTTAGGTTAGGTTAGGTTAGGTTAGGTTAGGTTAGGTTAGGTTAGGTTAGGTTAGGTTAGGTTAGGTTAGGTTAGGTTAGGTTAGGTTAGGTTAGGTTAGGTTAGGTTAGGTTAGGTTAGGTTAGGTTAGGTTAGGTTAGGTTAGGTTAGGTTAGGTTAGGTTAGGTTAGGTTAGGTTAGGTTAGGTTAGGTTAGGTTAGGTTAGGTTAGGTTAGGTTAGGTTAGGTTAGGTTAGGTTAGGTTAGGTTAGGTTAGGTTAGGTTAGGTTAGGTTAGGTTAGGTTAGGTTAGGTTAGGTTAGGTTAGGTTAGGTTAGGTTAGGTTAGGTTAGGTTAGGTTAGGTTAGGTTAGGTTAGGTTAGGTTAGGTTAGGTTAGGTTAGGTTAGGTTAGGTTAGGTTAGGTTAGGTTAGGTTAGGTTAGGTTAGGTTAGGTTAGGTTAGGTTAGGTTAGGTTAGGTTAGGTTAGGTTAGGTTAGGTTAGGTTAGGTTAGGTTAGGTTAGGTTAGGTTAGGTTAGGTTAGGTTAGGTTAGGTTAGGTTAGGTTAGGTTAGGTTAGGTTAGGTTAGGTTAGGTTAGGTTAGGTTAGGTTAGGTTAGGTTAGGTTAGGTTAGGTTAGGTTAGGTTAGGTTAGGTTAGGTTAGGTTAGGTTAGGTTAGGTTAGGTTAGGTTAGGTTAGGTTAGGTTAGGTTAGGTTAGGTTAGGTTAGGTTAGGTTAGGTTAGGTTAGGTTAGGTTAGGTTAGGTTAGGTTAGGTTAGGTTAGGTTAGGTTAGGTTAGGTTAGGTTAGGTTAGGTTAGGTTAGGTTAGGTTAGGTTAGGTTAGGTTAGGTTAGGTTAGGTTAGGTTAGGTTAGGTTAGGTTAGGTTAGGTTAGGTTAGGTTAGGTTAGGTTAGGTTAGGTTAGGTTAGGTTAGGTTAGGTTAGGTTAGGTTAGGTTAGGTTAGGTTAGGTTAGGTTAGGTTAGGTTAGGTTAGGTTAGGTTAGGTTAGGTTAGGTTAGGTTAGGTTAGGTTAGGTTAGGTTAGGTTAGGTTAGGTTAGGTTAGGTTAGGTTAGGTTAGGTTAGGTTAGGTTAGGTTAGGTTAGGTTAGGTTAGGTTAGGTTAGGTTAGGTTAGGTTAGGTTAGGTTAGGTTAGGTTAGGTTAGGTTAGGTTAGGTTAGGTTAGGTTAGGTTAGGTTAGGTTAGGTTAGGTTAGGTTAGGTTAGGTTAGGTTAGGTTAGGTTAGGTTAGGTTAGGTTAGGTTAGGTTAGGTTAGGTTAGGTTAGGTTAGGTTAGGTTAGGTTAGGTTAGGTTAGGTTAGGTTAGGTTAGGTTAGGTTAGGTTAGGTTAGGTTAGGTTA
Organism: Troides aeacus; assembly: GCA_033220335.2. Classification (NCBI taxonomy): domain Eukaryota; kingdom Metazoa; phylum Arthropoda; class Insecta; order Lepidoptera; family Papilionidae; genus Troides; species Troides aeacus. The sequence goes on from CM067280.1 coordinate 12,201,275, forward strand.
GGTTAGGTTAGGTTAGGTTAGGTTAGGTTAGGTTAGGTTAGGTTAGGTTAGGTTAGGTTAGGTTAGGTTAGGTTAGGTTAGGTTAGGTTAGGTTAGGTTAGGTTAGGTTAGGTTAGGTTAGGTTAGGTTAGGTTAGGTTAGGTTAGGTTAGGTTAGGTTAGGTTAGGTTAGGTTAGGTTAGGTTAGGTTAGGTTAGGTTAGGTTAGGTTAGGTTAGGTTAGGTTAGGTTAGGTTAGGTTAGGTTAGGTTAGGTTAGGTTAGGTTAGGTTAGGTTAGGTTAGGTTAGGTTAGGTTAGGTTAGGTTAGGTTAGGTTAGGTTAGGTTAGGTTAGGTTAGGTTAGGTTAGGTTAGGTTAGGTTAGGTTAGGTTAGGTTAGGTTAGGTTAGGTTAGGTTAGGTTAGGTTAGGTTAGGTTAGGTTAGGTTAGGTTAGGTTAGGTTAGGTTAGGTTAGGTTAGGTTAGGTTAGGTTAGGTTAGGTTAGGTTAGGTTAGGTTAGGTTAGGTTAGGTTAGGTTAGGTTAGGTTAGGTTAGGTTAGGTTAGGTTAGGTTAGGTTAGGTTAGGTTAGGTTAGGTTAGGTTAGGTTAGGTTAGGTTAGGTTAGGTTAGGTTAGGTTAGGTTAGGTTAGGTTAGGTTAGGTTAGGTTAGGTTAGGTTAGGTTAGGTTAGGTTAGGTTAGGTTAGGTTAGGTTAGGTTAGGTTAGGTTAGGTTAGGTTAGGTTAGGTTAGGTTAGGTTAGGTTAGGTTAGGTTAGGTTAGGTTAGGTTAGGTTAGGTTAGGTTAGGTTAGGTTAGGTTAGGTTAGGTTAGGTTAGGTTAGGTTAGGTTAGGTTAGGTTAGGTTAGGTTAGGTTAGGTTAGGTTAGGTTAGGTTAGGTTAGGTTAGGTTAGGTTAGGTTAGGTTAGGTTAGGTTAGGTTAGGTTAGGTTAGGTTAGGTTAGGTTAGGTTAGGTTAGGTTAGGTTAGGTTAGGTTAGGTTAGGTTAGGTTAGGTTAGGTTAGGTTAGGTTAGGTTAGGTTAGGTTAGGTTAGGTTAGGTTAGGTTAGGTTAGGTTAGGTTAGGTTAGGTTAGGTTAGGTTAGGTTAGGTTAGGTTAGGTTAGGTTAGGTTAGGTTAGGTTAGGTTAGGTTAGGTTAGGTTAGGTTAGGTTAGGTTAGGTTAGGTTAGGTTAGGTTAGGTTAGGTTAGGTTAGGTTAGGTTAGGTTAGGTTAGGTTAGGTTAGGTTAGGTTAGGTTAGGTTAGGTTAGGTTAGGTTAGGTTAGGTTAGGTTAGGTTAGGTTAGGTTAGGTTAGGTTAGGTTAGGTTAGGTTAGGTTAGGTTAGGTTAGGTTAGGTTAGGTTAGGTTAGGTTAGGTTAGGTTAGGTTAGGTTAGGTTAGGTTAGGTTAGGTTAGGTTAGGTTAGGTTAGGTTAGGTTAGGTTAGGTTAGGTTAGGTTAGGTTAGGTTAGGTTAGGTTAGGTTAGGTTAGGTTAGGTTAGGTTAGGTTAGGTTAGGTTAGGTTAGGTTAGGTTAGGTTAGGTTAGGTTAGGTTAGGTTAGGTTAGGTTAGGTTAGGTTAGGTTAGGTTAGGTTAGGTTAGGTTAGGTTAGGTTAGGTTAGGTTAGGTTAGGTTAGGTTAGGTTAGGTTAGGTTAGGTTAGGTTAGGTTAGGTTAGGTTAGGTTAGGTTAGGTTAGGTTAGGTTAGGTTAGGTTAGGTTAGGTTAGGTTAGGTTAGGTTAGGTTAGGTTAGGTTAGGTTAGGTTAGGTTAGGTTAGGTTAGGTTAGGTTAGGTTAGGTTAGGTTAGGTTAGGTTAGGTTAGGTTAGGTTAGGTTAGGTTAGGTTAGGTTAGGTTAGGTTAGGTTAGGTTAGGTTAGGTTAGGTTAGGTTAGGTTAGGTTAGGTTAGGTTAGGTTAGGTTAGGTTAGGTTAGGTTAGGTTAGGTTAGGTTAGGTTAGGTTAGGTTAGGTTAGGTTAGGTTAGGTTAGGTTAGGTTAGGTTAGGTTAGGTTAGGTTAGGTTAGGTTAGGTTAGGTTAGGTTAGGTTAGGTTAGGTTAGGTTAGGTTAGGTTAGGTTAGGTTAGGTTAGGTTAGGTTAGGTTAGGTTAGGTTAGGTTAGGTTAGGTTAGGTTAGGTTAGGTTAGGTTAGGTTAGGTTAGGTTAGGTTAGGTTAGGTTAGGTTAGGTTAGGTTAGGTTAGGTTAGGTTAGGTTAGGTTAGGTTAGGTTAGGTTAGGTTAGGTTAGGTTAGGTTAGGTTAGGTTAGGTTAGGTTAGGTTAGGTTAGGTTAGGTTAGGTTAGGTTAGGTTAGGTTAGGTTAGGTTAGGTTAGGTTAGGTTAGGTTAGGTTAGGTTAGGTTAGGTTAGGTTAGGTTAGGTTAGGTTAGGTTAGGTTAGGTTAGGTTAGGTTAGGTTAGGTTAGGTTAGGTTAGGTTAGGTTAGGTTAGGTTAGGTTAGGTTAGGTTAGGTTAGGTTAGGTTAGGTTAGGTTAGGTTAGGTTAGGTTAGGTTAGGTTAGGTTAGGTTAGGTTAGGTTAGGTTAGGTTAGGTTAGGTTAGGTTAGGTTAGGTTAGGTTAGGTTAGGTTAGGTTAGGTTAGGTTAGGTTAGGTTAGGTTAGGTTAGGTTAGGTTAGGTTAGGTTAGGTTAGGTTAGGTTAGGTTAGGTTAGGTTAGGTTAGGTTAGGTTAGGTTAGGTTAGGTTAGGTTAGGTTAGGTTAGGTTAGGTTAGGTTAGGTTAGGTTAGGTTAGGTTAGGTTAGGTTAGGTTAGGTTAGGTTAGGTTAGGTTAGGTTAGGTTAGGTTAGGTTAGGTTAGGTTAGGTTAGGTTAGGTTAGGTTAGGTTAGGTTAGGTTAGGTTAGGTTAGGTTAGGTTAGGTTAGGTTAGGTTAGGTTAGGTTAGGTTAGGTTAGGTTAGGTTAGGTTAGGTTAGGTTAGGTTAGGTTAGGTTAGGTTAGGTTAGGTTAGGTTAGGTTAGGTTAGGTTAGGTTAGGTTAGGTTAGGTTAGGTTAGGTTAGGTTAGGTTAGGTTAGGTTAGGTTAGGTTAGGTTAGGTTAGGTTAGGTTAGGTTAGGTTAGGTTAGGTTAGGTTAGGTTAGGTTAGGTTAGGTTAGGTTAGGTTAGGTTAGGTTAGGTTAGGTTAGGTTAGGTTAGGTTAGGTTAGGTTAGGTTAGGTTAGGTTAGGTTAGGTTAGGTTAGGTTAGGTTAGGTTAGGTTAGGTTAGGTTAGGTTAGGTTAGGTTAGGTTAGGTTAGGTTAGGTTAGGTTAGGTTAGGTTAGGTTAGGTTAGGTTAGGTTAGGTTAGGTTAGGTTAGGTTAGGTTAGGTTAGGTTAGGTTAGGTTAGGTTAGGTTAGGTTAGGTTAGGTTAGGTTAGGTTAGGTTAGGTTAGGTTAGGTTAGGTTAGGTTAGGTTAGGTTAGGTTAGGTTAGGTTAGGTTAGGTTAGGTTAGGTTAGGTTAGGTTAGGTTAGGTTAGGTTAGGTTAGGTTAGGTTAGGTTAGGTTAGGTTAGGTTAGGTTAGGTTAGGTTAGGTTAGGTTAGGTTAGGTTAGGTTAGGTTAGGTTAGGTTAGGTTAGGTTAGGTTAGGTTAGGTTAGGTTAGGTTAGGTTAGGTTAGGTTAGGTTAGGTTAGGTTAGGTTAGGTTAGGTTAGGTTAGGTTAGGTTAGGTTAGGTTAGGTTAGGTTAGGTTAGGTTAGGTTAGGTTAGGTTAGGTTAGGTTAGGTTAGGTTAGGTTAGGTTAGGTTAGGTTAGGTTAGGTTAGGTTAGGTTAGGTTAGGTTAGGTTAGGTTAGGTTAGGTTAGGTTAGGTTAGGTTAGGTTAGGTTAGGTTAGGTTAGGTTAGGTTAGGTTAGGTTAGGTTAGGTTAGGTTAGGTTAGGTTAGGTTAGGTTAGGTTAGGTTAGGTTAGGTTAGGTTAGGTTAGGTTAGGTTAGGTTAGGTTAGGTTAGGTTAGGTTAGGTTAGGTTAGGTTAGGTTAGGTTAGGTTAGGTTAGGTTAGGTTAGGTTAGGTTAGGTTAGGTTAGGTTAGGTTAGGTTAGGTTAGGTTAGGTTAGGTTAGGTTAGGTTAGGTTAGGTTAGGTTAGGTTAGGTTAGGTTAGGTTAGGTTAGGTTAGGTTAGGTTAGGTTAGGTTAGGTTAGGTTAGGTTAGGTTAGGTTAGGTTAGGTTAGGTTAGGTTAGGTTAGGTTAGGTTAGGTTAGGTTAGGTTAGGTTAGGTTAGGTTAGGTTAGGTTAGGTTAGGTTAGGTTAGGTTAGGTTAGGTTAGGTTAGGTTAGGTTAGGTTAGGTTAGGTTAGGTTAGGTTAGGTTAGGTTAGGTTAGGTTAGGTTAGGTTAGGTTAGGTTAGGTTAGGTTAGGTTAGGTTAGGTTAGGTTAGGTTAGGTTAGGTTAGGTTAGGTTAGGTTAGGTTAGGTTAGGTTAGGTTAGGTTAGGTTAGGTTAGGTTAGGTTAGGTTAGGTTAGGTTAGGTTAGGTTAGGTTAGGTTAGGTTAGGTTAGGTTAGGTTAGGTTAGGTTAGGTTAGGTTAGGTTAGGTTAGGTTAGGTTAGGTTAGGTTAGGTTAGGTTAGGTTAGGTTAGGTTAGGTTAGGTTAGGTTAGGTTAGGTTAGGTTAGGTTAGGTTAGGTTAGGTTAGGTTAGGTTAGGTTAGGTTAGGTTAGGTTAGGTTAGGTTAGGTTAGGTTAGGTTAGGTTAGGTTAGGTTAGGTTAGGTTAGGTTAGGTTAGGTTAGGTTAGGTTAGGTTAGGTTAGGTTAGGTTAGGTTAGGTTAGGTTAGGTTAGGTTAGGTTAGGTTAGGTTAGGTTAGGTTAGGTTAGGTTAGGTTAGGTTAGGTTAGGTTAGGTTAGGTTAGGTTAGGTTAGGTTAGGTTAGGTTAGGTTAGGTTAGGTTAGGTTAGGTTAGGTTAGGTTAGGTTAGGTTAGGTTAGGTTAGGTTAGGTTAGGTTAGGTTAGGTTAGGTTAGGTTAGGTTAGGTTAGGTTAGGTTAGGTTAGGTTAGGTTAGGTTAGGTTAGGTTAGGTTAGGTTAGGTTAGGTTAGGTTAGGTTAGGTTAGGTTAGGTTAGGTTAGGTTAGGTTAGGTTAGGTTAGGTTAGGTTAGGTTAGGTTAGGTTAGGTTAGGTTAGGTTAGGTTAGGTTAGGTTAGGTTAGGTTAGGTTAGGTTAGGTTAGGTTAGGTTAGGTTAGGTTAGGTTAGGTTAGGTTAGGTTAGGTTAGGTTAGGTTAGGTTAGGTTAGGTTAGGTTAGGTTAGGTTAGGTTAGGTTAGGTTAGGTTAGGTTAGGTTAGGTTAGGTTAGGTTAGGTTAGGTTAGGTTAGGTTAGGTTAGGTTAGGTTAGGTTAGGTTAGGTTAGGTTAGGTTAGGTTAGGTTAGGTTAGGTTAGGTTAGGTTAGGTTAGGTTAGGTTAGGTTAGGTTAGGTTAGGTTAGGTTAGGTTAGGTTAGGTTAGGTTAGGTTAGGTTAGGTTAGGTTAGGTTAGGTTAGGTTAGGTTAGGTTAGGTTAGGTTAGGTTAGGTTAGGTTAGGTTAGGTTAGGTTAGGTTAGGTTAGGTTAGGTTAGGTTAGGTTAGGTTAGGTTAGGTTAGGTTAGGTTAGGTTAGGTTAGGTTAGGTTAGGTTAGGTTAGGTTAGGTTAGGTTAGGTTAGGTTAGGTTAGGTTAGGTTAGGTTAGGTTAGGTTAGGTTAGGTTAGGTTAGGTTAGGTTAGGTTAGGTTAGGTTAGGTTAGGTTAGGTTAGGTTAGGTTAGGTTAGGTTAGGTTAGGTTAGGTTAGGTTAGGTTAGGTTAGGTTAGGTTAGGTTAGGTTAGGTTAGGTTAGGTTAGGTTAGGTTAGGTTAGGTTAGGTTAGGTTAGGTTAGGTTAGGTTAGGTTAGGTTAGGTTAGGTTAGGTTAGGTTAGGTTAGGTTAGGTTAGGTTAGGTTAGGTTAGGTTAGGTTAGGTTAGGTTAGGTTAGGTTAGGTTAGGTTAGGTTAGGTTAGGTTAGGTTAGGTTAGGTTAGGTTAGGTTAGGTTAGGTTAGGTTAGGTTAGGTTAGGTTAGGTTAGGTTAGGTTAGGTTAGGTTAGGTTAGGTTAGGTTAGGTTAGGTTAGGTTAGGTTAGGTTAGGTTAGGTTAGGTTAGGTTAGGTTAGGTTAGGTTAGGTTAGGTTAGGTTAGGTTAGGTTAGGTTAGGTTAGGTTAGGTTAGGTTAGGTTAGGTTAGGTTAGGTTAGGTTAGGTTAGGTTAGGTTAGGTTAGGTTAGGTTAGGTTAGGTTAGGTTAGGTTAGGTTAGGTTAGGTTAGGTTAGGTTAGGTTAGGTTAGGTTAGGTTAGGTTAGGTTAGGTTAGGTTAGGTTAGGTTAGGTTAGGTTAGGTTAGGTTAGGTTAGGTTAGGTTAGGTTAGGTTAGGTTAGGTTAGGTTAGGTTAGGTTAGGTTAGGTTAGGTTAGGTTAGGTTAGGTTAGGTTAGGTTAGGTTAGGTTAGGTTAGGTTAGGTTAGGTTAGGTTAGGTTAGGTTAGGTTAGGTTAGGTTAGGTTAGGTTAGGTTAGGTTAGGTTAGGTTAGGTTAGGTTAGGTTAGGTTAGGTTAGGTTAGGTTAGGTTAGGTTAGGTTAGGTTAGGTTAGGTTAGGTTAGGTTAGGTTAGGTTAGGTTAGGTTAGGTTAGGTTAGGTTAGGTTAGGTTAGGTTAGGTTAGGTTAGGTTAGGTTAGGTTAGGTTAGGTTAGGTTAGGTTAGGTTAGGTTAGGTTAGGTTAGGTTAGGTTAGGTTAGGTTAGGTTAGGTTAGGTTAGGTTAGGTTAGGTTAGGTTAGGTTAGGTTAGGTTAGGTTAGGTTAGGTTAGGTTAGGTTAGGTTAGGTTAGGTTAGGTTAGGTTAGGTTAGGTTAGGTTAGGTTAGGTTAGGTTAGGTTAGGTTAGGTTAGGTTAGGTTAGGTTAGGTTAGGTTAGGTTAGGTTAGGTTAGGTTAGGTTAGGTTAGGTTAGGTTAGGTTAGGTTAGGTTAGGTTAGGTTAGGTTAGGTTAGGTTAGGTTAGGTTAGGTTAGGTTAGGTTAGGTTAGGTTAGGTTAGGTTAGGTTAGGTTAGGTTAGGTTAGGTTAGGTTAGGTTAGGTTAGGTTAGGTTAGGTTAGGTTAGGTTAGGTTAGGTTAGGTTAGGTTAGGTTAGGTTAGGTTAGGTTAGGTTAGGTTAGGTTAGGTTAGGTTAGGTTAGGTTAGGTTAGGTTAGGTTAGGTTAGGTTAGGTTAGGTTAGGTTAGGTTAGGTTAGGTTAGGTTAGGTTAGGTTAGGTTAGGTTAGGTTAGGTTAGGTTAGGTTAGGTTAGGTTAGGTTAGGTTAGGTTAGGTTAGGTTAGGTTAGGTTAGGTTAGGTTAGGTTAGGTTAGGTTAGGTTAGGTTAGGTTAGGTTAGGTTAGGTTAGGTTAGGTTAGGTTAGGTTAGGTTAGGTTAGGTTAGGTTAGGTTAGGTTAGGTTAGGTTAGGTTAGGTTAGGTTAGGTTAGGTTAGGTTAGGTTAGGTTAGGTTAGGTTAGGTTAGGTTAGGTTAGGTTAGGTTAGGTTAGGTTAGGTTAGGTTAGGTTAGGTTAGGTTAGGTTAGGTTAGGTTAGGTTAGGTTAGGTTAGGTTAGGTTAGGTTAGGTTAGGTTAGGTTAGGTTAGGTTAGGTTAGGTTAGGTTAGGTTAGGTTAGGTTAGGTTAGGTTAGGTTAGGTTAGGTTAGGTTAGGTTAGGTTAGGTTAGGTTAGGTTAGGTTAGGTTAGGTTAGGTTAGGTTAGGTTAGGTTAGGTTAGGTTAGGTTAGGTTAGGTTAGGTTAGGTTAGGTTAGGTTAGGTTAGGTTAGGTTAGGTTAGGTTAGGTTAGGTTAGGTTAGGTTAGGTTAGGTTAGGTTAGGTTAGGTTAGGTTAGGTTAGGTTAGGTTAGGTTAGGTTAGGTTAGGTTAGGTTAGGTTAGGTTAGGTTAGGTTAGGTTAGGTTAGGTTAGGTTAGGTTAGGTTAGGTTAGGTTAGGTTAGGTTAGGTTAGGTTAGGTTAGGTTAGGTTAGGTTAGGTTAGGTTAGGTTAGGTTAGGTTAGGTTAGGTTAGGTTAGGTTAGGTTAGGTTAGGTTAGGTTAGGTTAGGTTAGGTTAGGTTAGGTTAGGTTAGGTTAGGTTAGGTTAGGTTAGGTTAGGTTAGGTTAGGTTAGGTTAGGTTAGGTTAGGTTAGGTTAGGTTAGGTTAGGTTAGGTTAGGTTAGGTTAGGTTAGGTTAGGTTAGGTTAGGTTAGGTTAGGTTAGGTTAGGTTAGGTTAGGTTAGGTTAGGTTAGGTTAGGTTAGGTTAGGTTAGGTTAGGTTAGGTTAGGTTAGGTTAGGTTAGGTTAGGTTAGGTTAGGTTAGGTTAGGTTAGGTTAGGTTAGGTTAGGTTAGGTTAGGTTAGGTTAGGTTAGGTTAGGTTAGGTTAGGTTAGGTTAGGTTAGGTTAGGTTAGGTTAGGTTAGGTTAGGTTAGGTTAGGTTAGGTTAGGTTAGGTTAGGTTAGGTTAGGTTAGGTTAGGTTAGGTTAGGTTAGGTTAGGTTAGGTTAGGTTAGGTTAGGTTAGGTTAGGTTAGGTTAGGTTAGGTTAGGTTAGGTTAGGTTAGGTTAGGTTAGGTTAGGTTAGGTTAGGTTAGGTTAGGTTAGGTTAGGTTAGGTTAGGTTAGGTTAGGTTAGGTTAGGTTAGGTTAGGTTAGGTTAGGTTAGGTTAGGTTAGGTTAGGTTAGGTTAGGTTAGGTTAGGTTAGGTTAGGTTAGGTTAGGTTAGGTTAGGTTAGGTTAGGTTAGGTTAGGTTAGGTTAGGTTAGGTTAGGTTAGGTTAGGTTAGGTTAGGTTAGGTTAGGTTAGGTTAGGTTAGGTTAGGTTAGGTTAGGTTAGGTTAGGTTAGGTTAGGTTAGGTTAGGTTAGGTTAGGTTAGGTTAGGTTAGGTTAGGTTAGGTTAGGTTAGGTTAGGTTAGGTTAGGTTAGGTTAGGTTAGGTTAGGTTAGGTTAGGTTAGGTTAGGTTAGGTTAGGTTAGGTTAGGTTAGGTTAGGTTAGGTTAGGTTAGGTTAGGTTAGGTTAGGTTAGGTTAGGTTAGGTTAGGTTAGGTTAGGTTAGGTTAGGTTAGGTTAGGTTAGGTTAGGTTAGGTTAGGTTAGGTTAGGTTAGGTTAGGTTAGGTTAGGTTAGGTTAGGTTAGGTTAGGTTAGGTTAGGTTAGGTTAGGTTAGGTTAGGTTAGGTTAGGTTAGGTTAGGTTAGGTTAGGTTAGGTTAGGTTAGGTTAGGTTAGGTTAGGTTAGGTTAGGTTAGGTTAGGTTAGGTTAGGTTAGGTTAGGTTAGGTTAGGTTAGGTTAGGTTAGGTTAGGTTAGGTTAGGTTAGGTTAGGTTAGGTTAGGTTAGGTTAGGTTAGGTTAGGTTAGGTTAGGTTAGGTTAGGTTAGGTTAGGTTAGGTTAGGTTAGGTTAGGTTAGGTTAGGTTAGGTTAGGTTAGGTTAGGTTAGGTTAGGTTAGGTTAGGTTAGGTTAGGTTAGGTTAGGTTAGGTTAGGTTAGGTTAGGTTAGGTTAGGTTAGGTTAGGTTAGGTTAGGTTAGGTTAGGTTAGGTTAGGTTAGGTTAGGTTAGGTTAGGTTAGGTTAGGTTAGGTTAGGTTAGGTTAGGTTAGGTTAGGTTAGGTTAGGTTAGGTTAGGTTAGGTTAGGTTAGGTTAGGTTAGGTTAGGTTAGGTTAGGTTAGGTTAGGTTAGGTTAGGTTAGGTTAGGTTAGGTTAGGTTAGGTTAGGTTAGGTTAGGTTAGGTTAGGTTAGGTTAGGTTAGGTTAGGTTAGGTTAGGTTAGGTTAGGTTAGGTTAGGTTAGGTTAGGTTAGGTTAGGTTAGGTTAGGTTAGGTTAGGTTAGGTTAGGTTAGGTTAGGTTAGGTTAGGTTAGGTTAGGTTAGGTTAGGTTAGGTTAGGTTAGGTTAGGTTAGGTTAGGTTAGGTTAGGTTAGGTTAGGTTAGGTTAGGTTAGGTTAGGTTAGGTTAGGTTAGGTTAGGTTAGGTTAGGTTAGGTTAGGTTAGGTTAGGTTAGGTTAGGTTAGGTTAGGTTAGGTTAGGTTAGGTTAGGTTAGGTTAGGTTAGGTTAGGTTAGGTTAGGTTAGGTTAGGTTAGGTTAGGTTAGGTTAGGTTAGGTTAGGTTAGGTTAGGTTAGGTTAGGTTAGGTTAGGTTAGGTTAGGTTAGGTTAGGTTAGGTTAGGTTAGGTTAGGTTAGGTTAGGTTAGGTTAGGTTAGGTTAGGTTAGGTTAGGTTAGGTTAGGTTAGGTTAGGTTAGGTTAGGTTAGGTTAGGTTAGGTTAGGTTAGGTTAGGTTAGGTTAGGTTAGGTTAGGTTAGGTTAGGTTAGGTTAGGTTAGGTTAGGTTAGGTTAGGTTAGGTTAGGTTAGGTTAGGTTAGGTTAGGTTAGGTTAGGTTAGGTTAGGTTAGGTTAGGTTAGGTTAGGTTAGGTTAGGTTAGGTTAGGTTAGGTTAGGTTAGGTTAGGTTAGGTTAGGTAGAGGTTAGGTAGGTTAGGTTAGGTAGGTTAGGTTAGTTAGGTTAGGTTAGGTTAGGTAGGTTAGTGAGGTTAGGTTAGGTAAGGTTAGGTTAGGTTAGGTTAGGGAGGTTAGGTTAGGTTAGGTTAGGTGAGGTTAGTTAGGTTAGGGTAGGTTAGGTTAGGTGAGGTTAGGTTAGGTGAGGTGAGGTGAGGTTAGGGTAGGTTGGGAGGTTAGGTGTTGTAGGTTGGTTTGGTTTGGTTAGGGTAGGTTAGGGTGAGGGTAGGTTGGGTTGGGTGGGTAGGGAGGTAGGTGGTGGTGTGGGTGAGGGTTGGTTAGGTGTGGGGTGGTGTGGTGAGGGGTGGGTAGGGTGGGGAGGTGAGCGGTGGGTTGGTAGGGGAGTAGTGGGATAGGGTAGGTTGGGGAGGGAGGGTGGTGGTGGAGGTGGTTGGGTGAGGGAGGGTAGGTGAGGGGAGGTGAGGTTGGTGTGGTGAGTGTGGGTGGGGAGGTTGAGGTGAGGGGTGGGGTGAGGGGTGGTGATGGGTAGGGGTGGTGTGGGGAGGTTGGGGTGGGGTGGGGTGGGTGGGTGGGGAGGGGTGGGGTGGGGTGGGGAGGGGTGGGGTGGGGTGGGTGGGGTGGGTGGGGAGGGTGGTGTGGTAGGTGAGGGTTGGGTGGGGTGGGGTGGGTTGGGTGGGTGGGGTGGGGTGGGTAGGGGTGTGAGGGGTGGTGTGGTGAGGGGTGGGGTGGGGTGGGTGGGGTGGGGTGGGGTGGGGTGGGGTGGGGTGGGGTGGGGTGGGGTGGGGTGGGGTGGGGTGGGTGGGGTGGGGTGGGGTGGGGTGGGGTGGGTGAGGGGTGGGGTGGTGTGGGGTGGGGTGGGGTGGGGTGGGGTGGGGTGGGGAGGGGTGGGGTGGGGTGGTTGGGGGGGTGGGGAGGGGGGTGGGGTGGGGT